>OU862907.1:36947761-37547761 GCA_917880885.1 Limnephilus marmoratus
GAAAGGAGAAAGGAGAAAGGAGAAAGGAGAAAGGAGAAAGGGAGAAAGGAGAAAGGAGAAAGGAGAAAGGAGAAAGGAGAAAGGAGAAAGGAGAAAGGAGAAGGAGAAAGGAGAAAGGAGAAAGGAGAAAGGAGAAAGGAGAAAGGAGAAAGGAGAAAGAGAAAGGAGAAAGGAGAAAGGAGAAAGGAGAAAGGAGAAAGGAGAAAAGAAAGGAGGAAAGGAGAAAGGAGAAAGGAGAAAGGAGAAAGGAGAAAGGAGAAAGGAGAAAGGAGAAAGGAGAAAGGAGAAAAGAGAAAGGAGAAAAGAGAAAAGAGAAAAGAGAAAAGAGAAAAGAGAAAAGAGAAAAGAGAAAAGAGAAAAGAGAAAAGAGAAAAGAGAAAAGAGAAAAGAGAAAAGAGAAAAGAGAAAAGAGAAAAGAGAGAAGAGTAATTTATTATTTAATAAGATAAAATTTCAAACTAATTGTTATAAACATTTTTATCCACAAGAATACAAGTAAAAATACATATTTGGTTGAATTTTGAACGAACTAACACATACCGCATTTACAGCTTAAAAAAAATACAAGGAGTACAAACCAATCCTCAGTAAGCGATTCGCCTAGGTTTTTGGTGACTATCTTGAACCGTCACCTCGCACTGCAGTGGCAGAGATGGAATCATACGTCACATTGAACCCCAGCTTCCTACCCACCCCTCGTACCCTATTAATTCACATATAAAATAACATAGTCCCTGAGTGATTTTTTCCTCAGGCCTCCTGGGTGAGGCCAATGTAAAAAAAGTAATCTACATATATGAAAATGAATACCTGTTTCCCTTGGTCACGCCTAAACTTCAGAACGACTTTACCTATTTCATTCAAGTTTTCTAATACCATGTAGAAAGGTTCTTACGGAAAGAAAAAAGAAGAAAACTTAACGACTATTTTAACTTCGCACGTTTGACAGTTGATGAAATTGAATTTATCAGGCAGCTATGGATTTTTTTAAATATAGATATTTTTAATAATTGGGTTCCAAATTTGATTGATTGTTTTTATAATATACAAAAATGAATATTCGTAATATACGAAAAATGAAAATTTGAATAAAAAATTGTAAAAGGTGACACGCGAGCTGTTTGAAGACTGAATGAATGTGAAATGAATGGAACGTGGGCGGGAGGTGGGTATGCGGGACGGGGGAGCGGGAGAGGGTGGGAGGGAAAGGTGGAAGGGGAACGCGGGAGGGTAGGAGATGCGGGAGGGAACGGGGATGCACGGGAAAGAACATGCATTGAGAAACAATTTATTTCTTTGAATATGGGATTGTAACGCATTCTGGGAACCAGCTAGTACAGTATAATTTCACGGCCAATAAGCTCTGCAAATTTAGTGGCGATCACCGCCTGTGTGCGCTGCTGTAACTCGCAGTTTATAAAAAAATAGATTTGAATACGAAAATTCAGTTTGGTTTCCATCCTTCCTTGTAAATACATTTTCTTTGTAAATTTTTCAACACAAATTAGCGTTCTCGACCTCTCTGAGTTTAAATAACATTGACAGTGATATGTATTGCCATAGGTTAAAAAGGTTCTATCAAGCGTGCGGAAGTATCGGCGGACGGAGGGTCTGGCTCTTTCTACATTTAGCAGGAACATAGTGCATGACCTAGTATATTAAATAATAATTATTAATTGCCTCACGCAGGCAATAATTAACTAAATAACATACACGTTGTAAGTTGCTTGATTATGAAAAATATGAAAGGATAAAAACAAATATAACATTAGGCTTTTTTCCTGCGGGGGGCACAAGGGGCAGACGAGCAAAAAAATCAACATTTACTGTTAGGATTATTTTCTGCGGGGAGCACAAGGGGCGGACGGGCAAAAAAATCAACAATTACTGTTAGGATTTTTTCTAGGGGTGGGGGGGGGGGCACAAGGGGCAAAAAAATCAACAATAGGCCACTTGCATCACATTTTTTTAAATTTTTTTCCGATTTAGGCAAATATTCTAAGACATTCTGTATTTTTTTTTTTTTTTTTAATCGTATTTTTGAAACCCTGGGGATTTTTTGAAAATTTCAATACGAAAAATCAGACCATTTTTTATAAACCGGAAAGACGGGACATAAATTTTATAGGTTGTGAAAAAACGATAATTACATAGCCGAAAATCATTTTAAAAAAAAGAACGTTTTCCAACGAATGGCACAGGAGAATAACGAGGCATACCAAAAATATTACATCTCATAAATATTTTTTTTCCTTGATCCATCTTATTGATCATAAATCAATTATATTGTACAGCGTCTATATTACTAAATTCAATGTAATATACTTGAAACTTGTAAATTGTAATAAAAATAAGAATATTATAAAATTTTATTTTGTTAAAATCAGCACCATAATCATTATACCTCTAAAAACATGTACCGACATCCTCTTCACGTTCTGAAGAACCCCGTACCCATTAATTGTACGGGGTTCTCTCAGAACATCTGTCAAAAAATCAAACCAAATGATAAGTTCGCAGAGAACAAACAATAAATCTAGTGAACGAATTCAAAAATTCGCCTGAAATCAAAGTGGATGCCATATAAAAAAATAAATCAGTGTGGAATTTTATAAATTAATAGGAACATTTTCGGCGACGGGACATTTTCATGTAGTGACGTCACGAGCCCAAATAATGGATTTATTTATTTAAAAATAAAAAAACTCTACATTTCTAAAAATTTTTACTAACATTTTCGTAATCTTAGTAAAAAACTCTATCCACACGATTTTTTCCAAGTCGTTATGAAATCCATGCAAGTGGCCTATTACTGTTAACAATAAACTTTAAGTATCATACTTTCCTCCTCACATCTACCGGATCTGCCCTGATGATGGACACTGCAACGATGTCCGAAACGTTGGCTAAAGAAGGAGGTAGCGCAACACGGCATAACACCCCAAAACAAATAACGAAAATGCTTTTGGCCGTGAAAATCTTAAAACTTATCCATCAATACTTTAAGTTTATTTCTACAAGTTCAAGTATGTATAGGAAGTTTATGAAAGTGCCAAAACAATCGAAAAATTAAATGTTTAATAAAGACAGTTGTGTAGTTTCTATGTATGTACTGTGATAGAATCTCACAGTACACAAAAACACCGTCTGGGGGGGGGGGGGGGGGCACGTGGGCATGTTGCCCCCCCCCCCTAAATCCGCCCTTGCGCAAAGGCACGAAATCATCTTTGATTTGTGAATCTTTTTTTTTCTTTATTAATTGCTTTATGGTTACATAATTTGTGGATTTTTTTTACCACCATGCCAGGCACATGCCCGTTTTATGATGGTCGATTTTACATATGGTTCTAATCTTTCTTGTTAATTATTAACATTTTAAACAAGCACGATCTTCATTCATATGGTGCATTAAAATTTTAAATAAGCAATAATATAAGAGAAATCATTCCACAGCCGAGCTGTTGAACACAAGAACGAGTCGAAGAAACGACCTGTTCTCATGTGACAAATGTCAACTGTGTACAAATGTTGGGCACGCGTTTGGCGTATTTCCCGACTATGCACCGGTGCCGAAGGGATCAATGATGCTAGTTCCTCGGAGCATCTTCCATTGTAATACCGGTAGAACAAGGATAGCATTCCCACCCGACGCCTGTGCTATAAAGATTGCAATCCGTCTGTTTAAGATGGGAGAATCTATCAAACGGACCGCCCGTTTCTGCACAGAGTCGAGGGTATTTTTCAGGTATTTTGGACCTCCAGACCAGAGGTGGCTGCCAAATTCAACCGTGGGGCGCACTTGTGATTTGTACAGGGCTAGCAGTTGTGTACTATTAAAGTATCTGCGGCCCTGTACAGTACGCCCAGTTTTTGGGAGGCTAACTTTACTCTTCGTTCATTCATTCGGTTCGTCCATTCTCTTCGAAAAAACCCACCAAGCACCCCAAATTTGGAAATCCACACCACATGGTCACTTTTGGGGAGTGTCTAGAGGTATATTTATATTATTATTAAATAGGAATAGGATAATTTATTTATTTATTTATTTGTTTGTTTACGCCTTGATGGCTTTTACATATAAAATAAATTGTACTGGAGCATTATAACAAGTATGCAGTATCATAAGTATATAGTACATAAAATGATAAACAGAGCTAGAAAGATATAAGTAGGCCTAACATAAGTAGGTATCAGTATTCGAGTAATTGTTTACAAAAGGAGTTCAACCAGCGGATTCGTATTTGGGCTCATGCTACATTAGATACAATAATTATTGTCACAATATCACACAAAATGTGATTCCAAATATACTCGAAGCATACCGGTATTGCAGTGGTATAAAACATTTTTAACGATTAATATAAAAGTAGGTAATTTTCTTGTAATTAATTTTTTGTTTGTTGTTTATTTATTTTTTTTTGCTATCATAAATGTACGTATATTTGTTATTATTATAAAAAAGAAAAGAAAAAAAATAAAAGGTATTTTAATATTATAATATTTAATCGAGGCTTCTGACTCGCATACTGCTGTCATTTTTTGCCTCATCTGTTTTTATTTATTTTAAGGTTTCATTTTTTTTTTTTTTTTTAAATATATCCTATATATTAATGTTGCAATATTAATATATGTATGTATTTTTATAAAACAATGTATCATATATTTTCCATGTTGCACGATCTAATGAATTTCATGAGTCTTGAAATGGCATAGTAGTCGGTTGAAGCTATCAAATTATGAATTTCCGATGGGTTTGAGGTCATCAATATTGTTACTCTCTGTTGTTCAAATTTAATGCACTTTGTGAGAGTGTGTTCAATGTCTTCAAATTCTTCACATATAGAGCACATTGGAGAATCAGAGAGGCCTAACAGACACAATATTCTTCCCATTAGTGCATGTCCGGATCTTAATCTAAAAATGACTCTCATTTCTGATCTCTTCAGATTGGTTTCAGTGAACCATGGTGTTTTAAAGGGTTCTTTTTGAAGCTTTCTATACCATACGCCCTTATAAGGTAAGTACACAGTAATTACATATATAAATAAGTAAGTAGGTACAATGAATGTAGTTATCATGAATGTAGTTACAGAGCAGTGAGTATTAAGTTTGTAACTGTTAACTATATGATACATTTAAGGATTTCTACGTTAGTTTGTTATTATCAGGAAAAAATAAAATAAAAGGTTCACAGCAATTACATATATGTATAAAGAAGTAAGTAGGTACAATGAAAGTAGTTACAGAGCAATGGGTATTAAATTTGTTACTGTTAACAATCTGTATCATTAAAGGATTTTTGCATCAGCATACATATACGCTTTTTGAAGGAAGCGATGTTTTTATATAATGTATTATAATGAATAAAATAATCTACAGAATAATCCAGATCCGTGGAAAAATGCAAATATTGTTCCAATACTGATCTGGTGATAGCGGTGATCAATCTTTTGTGAAAAATTATCGACCAATCAGCATTTTATCATATTTTGCAAAAAAGTCTTTGAATCTATAATTTATGTTTCTGTATGTTCACACTTTAAACCACAATTATGCATCAATCAACATGAATTTGTTCCCAACAGTTTCACAAATTCAAATCTTCTAGAATTTTGTGATTACATAATTTGCTTTTAATGAAAGAACTCAAGCAGTTGCCGTTTACAGAGATTTTCAAAAAGCATTTGATAAAGTTAACCACCCTATTTTACTACAGAAGCTTGATCAAATAGTTATTCACGGTGATCTGTTTACATAGATGGTTTAAGTCTTACTTGGAAAATCGAACACAGTTAGTACTTATAAATCACCTCCCATGATTGTAACGTCAGGTGTACCCCAGGAGTCCAATCTTGGCCCTCTGCTTTTTTAATCTTCACTAATGACCATGGCCTCATGTTACGCTGAAATTTTGTTCTATTTGCTGATGACCTCAAGATTTACCGCAAAATTTTCACTGATTCTGACCATGTTATGCTTCAAAAAGACCTTTACACACTACATAACTGGTGTATTCAAAACGATATGTTTTTAAATGTTGAAAAGTGTTAGATTATTACCTTTACTTGTAACAGAAGTCGAAAGGATTATGCATATTCCATTAATAGTGTTCGCTTAAATGCAGTCACTAATATAAGAGATCTAGGTATCACTCTTGATTCAAATTTTAAGTTTAATGTACACATCAGTGATATGACGAGTAAATCTTTGGAAATGATGGGATACATAATAACATATAGAATACCGAAACCATTCAAAAATCCCCATTCCATTACAACCGTTTGCAACTCGTTGGTCAAAAGCAAATTGGAATAAGTATGGAAGTGTTATCCGGAACCCACACTATTTAAAATATTCAAAAACCATTGAACCTGTACAAAAAAATCCTAAGACTGTTATCATTTAAAGTTCGATTAAGTGCCTTACTGCGGAACGATTCCAATAATTTCATTTTAAAATCCTGGAAAAAAGGAGACAATTTGCTGACTGAATATGTTTACATAAAATTATTCGTGATAAGCTTCAAATCACTCTGTGAGAATGGTTTTGGTGGTACTCCTGCTTTTTAAATATGCAAGAGAGAGACGGCAGAAACAGGGTATAAAAGGTGGTGGATGTTCCTGCTCGCTCTCCTTTTAATCTCCGACAGCTCAGGTAGCTAGCATGTAGCTTTACAACACTGACGTATAATATTGCGCAAATAAATAACCAACTCGTCCACGCGCGTTTCATTACGATCAGCAAGATCTCATCTCACGCCTTGTAACGTAATTATTTTCATGGTAGTTACTCAATCGGTACCTACTTGCTCAGAAGGAGTTTTATTAATTTCGGGTGCCATTGGAACGATTGATAACAAATTCAAATTGCCGGAACGTTGTTCGTTTGTTTTTTTGTTTGAAAAAAAACGATTAGAAGGGCGACGTCATGACATAACGATGGATTGGTTGGAAGTTTTATTTTGTAAGGAGTTTTGATACTCCTAAATGATTGTGTAAATTTGCAATATTATGCGTGTAACAGACGTGATGCCTTTACGAGACTGTTAAATAGTACCGGGTCGCGGTACACGCAGGATGTTGATTGTTTTTTCGAGGCGAGGAAAACTTTTATTGTGATGATCTGAGATATCGAGTTACCTATGTAATATTACAATCTAATGGAAGTGTTTATGATGTCTGTGTGCCTGGTACCTAAGGTTGGTGTTCTTGTGCTTAGAACTGAGATTCTTGTGCCACGTACAATCCAATATCACCGAGGACAACTTTGGTGAAAACTGCAGGCACTTCTTAAATCACATTTACAGTCTAGAACTGCGGTTTATATCCTTTCAATGCTCAGAGATGGCCATCCGACGCATTGTGACGCCTTTGTGGATGGATTGGAATCTCGGCTCCTTCACTGTGTCATGGACATGCGAAGCGGCAGCTCTGGGGCTCTTCTCCAGCTATCTGGAGCCCTTGTCGCTGAGGTTAGAAGAGGTGCGCCATTTTAACTATGGCAAGCTACGAATGATCATTTGGAGTGGATTCTACTAAAATAACTGAATTATCTCTCTCTCTCTCTTTACACCTTTCTTTATGAGTTTACAAAGGTATTTATGTAGATTATGTTATAGTAGATTATGTTTTTTTGCTTGTCAATAATAACAAGTTCATTTTGTTTTATGTGAGTTCTTTTATTTACATCAGATAGTAGCTTTCTTTTTATCCCATGCAGGACCCTGAGATGATGATAAGAGCTCATGCATACGGAATTTCTCTGCTAACTGATAAGATACGTGTCATTTTTGACGCCCAACGTTTTAAAGAGGGTAGATTACTCTCTTGGTGCACGATAAGAGGCTACTATCTGTTATTTACTATCGTTACTATCTGTTATTTACTATCGAATTACTGTTATTTACGTTGAATTTTATTAATTGTTTTTAAGTTATCATAATTAATTACTTTTCTTTGAATGCAGTGTGCTTGGGAACTTGTATTACAAGTTATAAAATAATTTATTTTTTTTAAATATTTCATTATTTTATTTTTTTTGAGAAAAAAAAGATGGCGTTATATACAAAATTACATCGTGGTCCTCTGCATTCAGCGTACGAGAATCGCAGAAGATCACCGATCATCAAATTAAATACGGACGCGTATATTTTGATGACAATTTTTGGTGAGAATATTAGCCCTCATGTGTTTATATTGATTAAAATCTTATGTTACTTGTACATATTTATAGGTAGACGTTTATATATAATTAGCTATATTTGGTTATAGGTATACATAAATTTATAAATAGTAATTTGCGAATATTATTAGAATAATTAATACTAGTTTTACATAATTAGGTTTATTAAAAAACTATTGTTTTTTTAATATTTTTTCTTTTTATGCGGTGGCATGAAGGAATACCAAGCCTTCATATTGCTTCATTTATTTTTTTCTTTTGTGTGACACTTTGCTCACGTGTCTTGGAGCTTGGTACCTGCAAGGCATGTGCTCGGAGTGAGCACTACATTCTAGTGTACTGATGATAGACTTCATTTATTTATCCTCGTTGGACTAGAATAAAATAATCTCCACAAGAGATGTTTCTCTGATCTTAGTGATCAGTGGCGCCCAAAAAATTAGTTTAGTTTATAATTAAATCTGTTTTATTGTTTAATATACCTAATTAAATGTTAAATCTGAAATCTGTTAATATTAAGTTAAGTAATTAAGTCATTATGCATTAGGAAAATTGTTTTGTCACAAATAAGGGGAAGTACTGCTTCGGCGTGCACCACTATTAAATAATTCCGATCTGGAAATTGACACTCTACCTTTAATACAGGAGAGTGTAGTTTTTCTTGTACAGTTTTTGTTAGTCATAAGTATAATTTGTTAATTTTAAACAGTAATATATGCCTAAGTATATCACTGCTAATACAAGTGCTGTGCTAATACAGTGTCAGTCAACTGAAGTACATGACTGAGCACCAATTTATATCTTTGTTTGTCCGAGAAATTTTGACACTTTGCTTACGTAGTAAGTGAAATTTCGATGGAAGCCATTCGGGTTGTTACCTTAGTCTTATTTCTTGAGCAAGCCATGTTCATACGAAGAGTATATGATAGGTATTTCTTGTATTTGTTCTGTTTACAATCAAGATTACTGATTACATTAATATATCTGATAAATAGGTATTTTGGAAAATGTAAACCCTAATTTAACTACTTTTGACAGATAGGTATTTCTCAGGAATTTAAAACCTCATCTAAAATACTTGACAGTTAGGTATTTAGTAATGTAAACCCTACACTGACCACTTTGTACGTCAATTTTTATAATTGAATATAAAAAAATAATAATAGACATATTTAAGTCTAGCTATATTGTTAGTTGTTGAGATGTATTGTTTTAGGTCTTTAGCTTAGTCAGACATTTAGTTTAATATAAATAAAGGGAGAAGAGAGAGAAAAAATTAGGTAATTTTTATTTGGTTCTTTATTTTTTTCCCGTTAATAATATCCATGTGATTTTTTTTTCTCATCTTCTTCAAAGATCTCAAAAGTGGGAGCTTGAGTCCTCCGTACTCACAAGGGTTTCTGAGAGATTGACTCCTTTTGTGTGAGTAAGTGTTTTACAATCTCATTTTGGAGATGAAAAAGTGGAGATTCCATTCTCATTAAAATAAAATAAAAAAGTTATAATAATAAATATAAAATTATAAAAAAATATATAAACAAATAGGTAGTGTAACTCCAATCTGCGTATTGGCTTTCTTTTTGGGGTGTCCTTGTTATTGTGAATATATATGTATAATTGTTTTGTTTTTTTTTGTTATTCTCTGTGTCATTTTCTTTAATGTTTTAATTATTTTTTTCTCCTTATGTACAAGTGCAGGAGTAGAGAGATATTTTATATTCATGTTTTGGTATAATTTTACTTCACTCTGCGGCGTAAAATTTCTGGGGGAAGCGGGGAATTGTAACGTAATTATTTTCATGGTAGTTACTCAATCGGTACCTACTTGCTCAGAAGGAGTTTTATTAATTTCGGGTGCCGTTGGAACGATTGATAACAAATTCAAATTGCCGCAACGTTGTTCGTTTGTTTTTTTGTTTGAAAAAAAAACGATTAGAAGGGCGACGTCATGACATAACGATGGATTGGTCGGAAGTTTTATTTTGTAAGGAGTTTTGATACTCCTAAATGATTGTGTAAATTTGCAATATTATGCGTGTAACAGACGTGATGCCTTTACGAGACTGTTAAATAGTACCGGGTCGCGGTACACGCAGGATGTTGATTGTTTTTTCGAGGCGAGGAAAACTTTTATTGTGATGATCCGAGATATCGAGTTACCTATGTAATATTACAATCTAATGGAAGTGTTTATGATGTCTGTGTGCCTGGTACCTAAGAGATGGCCATCGGACGCATTGTGACGCCTTTGTGGATGGATTGGAATCTCGGCTCCTTCACTGTGTCATGGACATGCGAAGCGGCAGCTCTGGGGCTCTTCTCCAGCTATCTGGAGCCCTTGTCGCTGAGGTTAGAAGAGGTGCGCCATTTTAACTATGGCAAGCTACGAATGATCATTTGGAGTGGATTCTACTAAAATAACTGAATTATCTCTCTCTCTCTCTTTACACCTTTCTTTATGAGTTTACAAAGGTATTTATGTAGATTATGTTATAGTAGATTATGTTTTTTTGCTTGTCAATAATAACAAGTTCATTTTGTTTTATGTGAGTTCTTTTATTTACATCAGATAGTAGCTTTCTTTTTATCCCATGCAGGACCCTGAGATGATGATAAGAGCTCATGCATACGGAATTTCTCTGCTAACTGATAAGATACGTGTCAGCCTACACCAACAGTCTAAATAACACACTCATTGTCTGAGAAATATTCATATGTTACTAATAGACGTAATTTAAGGAGTCATAATATATTCCATATTGAATTATTTAATAAAAATATTGCACACTTCAATCCACTGTCTCAAATGTGTCGTCTGTAAACATTATTGAATGTAACCATATACTCGTAGATGTCTACACGGACGGTCTCACATGTTTCAAAAAAACAAATCAACAATCTTCTACCATGATTTTTAGTGGAGAACAGTAATGTAATTGCTTTATTATCACGTCTTTTCTTTCTTTCTTTCTTAGGTGGGCTAAAACATAACATATGCAGAGAAAGAGTTCTTTGCAGGTTATGTTTTATATTTGACACTACTATGTTTTATATTTCATTTTGATCATCATCATTTCTGTTAATTTCGTCTAGTAACAACTAAACATTGTGTAACATATCCATTTCGTGAGCAGGTACTGCCCAAAATAGGTACTGTTTATTGTCTTTATTTTTTCTTTTTTTTTAACTTTGTTGGTTGGCCAAACCGCAAGGGGACCGGAAACGTCATTCGAGGAAAGATGGCGGGGGACATCACGTAATTTTTTTGAGGCGAGAGGAGATTTTTGAGGAGGAGTTTTTGTTATGAAAGATTCTAGTGCGATGTAGCCTAGAAAGAGTTTTATTTTTCTTTCTATGAGTGTGGGACGACTCAAATGGCATAGAAGCCTTATTATTTTGTTTAATTCCTCGCCGGATGCCGAGTGATTGCTTTATCCGCGTGCGGAAGTGAATTTAAACTGTAATCAACGGGCGATGTATTGATTACTTGGCTGTTCCTTTGGCCGGAGAGATTTTTACACGCCGTTTGATGGGTGTAGATTAGCTGTGCCTGGTTGTTGGGTGGAATCCCTTTAAATGAAGCGGCTTTGCGACTCTGGGGGAGTGCGCCGACATTGCTGTTCCTTTGGCCGGTGAGATTTCCACACGCCGCTTGATGGGTGTAGATCAGCTATGCCTGGTTGTTGGGTGGATTTCCTTTAAACTTGTGGCCTCATGACGTGCTGGACGATGTCTTGGGGATTGCTGTCGTCGTTTGGAGGAGTGTCACGGCGACGGGACGTGTGCGGTATTAATGATTAAACGTAATTTGTTGACTGTCTCTTTCTACATCAGTTGATAGATGCTCAAGGTATTTATGTTTTGTTTACTTTTCCTTGGTTCAATTTTTCCCTTGCAAACTGCAATAAAGTTAACATTAATTTTCACTAGTAAAATAAGCGTCTTTTATATGCATGACCTCCAAATCCTTATCTCCACTATCCTGCGATGGAGTTCTACTTGCTCTGAGAAGACAGCGGTCGGATGACAAAAGGTATAGGTACTACCTACACAAAATTATATATATATATATATTTTTTTTTTTTTAAATCCTTTATTTTTCCCAATTTTACATTTTATGGTTACATATTTTAGATATAATAAAAATAATGGGAACCCACTAAGGCGCAGCCTGTGCGTGGGTAATATTATAGTTAAATATATTTTATTTTAGTACCTAGAAAAAACAAACAGTGGTAGGTATATGAAGCAAAAACATTATTAAAATTTGTTTAAACAGTTTGTACAAAAAGTGTGTTCAATAGTGTACAAGGTAATAATTAGTGTATAGTGTAATAACAGCTATAAGTGTAAAGTTTGTGAGAAACATAAACTGATATAAAATTAAATTAATAGAGTTTTTACATCTGTATAGTTCAGCCATATTTTTAACTCTTTTATGTAATGCGGAAGTTTAGTTGCAACTTGTATATTTTTTGGTAAAAGGTTAAAAGTGCGAGGTCCAATAAAACTACTGTGAGTTTGCATTTGTTTTGTGTTTGTTTGAGGGGTATAGAATACATTATTATTTCTAATGTTTGTTCTGTTTTCATTTTTTTCGAATTTGTTTCTATTTTTATAGATATATTTCATAGTTTGCAGTATAAATAATTTACGGAGACTGAATAGTTTAGATTCTTTGTATAAAGCATCTGTTGAAAATGTTTTAATTCTATTAAACATAACTTTGACAATATAATTTTGAATTGTTTGTAAAGGTTTTATAAAAACATCAAGCGCACCACCCCATCCTATTATTCCGTACATGAGTGAAGATTGCGCCAGAGAAAAATAAATCATTTTCAATTTGTCAATATTCAATACTTCTTTAAGTCTGTAAAATATGTACGTAAGATATCTCAATTTAGAAACGGTATTATTAATTTGTGATTGCCAATTTAAATTTGTATCAATACATATTCCCAAATATTTGATCTTTTCAACTTTTTCAATTTCAGAGCAAGATGAGCATATTACTTGATTACAGTTAGCATTATGAATTCTAATTTTAAGGTTATTGGGGGGTTTGTTTTTACTGTTTTTATAAAAAGGTAGGTAAGATGTTATATTGTAGTTTAGGAAGAGTCTATTTCTGTTGAGCCATGATGAGACATGTGCAATCCATTTTGATGCATTTAAGTAAGTTTCAAGCCAGGATTTTCCGTTTACAATTATTACTGTATCATCAGCGTAAGATACAATATTACCAGGGATTACAACATTACATAAATCATTTATATATATTAAAAACAGGATTGGGCCAAGCACAGTACCTTGTGGTACTCCATTTTTTATCCTCGTTTCAGTACTATAAAAATTCCCTATTTTTGTTTTTTTTTTCTGTCTATGAGATAGTTAGTGAGAATTTTTAGTGTACCTTTTTTGAAACCTATTTGATTAATTTTTTTTATGAGTATATTGTGATTTACCGTATCAAAAGCTTTTCTTAAATCTAAAAATATAGCTAGACTTTTTATATTTTTATCAACAGATGTGTACAATTTTTTTGTCAAATCGAATATTGCGTCTTCAGTGCTAAGTTTACTTCTGAAGCCATATTGATTTTGGGACAGAATTTTGTTTTGTTGTAGGTAATTCATTACTCTATTTTTGATACATTTTTCAAATATTTTTGAGAGGTTTGAAACTAAGGAGATAGGTCTGTAATTGTCTAATATGTGCGATTCTCCTGATTTGTGAGTTGGAATGATGGTGGAGATTTTAAATTGTTCTGGAAAATGTCCCTCTTTTAGTGATATATTAAAAATATGTAGCAATGGAATTCAGTAGCGTAGCGAGGGGGGGGCGGCCCGCCCCGGGTGCCACCCGAAGGGGGGGTGACACTCGGACGTGGAAAAAAACTTACGAAAGTGCAAAATTGCCGCAAAAAATATTTTACGCTTGAAAACTGACTGTTATTTAGCTCTATGGCTCGTTTGGTCGCGGATTTAAAAAAAAATTATTAATTTTTTTATTTTCTTTCCTAGCTCGAAGTGTTGCTCAGCCGGCGATTTCCCTGAAATATTCCTTGTGTCATTCTATTTTCGTAATGTTATTTTTATCGTAAACGTAAACTCGTGATGTGAATTGTTATCTATTGACTGACTTGAATTAGTGAAAAGGTTGTTATTCTATTAGCGTTTTTATTAGTGCTGAAAGATCATTTAAAAAAAACAAGATAAGTGGATTTTTGATAGTTCACTTTTCTAATAGACGCAAAACTTGAATGCAATTATACCAGAATCGATTGATAACTGATTGAAGAAAAATGATCAATAATCTCTATGGTTTTTTTCTTTATTATATTGTTTTGTTTACATGAATAAATAAAGTTTTTCAGAAAATGTTTTTTATGAATTCGAAATATGCGTTTTGAATTTGTGGACGAATCACCATTTACACAGATTACCAAGTCAACTTCCGACAGTATTTACACCAAACGATTAGCTGCTTACACTGGGAAAGTTTCGCAAGCTAAGGTAATTCATATGTAAGAGCACCCTCAGATTTCGATCAGTTGTCGATTCTTTGGATAAGTGGTCACCTTTGCATTACTAGTGCTGTAAAACATAATACCTTAATTATTTTATCCAATATTAGGTTAGGTATTACCAAAATCTAGTTTTAGTTACTAAAAATAAAGATACTGCATATTTTAATGTATAATTATATGTATAAGTATAATCGATAAGCTAGTAATCTTTAAATCAAATTTTTGCCTTGGTCCTAATTTTGAAAAAGAAAAAGTTTTTTGATTGGCGACGTTACGTGAGTATGGCATCTTGACGGTATATTTATTCGTTGACCCGGCCTATACTAACCTCACATTTTTCCAGATTTAAGTTAAGAGTCAGTCTGTATGAGAATCCAAAAGCTTGAATAAAAGTTACACTTACACACGGAACAAGCAAATGATTTTCTTTAGAATTTTGGAGCGTACGGTGTGCAATTCAAAATTTAAGCACATCTCAAAACTGGTTTCCATTTAACATTGAATCTGTATTCGGTAACTCGTTTTAATTAAAACTACACCCATAACATGTAAATGGTTTTCCTCCGATATTTACAGCACATAGTCTGAAACTTTCATATCTTGCAACTCGGGAAATATTTTGCAATAATAGAACTCCGGAATGGTTTCCTTCGAAATGGGTCCGCAGATGAACAGAATTTTCACCATTTTCGAGTTCCACGTTCAAGATTTAAAAGTTGAAGAATTTGTGCTACAACGATCTGAGTATAACCATTTTCGTGTACTACGTGCATTAATAATTAAAGCTGAGGACTCACACCTTTACTATCTCACAATTGAAATTTTGTCGTTACACTCTGAACACAAAACTGGTTTTAACTTAAGAATGGGTTGTTAAAATTTTATTTTCACGCCAGAAAACGATTTTCCTCCGAATTTTGCAGCATATTAGAATTGAAGACTCCACTCGGAACTTCAGAACGGTTTTGAAATTTATCCTGCATTTGCAGAACAAAACTGGTTTTAACTTTCTGTTTGCGTTTTTCCAGGTTCAAAACTGCATCCAGAACTCAAAAATGGTTTTCCACAGATTTTTGCATCACATAGTATGCAACTTGATTTTTTTAACTGCATTTGGAAAATGAGAATGGTTTCCTTCGAAATGCGTCAGTACATGCATCCTCATCTGGATATTTTTTTGAAATTCTGAATACAAGACTTGTTTTAACTTAAGAATAATCTGGTAAGAGTCTACCGGCTAAAATTAAAATTGAAAAAAAATAAAATTGAACCTTATTAATTATTAATTCAAAACTGGTTGAAATTTAAGATTGAATCTGTATTCGGTAACTCGTTTTTAGTTTTCCTCCGGTATTTGCAACACGTAGTCTGAAACATTCATATCTTGCATCTCGGGGAATATCTTGCAATAGTGGAACTCGGGAATGGTTTCCTTCGAAAAGGGTCCGCAGATGAACAGAGTTTCAAATGAAATTTCAAAGGAAACCATTTTCGAGTTCCACGTACAAGATTTGAAAGTTGCAACAATATGCTGCAAAGATCGGAGGAAAACCATTTCCGTGCACTGCGTGCATTAATAATTAAAGCTGAGGACCTACACCTTTACTATTTCACAATTGAAATTTTATCGTTACACTCAGAACACAAAACTGGTTTAAACATTATTATTGGTTGTTAAAATGATGTTTTCGTGCCAGCAAATGATTTTCTTCAGAATTTTGCAGCTTATTAGAAGTGAAGACTCCACTCGGAACTCTGTTATTTGTAGCTCTATGGCTTGGTCGGTCAGGATTCCCAAAAAAATTGGTTGTTTTGTTTTCACATTTGACTAGCTAGTAATGTTTTTTATATTTAAGGAGATCGAAATTTGCGTTTTAAATTTCTCAAAGTAAACTTTAATGGGGGGGGGGGTGACACCACGTTTTCCGCCCCGGGTGCCACCCATGCTAGCTACGCCACTGATGGAATTAAAATATTATGCTTTATTTTTTTTAGTGTGTTTCCTGATAAACCATCAATTCCTGTAGAATTTGTTGATTTTAGACTATCAATGTGTTTTACAATTTCGTTTATCGTGATAGGTGAAAAATATTCTAAGGAGTTAATTGAATCGTAAGTTGAGACTAAATGCAAAGATGAGTCTACGGGTGTTGTACTATCAATTTTACTAGAAGATTCAAGTACTTGATCTACTACATTTGTGAAGAAGTTGTTAAAGTTTTCTGCAATGGCCGATTTGTCAGTTATAATATTGTTATTTATTTTAATCTCTTTCACATCAGTTGATGCCATTTTTTTTTGTTCATTACCTTATAAAAATACATTACAATTGATTACGCATGCTGTGAACATTTCTATTTGGAATGTTAATATCTATGTACATCCCAAATGAAATTTTACTATTGTAATAATTGTTTACACTCTGTAAATGTTTCAAACAAAAAATAAATAGATTGATAATCAGATCTGAATAACCAGGATGTCTAGCATGATCGATCGAAAAAAGTCGATACGATATTTAATAAATTAAGTAATCTCTTTTCATATGAAGCGGATACTTTGTGATGTGACATTATTAATTTAAAATGAATTTAATAAATTTATTTTAAATTAAATAATCTATATCGGTTTGGCTGTCAACAGTGCAACCGTGCTCGGAATATCGATATAAAATCGTCGACAGTTATTGCTACAGGGTAAATTATTGACACAGGGGGTGCCAGATGCAAGAGCCAAGCATGGTAGAGTAATGAACTCCATCACAGGATAGTGGGGATATTTGTTTTTATTAAGGTGGAAGCAAATTACTGAATGAAAGAGTTAGTTTTCTGACATATAAATGTATTGTAACAGACACATTCTCCACGAACTAGAAAAACTCGAACATGCTCCTCAAGCGACGCGTGAACTCCACGGGACACGTTGCGGTTATCCTTAAGATTTTCTTACATGTCTATCAGACTTAAATTATTTAAAGTATTTTGACACATTGAAACTGCGGCAGTTCCCAAGACGCCGCCGTTCCTAGAAGTGAAGAGGAACCTGCATAAATATACTAACCCCTAGATCGATATCTTCGGGTCTTTTCCTCCTAAGTGGTTTGTCACCAACTTAACCACGGATGAACCCATAAGATGAACCGAAATGGCGCTAATAAACTAAAGATAGAGGAAGCTTATTTGTCTACCATAGACAATATAATTGCACTCGCCCTACTCCAACCTATCAGCCCAATAAATTATTTAATAACAAAAATGATTGGAATCAGAAAATGTTTCTTATTACATTAGACAAATGAAACACTCAGGGTAAATCTTTAAATATGTTTATTTTCAGTAAAGACAATCGATAATAACACATAAAACACTGAGTCGCAGAACCGACTGAAATTTCTTACAACCAAGTTATCCTAACCGACCTAACCTCAAATTAATTTACGGACGAATTAAGCTGAATGTTGATGTTTTATATCATTACCTCATTCCCTGACGAATTCTTGACACATTGTAATCATTTTTTTACCTCTGGAATTCAATGTACATTGATTTTTCGATCGAAATATGCAGGATGATCTCGCGAACGAAAAGTGACAACCATCCAGCCACAATGATAATATGATCCGAGTTATAAGGTGTTCGAACATTTCCTGAAACGAAATAAGAAAAAACATTAACCACCGGTACCCATAAGCTTGTTTTCACGATGAATTAAAAAAAGTATTTCGTAAAAACTCAATTAGATCTACAATTTAAACCTCAAAATGATCTACAAATAAATGATGAACGATAATGTTTTATGTAATAGGGTGGATCGCCATTGTATGGAAATTTTTTATTTTTATAAATCAGTTTTCGCGGGGTGCGGAATAGATGCTCTAGGTACATACAATTAAGCATACAAAATATCAATTTAAAATTTTGATAACAAGTACTGCCACAAAGCAGTTGAATTATTTACAATCTGGTAAAACAATGTCCCGTTTTTAAAACAGTTTTGTGTCAATACGAATACTTTAATTTTTACTTTTGCATTTCACAATGAATAAAAATTGCCGCGCCTTAAATAATAACATTTTAAAAAATTGATATTTTTTATTAATCCCCCGAAAATTTAACAAATTCGTCGCTTTAGTTCGTTTTACTCCAACAGACCAAAACGTAAATCGTGAGAAACAGCGCTTTAAAGTTTTTTTTACGAAAAAGGCATATAAAATGAAATTAGCTAAATTGTAAGTCTACTATAATGTTTTAAAGTATTACAAATTGTTTTTTTTTAAGTACAATATGTTCTAAATGTATAAAATTACGCAGAAAACACGTTTTTAATTTGGATGTTGGCCAAAGTGACGAATTCTTGTTTGCGAAAGTTGGATATTGGACAAAGGACACTGGATGTTAGACAAGAGCGCGTACTCTTGCGTGAAGTTACTTTATCTAACGTGCTTGGTATTACAGGGAGATCGGAAAGTATTTCAATTCATTGAACTTTGATAGGTACATGGATTTAGCTTATGTGTCCTATGTTTTCGCGGTGAGACCTAAATATTCGGGTGTGATTTTTAAATAGTTTCTTGTAACATTCGACATTTTTTTAGAAATAATTTGTTTCTTGGTTGGGAAACAAGTTTCAAGAGTAAGTTTTTGTAAAATAATAACATCGTAAAATCATCAATGAAAACGTACGTTTTCAGACAATTATACTTATTAAATAATGTTTCAGGCGTGTTTTATTGTTGGCTGCTAGTCGTCAACCGTTAGTCATCTGATAGGTCCTACGTTTATTAGTTATTATTTGAGAGGCGGGTATGGGTACCGCCGCTCCGGGAACCATTTATTGGATAACCAACACCTCTGTCATAGGTCACCCCAAGTGGTTCGCTACGTTTGGTGACTTAGCAGGGGTGGCCGGGTTCGTGGTGTGAGTTTTGTCTGGATCCTGGCGACGAATGCGTCTTCCCACCAACTGCGTGGCAGGTCGGATCGGGAAAGATTGGTTGAGGAAGATCTGTAGACCTCTCCAGCAGGACTCTCGGAACATCGCTTTACCCGCAGTCGGGAGGGATTGATTCATACGTGCGTCACTCCTTGACACACTGACTCCCAGATTCCTACCCACCCCTCATACCTTTTTCTTCCCACAACTTCCTCTACTTCCTTCCCAAAAATGACATAGGCCCTGAGGGGAATTATTTTCCTCAGGGCCTCCTGTGTGGAGCTGTGAAAAGGTCTCCCCAAGTGGTTAGCTACGTTTGGTGACTTAGCAGGAGTGCCTGGGTTCATGGGGTGAGGTTGAAACAATTTGCTGAGAAAATATTGTAATATTAATTATCTGTTATATTTTCCTTAAATTTTTTTATCCTTTTCCACAGTTTACATCTTTATGCATTTTGTCTGAAGAAATCTCCTAGAAAACCACTAAAGTAACTTGGTAACTAGCATAATCATAAATGAAGATATTTATTTTCGTGGCGCTAAACGGACGAATGTTTGGAATGAAAGCAATCACGTGGTCCTCCGCTGCGCTGCTATTGGCTGTGTGGTCTGTTAGAGCAATACGCCCGGAACCGAGAGTTTGAATTTCGCACGTTGGCTAAGATACAGCTTGGATGTTGGAGAAATTCCTATGAAATTTGACTGAACGGCCGGTTTAAAAACGGGAGTCCTTTTGGCCAACGTGTGGATGTTGGATAAATACGCTCGAAATGTTGTTTCATTTTGGAGGACGTAAGACAAAGTGCGTTTTGAAAACCCCCTAAATAATTTTTTTATTTTTATTTTTCACTTGCATTCTATACATAAAGACTTTCTGAGAACTACTGCATACTTAACTCAATTTCGCTAAAAATGGTCTGTTGGAGTAAAACGAACTAGAGCGACGAATTGCTGAGACCACTTTCGCGCACTATACCAAGAAACGCAACAAATATCTTTAGATCAACCGTCCACATCTCGCAGTACAGATTCAAGTTTTACTAACGTTGATCTTCCAACTGACCAACAATACTTTGCTTCATCTACTTCTTCTTCTTAATAAATTCTAATAAATCCAACAGACAGTAGACTATGTGTTGTATACAGAACATTGGATCGATACAGTATTTCTGATCGGGCGGGTGCTGCCATCGTCTGCGCTACAATGCAAGATATTGGATTAGTGACAACAGATAATCTAACAAACGTGATCGATCGTACTAAGATTCGACGTGCTCATGCCAAAACTAGGGCCACACTGCCTGACTGCCATCAATCAGCCCCATTTTGATTCGTGCATTTGCATATCGTTTGAAGGTTGAAAGGATAAAACACATGTAGGATGGACGCAGAAAAGTTGTGATAGAAGAACATATCAGTCTTTTGAAAGAACCTGGCTCACAATACATTGGCCACATAGGCGTTAAGTTCGGTGATGCTAAGATAATAGCTCACAAATTGTTTGCATATTTTGTGGCAAAATCCATTGATTTAGCTTGCATCGTGGCTATCGGATGTGACGGAACGGCAGTTAATACTGGAACTAAGTCTGGCATTATTCGATTTCTTGAAGGAAAGCTCCATCGTTCACTTCAGTGGTTGGTCTGTCAAATACATGCCAACGAGTTAAGTTTGAGACACCTTTTCGAATACCTTGATGGAACGACAACAGGTCCTAGAAACTTTAGCGGCCAACTAAGAAAGTTACTCAAGAACTGTGAACATCTTCCTGTGATAGAATTTCAAGCAATAGAATGCAACTTACCGGACATTACAAAATCCCGTGACGACCTTAGCACAGACCAGCTTTATTTATTGGAAATGTGCCGAGCAATCGCCGAAGGAAAATGTAACCAAAACTTAGCCAAAAAAAACCCTGGTAAAATCTGTCATTTTCGTTTGTTAACAACAGCCAATACTATTCTCCGACTTTACATTTCAACCAAGAATCTGACAGAAAATCAGGTGATATTGACTGAATTTATGCTAAGAGTGTATGCTCCGACGTGGTTTAAAATAAAAAAAAAAAACACAACCTTCGTGTGTTTACGGGGCGAGACATCTCCACGAAATCATAAAATTGTCTCGTTACCTTCCAGAGCATTTGTAAAAGGTGGTAGATCCCGTAATTCAACGCAACGTGTATTTTGGCCACAGCGAAAATAAACTTATTAGTACGCTAAACGATGAACGAAGACAAATTAGAGAGTTGGTTCTGAGACGGATTCTAAGTATCCGAGAACGTACGTCAGGGTTCTCTCCAATAAGAGTATTTAAGCTACCTACTTTTAATTTAACGCAGCAGACTATATTGACTTGATCTACTGGGAAAAACCATCAGAACCACCTCTTACAAAACTGATATCTAGCGAGACAATAATTGATGCCATTGCAGACCACGAAATTATCGAATTCAACATTTTGTGCAAGTTCCGATTGATGCCCTGTCACACGCAAGCCACTGAAACATGCATCAAAGTGGTAACAGCATCATGCTCTGCTATTTGCGACCCTGAAAGACGTTAAGGGTGGATACAAAACAAGCTAAAATCTTGTCGTATAACGCCAGTCTTCAATTCGAAGAAGGACTATAAAACACAATAACTTTTATGATTTTTGACTTTATTTTTTAACATTGTTTGTGATTTTTTTGTGTAACAATGGTACTTTTATTGTTTCTTGATTAGTAGATAATATTACAAGTAAATGAAAAGTTTAATTTTTTTATATTTTAACTACTTTTATTGAGCAAAGATTAAACCCTTCTTTTTCTAGTTTCTCGCTGTTTTTGTAAAATTAGAATTTTTTTTTTATTTTTTTTTTTTTATATTAACTTCACACAGGAGGCCCTGAGGAAAATAATTTCCCTCAGGGCCTATGTCATCTGGGATGCTGTGTGGAGGGTATTTTTGAGGAGAGGAAGGAATGAACATTGGTCTTGAAGAGACCCATGTTGTAGGAAGGAGGAAACACAGAGGCCGGCAAATCATTTCACAGCCGAGCTGTTGAACACAAGAACGAGTCGAAGAAACGACCCGTTCTCATGTGACAAATGTCAACCGTGTACAAATGTTGGGCACGCGTTAGGCGTGTTTCCCGACTATGCACCGGTGCCGAAGGGATCAATGATGCTAGTTCCTCGGAGCATCTTCCATTGTAATACCGATAGAACAAGGATAGCATTCCCACCCGACGCCTGTGCTCTAAAGATTGCAATCCGTCTGTTAAGATGGGAGAACCTATCAAACGGACCGCCCGTTTCTGCACAGAGTCGAGGGTATTTTTCAGGTATTTTGGAGCTCCAGACCAGAGATGGCTGCCAAATTCAACCGTGGGGCGTACTTGTGATTTGTACAAGGTAAGCAGTTGTGTACTATCAAAGTATCTGCGGGCCCTGTACAGTACGCCCAGTTTTTGGGAGGCTAGCTTTACTCTGGCTTCGATGGAGCCCCCATACCTGAGCTGGTCACTTAGGGTTACACCAAGCATATCAATGGAGGGCCTGTTCGGAAGATTGCTTCCGTTGAAAGAGACTAGATTTTCATTTCGATCCCTTTTGGACGTAATCAGACAAGATTGGGTCTTTGAAACATTAAATTCAACGAGATTATTTTTACCCCAAGAGAAAACACTCTCGAGGTAGCCGTCCATTCTTTGCTGGCTTGTCAAACAAAAAGCTATCATGAACTGTACTGTCATCCGCATAACAGTGAATTGGTGCACATGACAAAAGGTCGTTGATGTGCAACAAAAACAAAGTTGGAGACAGAACCGATCCCTGCGGGACGCCAGCATTTATCGAGTGAGAGGAAGAGGTGAAACCATCGACTACCGTTTGAATCGACCTCCCCCTCAAGAAGTTGGCAATCCACGTACACAAGGATGCGGGAAGTCCGTAAGAATGCAGTTTGTTGAAAAGTCCTCGGTGCCAAACCCGGTCAAAGGCCTTGGAGATGTCCAGTGCAACCGTTTGGGTCTCACCGAAACGTTCCAGGCATCGCCCCCAAACAAGATCACCGCACGAGCGGTTCCGACGGAATCCGTATTGACGGTCGTTAATAATTTTGTTTTCTCGAGGTATGTGAGCAGTTTGTCGTTGATCACACGTTCCATCACCTTAGACAGAACTGATGTGATCGCTATGGGGCGGTAGTTGGCCGGGTTGGAGCGGTCACTCTTCTTTGGAATAGGATGGATAACCGCTTTTTTCCAACCAGAGGGCACAGAGCCAGTCTTCAGGGACATTTTAAAAAGCTTCGTCAAAATTGGAGCTAATTCTGCAGCGCACCTCTGCAGTACCAGGGCAGGTATTCCGTCGGGCCCACTAGCTTTATTAACATCAAGCCCTCGTAAAACATGGAGTACTTCCCGATGCCGGATCCTCAGCTTTTTCATATGAAAACCGCAGTGAGGAACCGACGTCGGGACAGCACCTTGGTCATTGAGGGTTGAGTTATCCGCAAACATTTTACCTAGTAAGTTAGCCTTTTCGGTGGCGGTGTTTGCTAGTGAGCCGTCAGGTCTGGTAAGAGGTGGCAGACTGGATTTGCAGAAATTGCGACCTATTGAGCCCGCAAGCGACCAGAATTGCCTGCTGCCATGCGGGCATGCAGTCAGCTTTCTGCTGATCTGCTGGTCGTGCTCGAATTTTGACCTATTTATGATTCTCTTGGTTTCCTTTGCCATTTTGTTGTAAGCTGTTCTGTCTTCGGATGTTCTAGATGTGTTGTAGGCTCGGTAAGCCGCGTTTTTTCGTCGCACTGCTTCAGCGCATTGTCGACTGAACCACGGCTTTGAGCCTACACCAGTTTCCTTAACAGTAGATTGGATGAAGCCATCCATCGCGGATGTGATGACTTCACCAATTTCCTGGGCACATCTTGAAGGATCCGAAGTCCGAAAACAGACAGCTGACCACGGAAAAGCATTAAAATGTGCCCGCAGACCGAACCAATCTGCTGACCTATAGTGCCACACTTTTCTCTTCAGCCTCTCGTTTGGTGGTCTGAAGTTTACAGGGATTGATGTCGTCACCAGGCAGTGGTCGGACGATCCTAAAGGCGCTGTGACTTCAATCCTGTAACCGTGTGGCACAGTAGTTAAAAATAGGTCTAACAGATTGGAACGGTGAGTCTGGACATCAGGAACCCTTGTAGGCTCCTGAACCATTTGCTCCAATCCGTAGCAAAGGGCAAAGGATTCCGCTTGGCGTCCAGCCGAGTCTGTTGATCCTGAGAACTTCAACCAAGAGAAGAGTAGGTTTGGGCGTTGAGAAAAAAGGTGGTGGTGGACAGAGTTTAAATTGGTGTGCAGGCCGCGAATGTTGGTGTAATTCACCAACAGTTTTGGCCTGCACCGGGGACGCCTACGTCTCGCCGCTGTAATGACGTTAATTATTGTAGGTTGCAAGTTCATGATTTTAATTGTTGGTTTTTTGTTTTTTTTTTGATATGAGAGGAAGGAAGGTCTGGGAGGGAAAAGGTATAAGGGGTGGGTAGGATGCTGGGGTTCAGAGTTTCCAGGAGTGACGGACGTATGTATCCAACCCACCCACTGTGGTGCAAGGCGATGGGCAGGGAGAGTCCGGCTGGAGAGGTCGCCCAATGCGCCCCAAACGCTACTGCTGGGTCCCCTCCGGTCACGAACCGGCACAACAGCAGCGGCGGGGTTTTTGCACTCGTTGATGGGGCAGCCCACCCTCAGTCGTGAGCCTGAGGGTCGGGCCCCTGTACTACCGAGCGGCCCGGACAGCGGTAACCGGTTGTAAAGGGGAGTTTGGAAAGGAAATTGACTTGGGGGAGTACTTGCACTCGAAATATCTTAATGCTGTCATAATAACTTTTAAAAGTATCCCCATAGAGCATTCATTCCACACCCCGCTGCTAAGAAAAACAAAAAAACCAAAAATCGATCCACACTATTATGTAATTACCCGATTTCTTGGCCAACATTATACAATTTTGTGACCTCTAATATTCATGTAAACACTTTTTGAATTAAACATATCCATCGGCGAACCAGCAGTGCAAAATTATCGGCGTCATGAACAAACTCGGCAAACATAAATAACCATGGCGAATCTAGCTCCTGTTACTTCCGTTGGGACAATTTCAGTTAGTGACGTGTACAAACGTGTATATAAGCATCTCTTTATGACACACGTAGAGAGCGAGAGATGGCGAAAATTCAAATTACAGACCTATCTATACAGCTCCATCTATGAAACTTTATCTATGAATGTGGCTTTTCACGTCACGGTTGAAAAATTTGAACGAAGATACACGCCCTTGGGAACCGGCAACATTGTCGCACTCTCGGCAAAAGTCATAACTCATAACTAAAACATTGCCAGTCGAAAAAAATAGTATAAGGCTATCGAAAATAACAATACTGGCCATGTCAATAATACTGGCCATGTAAATAATTTACGTAACATTATGCCTATCAATAAGATATTTTAAAGTTATCGATATTACTAACAAGACAACCAGGTACATTTACATATTTTTCCACCCAGCACCTACGCCCCACCAACTCCACCTTTGTAAAATACGCCGAACGGGATTCCATATTAATACTGGCTCAAGAATGTTAGAAGCATTTTGGACTCTTCAAATAAATAAAAAAAAATCAAAAACAGATATACCACAAAAAAATTTATTTTACAATTTTTCAAAATTATTTGTTATTGTTATCCGCCAGGACTATATAAATTAACATATTATACGTAATAATGATACATAAAGTTGAAAAAATATTATTAAACGATAACGTATCGAAATATTTGTGGTAAAAAGAAAATATAGTATGCCAAATATATTGTGAATATATAAAACATATCTTCAAAGACTTCTGGAACCGATGCATGCTTGAAAATGTATTACATACATAATACTAAATATATTAATATATATTCAAAATCTTATATACATTATAATAAAATAATAAATCCTATTCTATTGTAATTCCTTCGAACTGTCTAAGGTCTATCGTCGGTCATCATCATCATCATCATAATAGTCATTCTCGTCGTCATAGCAATCGCTGGTGCAAACGCATTGAGTGGTTGGGTCGGTGTTGCAGACTTCAGTCTCCCCAGTGAAGTCCCCTGTGCAAGTCTCGGTGACGTGGTCGAAGTAAGAGTGACCGCAAGTATCTTCCGAGTCATCTGGAGTTGAACCGTCAGTCATTTCAGTCACGGTAAGATTGTCTCCGTCAGGAGAGGTGGATCCAGGTGGTGGTGGTCCGGATGGGCTTGATCCCGGTGGTGGAGGTCCGGATGGGCTTGATCCCGGTGGTGGTGGTCCGGATGGGCTTGATCCAGGTGGTGGTGGTCCGGACGGGCTTGATCCAGGTGGTGGTGGTCCGGATGGGCTTGATCCAGGTGGTGATGGTCCGGATGGGCTTGATCCAGGTGGTGGTGGTCCGGACGGGCTTGATCCAGGTGGTGGAGGTCCAGAAGGGCTAGATCCCGGTGGTGGAGGTCCGGATGGGCTTGATCCAGGTGGTGGTGGTCCGGACGGGCTTGATCCAGGTGGTGGAGGTCCGGATGGGCTGGAACCGGGTGGTGGAGGTACGGATGGGCTTGATCCAGGTGGTGGTGGTCCGGACGGGCTTGATCCAGGTGGTGGAGGTCCAGAAGGGCTAGATCCCGGTGGTGGAGGTCCGGATGGGCTTGATCCAGGTGGTGGTGGTCCGGACGGGCTTGATCCAGGTGGTGGAGGTCCGGATGGGCTGGAACCGGGTGGTGGAGGTACGGATGGGCTTGATCCAGGTGGTGGTGGTCCGGACGGGCTTGATCCAGGTGGTGGAGGTCCGGATGGGCTGGATCCGGGTGGTGGAGGTCCGGATGGGCTTGATCCAGGTGGTGGAGGTCCGGATGGGCTTGATCCAGGTGTTGGAGGTCCGGATGGGCTAAATCCAGGTGGTAGAGATCCAGATGAACTTGATCCAGGTGGTGGAGGTCCGGATGGGCTTGATCCAGGTGGTGGAGGTCCGGATGGGCTAGATCCAGGTGGTGGAGGTCCGGATGGGCTTGATCCAGGTGGTGGAGGTCCTGATGGGCTAGATCCCGGTGGAGGAGGTCCGGATGGACTTGATCCCGGTGGTGGAGGTCCGGATGGGCTTGATCCCGGTGGTGGAGGTCCCGATGGGCTAGATCCCGGTGGTGGTGGACCGGATGGGCTTGATCCAGGTGGTGGTGGTCCGGATGGGCTAGATCCCGGTGGTGGAGGTCCGGATGGGCTTGATCCAGGTGGTGGTGGTCCGGATGGGCTAGATCCCGGTGGTGGAGGTCCGGATGGGCTTGATCCAGGTGGTGGTGGTCCGGATGGGCTTGATCCCGGTGGTGGAGGTCCGGATGGGCTAGATCCCGGTGGTGGTGGACCGGATGGGCTTGATCCAGGTGGTGGTGGTCCGGATGGGCTAGATCCCGGTGGTGGAGGTCCGGATGGGCTTGATCCAGGTGGTGGTGGTCCGGATGGGCTAGATCCCGGTGGTGGAGGTCCGGATGGGCTTGATCCAGGTGGTGGTGGTCCGGATGGGCTTGATCCAGGTGGTGGTGGTCCGGACGGGCTTGATCCAGGTGGTGGTGGTCCGGATGGGCTTGATCCAGGTGGTGGTGGTCCGGATGGGCTTGATCCAGGTGGTGGTGGTCCGGATGGGCTAGATCCCGGTGGTGGAGGTCCGGATGGGCTTGATCCAGGTGGTGGTGGTCCGGATGGGCTTGATCCAGGTGGTGGAGGTCCGGATGGGCTAGATCCCGGTGGTGGAGGTCCGGATGGGCTTGATCCAGGTGGTGGAGGTCCGGATGGGCTAGATCCCGGTGGTGGAGGTCCGGATGGACTTGATCCAGGTGGTGGTGGTCCGGATGGGCTTGATCCAGGTGGTGGTGGTCCAGATGGGCTTGATCCAGGTGGTGGTGGTCCGGATGGGCTTGATCCAGGTGGTGGAGGTCCGGATGGGCTAGATCCCGGTGGTGGAGGTCCGGATGGGCTTGATCCAGGTGGTGGTGGTCCGGATGGGCTTGATCCAGGTGGTGGAGGTCCGGATGGGCTAGATCCCGGTGGTGGAGGTCCGGATGGGCTAGATCCCGGTGGTGGAGGTCCGGATGGGCTTGATCCAGGTGGTGGTGGTCCGGATGGGCTTGATCCAGGTGGTGGAGGTCCGGATGGGCTAGATCCCGGTGGTGGAGGTCCGGATGGGCTTGATCCAGGTGGTGGTGGTCCGGATGGGCTTGATCCAGGTGGTGGAGGTCCGGATGGGCTAGATCCCGGTGGTGGAGGTCCGGATGGGCTTGATCCAGGTGGTGGTGGTCCGGATGGGCTTGATCCAGGTGGTGGAGGTCCGGATGGGCTAGATCCGGGTGGTGGAGGTCCGGATGGGCTTGATCCAGGTGGTGGTGGTCCGGATGGGCTTGATCCAGGTGGTGGTGGTCCGGATGGGCTTGATCCAGGTGGTGGTGGTCCGGATGGGCTTGATCCAGGTGGTGGAGGTCCGGATGGGCTAGATCCCGGTGGTGGAGGTCCGGATGGACTTGATCCAGGTGGTGGTGGTCCGGATGGGCTTGATCCAGGTGGTGGTGGTCCAGATGGGCTTGATCCAGGTGGTGGTGGTCCGGATGGGCTTGATCCAGGTGGTGGAGGTCCGGATGGGCTAGATCCCGGTGGTGGAGGTCCGGATGGGCTTGATCCAGGTGGTGGTGGTCCGGATGGGCTTGATCCAGGTGGTGGAGGTCCGGATGGGCTAGATCCCGGTGGTGGAGGTCCGGATGGGCTAGATCCCGGTGGTGGAGGTCCGGATGGGCTTGATCCAGGTGGTGGAGGTCCAGATGGGCTTGATCCAGGTGGTGGAGGTCCGGATGGGCTTGATCCCGGTGGTGATGGTCCGGATGGGCTTGATCCAGGTGGTGGTGGTCCGGATGGGCTTGATCCAGGTGGTGGTGGTCCGGATGGGCTTGATCCAGGTGGTGGAGGTCCGGATGGGCTAGATCCCGGTGGTGGAGGTCCGGATGGACTTGATCCAGGTGGTGGTGGTCCGGATGGGCTTGATCCAGGTGGTGGTGGTCCAGATGGGCTTGATCCAGGTGGTGGTGGTCCGGATGGGCTTGATCCAGGTGGTGGTGGTCCGGATGGGCTTGATCCAGGTGGTGGAGGTCCGGATGGGCTAGATCCCGGTGGTGGAGGTCCGGATGGGCTTGATCCAGGTGGTGGAGGTCCGGATGGGCTAGATCCCGGTGGTGGAGGTCCGGATGGGCTTGATCCAGGTGGTGGTGGTCCAGATGGGCTTGATCCAGGTGGTGGAGGTCCGGATGGGCTAGATCCCGGTGGTGGAGGTCCGGATGGGCTTGGTCCAGGTGGTGGTGGTCCGGATGGGCTTGATCCAGGTGGTGGTGGTCCGGATGGGCTTGATCCAGGTGGTGGTGGTTCGGATGGGCTTGATCCAGGTGGTGGAGGTCCGGATGGGCTAGATCCCGGTGGTGGAGGTCCGGATGGACTTGATCCAGGTGGTGGTGGTCCGGATGGGCTTGATCCAGGTGGTGGTGGTCCAGATGGGCTTGATCCAGGTGGTGGTGGTCCGGATGGGCTTGATCCAGGTGGTGGAGGTCCGGATGGGCTAGATCCCGGTGGTGGAGGTCCGGATGGGCTTGATCCAGGTGGTGGTGGTCCGGATGGGCTTGATCCAGGTGGTGGTGGTCCGGATGGGCTTGATCCAGGTGGTGGTGGTCCGGATGGGCTTGATCCAGGTGGTGGAGGTCCGGATGGGCTAGATCCCGGTGGTGGAGGTCCGGATGGACTTGATCCAGGTGGTGGTGGTCCGGATGGGCTTGATCCAGGTGGTGGTGGTCCAGATGGGCTTGATCCAGGTGGTGGTGGTCCGGATGGGCTTGATCCAGGTGGTGGAGGTCCGGATGGGCTAGATCCCGGTGGTGGAGGTCCGGATGGGCTTGATCCAGATGGTGGTGGTCCGGATGGGCTAGATCCCGGTGGTGGAGGTCCGGATGGGCTAGATCCCGGTGGTGGAGGTCCGGATGGGCTTGATCCAGGTGGTGGTGGTCCGGATGGGCTTGATCCAGGTGGTGGTGGTCCGGATGGGCTTGATCCAGGTGGTGGAGGTCCGGATGGGCTAGATCCCGGTGGTGGAGGTCCGGATGGGCTTGATCCAGGTGGTGGTGGTCCAGATGGGCTTGATCCAGGTGGTGGAGGTCCGGATGGGCTAGATCCCGGTGGTGGAGGTCCGGATGGGCTAGATCCCGGTGGTGGAGGTCCGGATGGGCTTGATCCAGGTGGTGGAGGTCCGGATGGGCTTGATCCAGGTGGTGGAGGTCCGGATGGGCTTGATCCCGGTGGTGGTGGTCCGGATGGGCTTGGTCCAGGTGGTGGAGGTCCGGATGGGCTAGATCCCGGTGGTGGAGGTCCGGATGGGCTTGATCCAGGTGGTGGTGGTCCGGATGGGCTTGATCCAGGTGGTGGAGGTCCGGATGGGCTAGATCCCGGTGGTGGAGGTCCGGATGGGCTTGATCCAGGTGGTGGAGGTCCGGATGGGCTAGATCCCGGTGGTGGAGGTCCGGATGGGCTTGATCCAGGTGGTGGTGGTCCGGATGGGCTTGATCCAGGTGGTGGAGGTCCGGATGGGCTAGATCCCGGTGGTGGAGGTCCGGATGGGCTTGATCCAGGTGGTGGAGGTCCGGATGGGCTAGATCCCGGTGGTGGAGGTCCGGATGGGCTAGATCCCGGTGGTGGAGGTCCGGATGGGCTTGATCCAGGTGGTGGAGGTCCAGATGGGCTTGATCCAGGTGGTGGAGGTCCGGATGGGCTTGATCCCGGTGGTGGTGGTCCGGATGGGCTTGGTCCAGGTGGTGGAGGTCCGGATGGGCTAGATCCCGGTGGTGGAGGTCCGGATGGGCTTGATCCAGGTGGTGGTGGTCCGGATGGGCTTGATCCAGGTGGTGGAGGTCCGGATGGGCTAGATCCCGGTGGTGGAGGTCCGGATGGGCTTGATCCAGGTGGTGGAGGTCCGGATGGGCTAGATCCCGGTGGTGGAGGTCCGGATGGGCTTGATCCAGGTGGTGGTGGTCCGGATGGGCTTGATCCAGGTGGTGGAGGTCCGGATGGGCTAGATCCCGGTGGTGGAGGTCCGGATGGGCTTGATCCAGGTGGTGGTGGTCCGGATGGGCTAGATCCCGGTGGTGGAGGTCCGGATGGGCTAGATCCCGGTGGTGGAGGTCCGGATGGGCTTGATCCAGGTGGTGGAGGTCCGGATGGGCTAGATCCCGGTGGTGGAGGTCCGGATGGGCTTGATCCAGGTGGTGGTGGTCCGGATGGGCTTGATCCAGGTGGTGGAGGTCCGGATGGGCTTGATCCCGGTGGTGGAGGTCCGGATGGACTTGATCCAGGTGGTGGTGGTCCGGATGGGCTTGATCCAGGTGGTGGTGGTCCGGATGGGCTTGATCCAGGTGGTGGTGGTCCGGATGGGCTTGATCCAGGTGGTGGTGGTCCGGATGGGCTTGATCCAGGTGGTGGAGGTCCGGATGGGCTTGATCCAGGTGGTGGAGGTCCGGATGGGCTTGATCCAGGTGGTGGTGGTCCGGATGGGCTTGATCCAGGTGGTGGTGGTCCGGATGGGCTTGATCCAGGTGGTGGAGGTCCGGATGGGCTTGATCCAGGTGGTGGAGGTCCGGATGGGCTTGATCCAGGTGGTGGTGGTCCGGATGGGCTCGATCCAGGTGGTGGAGGTCCGGATGGGCTTGATCCAGGTGGTGGAGGTCCGGATGGGCTTGATCCAGGTGGTGGTGGTCCGGATGGGCTTGATCCAGGTGGTGGAGGTCCGGATGGGCTAGATCCCGGTGGTGGAGGTCCGGATGGACTTGATCCAGGTGGTGGTGGTCCGGATGGGCTTGATCCAGGTGGTGGTGGTCCAGATGGGCTTGATCCAGGTGGTGGTGGTCCGGATGGGCTTGATCCAGGTGGTGGAGGTCCGGATGGGCTAGATCCCGGTGGTGGAGGTCCGGATGGACTTGATCCAGGTGGTGGTGGTCCGGATGGGCTTGATCCAGGTGGTGGTGGTCCAGATGGGCTTGATCCAGGTGGTGGTGGTCCGGATGGGCTTGATCCAGGTGGTGGAGGTCCGGATGGGCTAGATCCCGGTGGTGGAGGTCCGGATGGGCTTGATCCAGGTGGTGGTGGTCCGGATGGGCTAGATCCCGGTGGTGGAGGTCCGGATGGGCTAGATCCCGGTGGTGGAGGTCCGGATGGGCTTGATCCAGGTGGTGGAGGTCCGGATGGGCTAGATCCCGGTGGTGGAGGTCCGGATGGGCTTGATCCAGGTGGTGGTGGTCCGGATGGGCTTGATCCAGGTGGTGGAGGTCCGGATGGGCTTGATCCCGGTGGTGGAGGTCCGGATGGGCTTGATCCAGGTGGTGGTGGTCCGGATGGGCTTGATCCAGGTGGTGGTGGTCCGGATGGGCTTGATCCAGGTGGTGGTGGTCCGGATGGGCTTGATCCAGGTGGTGGTGGTCCGGATGGGCTTGATCCAGGTGGTGGAGGTCCGGATGGGCTTGATCCAGGTGGTGGAGGTCCGGATGGGCTTGATCCAGGTGGTGGTGGTCCGGATGGGCTCGATCCAGGTGGTGGAGGTCCGGATGGGCTTGATCCAGGTGGTGGAGGTCCGGATGGGCTAGATCCCGGTGGTGGAGGTCCGGATGAGCTTGATCCAGGTGGTGGTGGTCCGGATGGGCTTGATCCAGGTGGTGGAGGTCCGGATGGGCTAGATCCCGGTGGTGGAGGTCCGGATGGGCTTGATCCAGGTGGTGGAGGTCCGGATGGGCTAGATCCCGGTGGTGGAGGTCCGGATGGGCTTGATCCAGGTGGTGGTGGTTCGGATGGGCTTGATCCAGGTGGTGGAGGTCCGGATGGGCTAGATCCCGGTGGTGGAGGTCCGGATGGGCTAGATCCCGGTGGTGGAGGTCCGGATGGGCTTGATCCAGGTGGTGGTGGTCCGGATGGGCTTGATCCAGGTGGTGGAGGTCCGGATGGGCTAGATCCCGGTGGTGGAGGTCCGGATGGGCTTGATCCAGGTGGTGGAGGTCCGGATGGGCTAGATCCCGGTGGTGGAGGTCCGGATGGGCTTGATCCAGGTGGTGGTGGTCCAGATGGGCTTGATCCAGGTGGTGGAGGTCCGGATGGGCTAGATCCCGGTGGTGGAGGTCCGGATGGGCTTGATCCAGGTGGTGGTGGTCCGGATGGGCTTGATCCAGGTGGTGGTGGTCCGGATGGGCTTGATCCAGGTGGTGGTGGTTCGGATGGGCTTGATCCAGGTGGTGGAGGTCCGGATGGGCTAGATCCCGGTGGTGGAGGTCCGGATGGACTTGATCCAGGTGGTGGTGGTCCGGATGGGCTTGATCCAGGTGGTGGAGGTCCGGATGGGCTTGATCCAGGTGGTGGTGGTCCGGATGGGCTTGATCCAGGTGGTGGAGGTCCGGATGGGCTAGATCCCGGTGGTGGAGGTCCGGATGGACTTGATCCAGGTGGTGGTGGTCCGGATGGGCTTGATCCAGGTGGTGGTGGTCCAGATGGGCTTGATCCAGGTGGTGGTGGTCCGGATGGGCTTGATCCAGGTGGTGGAGGTCCGGATGGGCTAGATCCCGGTGGTGGAGGTCCGGATGGGCTTGATCCAGGTGGTGGTGGTCCGGATGGGCTAGATCCCGGTGGTGGAGGTCCGGATGGGCTAGATCCCGGTGGTGGAGGTCCGGATGGGCTTGATCCAGGTGGTGGAGGTCCGGATGGGCTAGATCCCGGTGGTGGAGGTCCGGATGGGCTTGATCCAGGTGGTGGTGGTCCGGATGGGCTTGATCCAGGTGGTGGAGGTCCGGATGGGCTTGATCCCGGTGGTGGAGGTCCGGATGGACTTGATCCAGGTGGTGGTGGTCCGGATGGGCTTGATCCAGGTGGTGGTGGTCCGGATGGGCTTGATCCAGGTGGTGGTGGTCCGGATGGGCTTGATCCAGGTGGTGGTGGTCCGGATGGGCTTGATCCAGGTGGTGGAGGTCCGGATGGGCTTGATCCAGGTGGTGGAGGTCCGGATGGGCTTGATCCAGGTGGTGGTTGTCCGGATGGGCTTGATCCAGGTGGTGGTGGTCCGGATGGGCTTGATCCAGGTGGTGGAGGTCCGGATGGGCTTGATCCAGGTGGTGGAGGTCCGGATGGGCTTGATCCAGGTGGTGGTGGTCCGGATGGGCTCGATCCAGGTGGTGGAGGTCCGGATGGGCTTGATCCAGGTGGTGGAGGTCCGGATGGGCTTGATCCAGGTGGTGGTGGTCCGGATGGGCTTGATCCAGGTGGTGGAGGTCCGGATGGGCTAGATCCCGGTGGTGGAGGTCCGGATGGGCTTGATCCAGGTGGTGGAGGTCCGGATGGGCTAGATCCCGGCGAAGGAGGACCTTTAAGCAAAAATAAAATTCCGGTTACAATATGTTTTTTCATTCCCGTAGGGATCTTTTCCACCTGCCTGTTTTTTTTTATTGTTTACGCGGTGACTTTCTCTCGTGTAATCGGATGACACATTTTTTTTAAATTGTAGGGCATAGGGATTTTACTCTATGTAATTTTTTGTACTTCTTAGAACGTATTAACCATGGCTATATTTTATAAGTTCCTCAGTTAAAACTTCATGCTTGTTTGACCCTCGAAATACAAGAAGAATAGTTCCATTTAATGAAGAACTATTTTCTAATCAAATTTTTCGCTAACGTGACCGGTCGGTTTAATTAAATAAAACATTTTTTTAAATAAAAATTACTCGTGATAAAAATACGGAAATACATAAAATAATTATTTTACTCCCCTTTTAACCAGGTGTGCCAAAACCAAATCGTTTGATGTGCCAAAAAATTATTACAGAGCTTATTTGTTAATTTTTTCCCGTAATTCGGTGTCCGAAAATGCTCTTATTATGAACCCACGACCTTCATTGCTAGAAGGTATAAACTGGCTTTACATGTGCGTTTTTGTGTCCTTTGCACTCACCCTCCACTTATTAAAATCAGGTTAGTTGCATTCGATCTGCAACATTCCTAGTGCAACCGTACTCCTGGCATTTCGCAAGCAATTATCAAAACCCACAGTCTATTTTTACAAATGCATAAATGTATTTTATTTTAAACAACATTTTTTCTCTTGTTGTATGAATACCGAAATCCAAAACATCGAAAGCTGAAAACTTTTGCCGTAAAATTCTGGACAAGCCTGCTTTAAACTTTAAAGCATCGATGGATAAGGTGTGTTAGGATAACTTTTGGTAACTTCTCATCGTTCCATTACACAACTGCAGATCGCTGACGTAAAAATAAGAATTAATTAAATTAAGAACCCTTAATTATTTTGAACTGTTACTATTTATTTGGCGGTCTGCAGTAATGCTTGGGAACGATTAGAACTTACAGAAAGTTATTCTATCAATCCTTATCGATCGTACGTGCGTCGAGGGTACTGGTTTAAAGCTTTCATTTTGGGTGTAAATAAAATAACTGTTTATTATAATATGCACCTCGTTTCAAAGTGGTAGGTACCTGCCCTCAATATCATCCTGTTGAGAGAAATCTTTACTGCATGCTTTCGTGCTCCACGCTCATACCGCGAAACTATACTCTCTCATACCACTTTCACACATCAAATCTTAAATAGAACGGCCGACTGAGCGGGAAGAAGTAATTATGATGCAGGTGTTTTTATCAACTGCACAAAAATAAGAAATTTTTTAAGACTTTGAGCACTGATTAAAAAAAATTTCCACATTTTTGAAGTGAAACTTCTAGAGCCCCACTGTGATTTGGATTTCGGATGAAACAGAAATGACGATTACTGCATCTGCGACGCATCAACTGCGCTCATTGGCCGCTTTGAATATGATGTCACTTTTAAAGACTCCTATTGGTTGAGATATGAAACGGAAATTACGCTATGTCTGCGCTCATTGGTCGCTTTGATTATGACCTCACTTTTCAAGTATTGGTTGAGATTGTTTTTGAAAAGTTTCCCTTCAACCGCGTGTAAACTACACTCGATTATTATTTGTTTTAATGTAGGCCATTCCGAATAACCTGACAATAATTCTAATTAATTAATAATTCTAATACCACCACGGTATGCGGAAAATGTTGCTCCTGTCGTGATGGAACACCAGCTGAGGAATTGAACTCACGACGCCTGGGTGGGACCCAAAAGAGAAATCAACTCAGGCATTGACCGGGGTAAGTTTTTCATAAATACCTTACCTTCCAAAGTTTCGCGGTATGAGTTAGGCTATATATTTTATACGCTGTGTACATAAAATCAATAGAATTAACATTTTTTATGACCGTGGCTAAATAGCCCGGTAAGTACCAACCAGTACCTGATGGAGAGGGGCCAGATGGACTTGGTCCAGAAGATGGGGGTCCAGATGGGCTTGATCCAGACGGGCTTGGTCCAGATGGTGGGGCTCCAGATGGAGTAGGGCCGGATGGACTAGGTCCAGATGGTGGGGCTCCAGATGGAGTGGGGCCAGATGGACTAGGTCCAGACGGTGGGGCTCCAGATGGAGTGGGGCCAGATGGACTAGGTCCAGACGGTGGGGCTCCAGATGGAGTAGGACCAGATGGACTTGGTCCAGATGGTGGGGCTCCAGATGGAGTAGGACCAGATGGACTTGTTCCAGATGGTGGGGCTCCAGATGGAGTAGGGCCAGATGGACTAGGTCCAGACGGTGGGGCTCCAGATGGTGTAGGGCCAGATGGGCTAGGTCCAGACGGTGGGGCTCCAGATGGAGTGGGGCCAGATGGACTAGGTCCAGACGGTGGGGCTCCAGATGGAGTAGGGCCAGATGGACTAGGTCCAGATGGTGGGGCTCCAGATGGTGTAGGGCCAGATGGGCTTGGTCCAGACGGTGGGGCTCCAGATGGAGTGGGGCCAGATGGACTAGGTCCAGACGGTGGGGCTCCAGATGGAGTAGGACCAGATGGACTTGGTCCAGATGGTGGGGCTCCAGATGGAGTAGGACCAGATGGACTTGGTCCAGATGGTGGGGCTCCAGATGGAGTAGGGCCAGATGGACTTGGTCCAGATGGTGGGGCTCCAGATGGAGTAGGGCCAGATGGACTTGGTCCAGATGGTGGGGCTCCAGATGGTGTAGGGCCAGATGGACTTGGTCCAGAAGGTGGGGGTCCAGATGGGCTTGATCCAGAAGGTGGGGGTCCAGAAGATGGGGGTCCAAATGGTGTAGGCTCAGTTGGACTTGGTCCAGAAGGTGGGGGTCCAGATGGGCTTGGTCCGGTTGGTGACGTGACAGATGGAGAAGGTCCAGACGGTGGCGGACCTATTTTAAATGATGAAATATATATTTATTTAAATGCATAAACTCAGATTGAAAGAAATGAGGTCATTTTTTTTATTTAACTACATTATAAATGTTATTTTTTTCGAATGTGAATACCATGCAAGAGTTCCAACTATTCCCAACAATCTGGAGTCAGTGAGACTACGGCAGCCTCAGGTTGTGACAGCCTCATTTGCATGATGTGAAGCTGAAGGTATAGGAAAGAACTTGGCGATTCACGTTTTAAAGAAATAACACACAAAAAATGGCTTTAACTCGGAATACTCGTCTTAAAAGGAGTTTTACTGATTGTAAACAAATAAATTAAAAAATATTATTAAAATTACTAAAATATTAAAAACTCATTTGCGGAAAATTTGCTTTTTTTCAATTGCTGCTAACAAAAGTTTTATTTTAAATAGGTTATAATTTTTGGTTGGTGATTTTTGTATGCGCAGCAGAATTTTAACAATAGTTTATTTTTATGTTGACTCAGGAGGCCCTGAGAATAGTTTCCCGATATCATCTTTGGGGATTCTGTTTGGGGGTCTTTTGAATGAAGATACGTATGTTGTAGGAGGGAGGAAACAGAGGCTGACAAATCCTTTCATAGACAAACTGTTTAACTTCGCTTATTTTGGACAGCCACTTATTTGAGTGAAAATTTTTGGGCCTGATGATTTAGTCGTAGAAACGACCCGCTCTTGTGTGATAAATTTTAACCATGCACAGATGTTGGGAGTGCGTTTGGTGTGTTTCACGACTGTGCCAGTGTCGAATGGATTAATAACGCTGGTTGCTCGGATCATCCATTGAAATACCGGTTTTTATCACAGAATTCACACCTGATGCCTATGCTCCAAAGATTGAAAGCATGTGAGTGAGATTCGTTACCAAAGATAGTATGATGTTTTCTATCCTCAGTATCTTAGCAATTCTTTCAGTATTGGCGCCCGCAGACAAGTTGCGACAATTTCGTCGCAATCGCCATCATCATATATCGCCATCATGATACTTTTCTTGCGACAACTATTTCTTCGTAGTCGCTATCTCCAAATTGAATCAGCAAACGAAAGACTTTAGGTACTTGTGGCAATTATTTCGTCACAATCGCTGTCTTCAAATTCAGTTGCCACAAGTAAAGACTTGTGGCAACTATTTCGTCGCAATCGCCGTCTTCTAATTGAATGAAAACACGAAAGATTTTACTTGAGGCAACTATTTGGTCGCAATCGCCGTCTTCAACTTGAGTGCTTACACAAAAGACTTTACTTGTGGAAACTATTTCTTCGCAATCGCCATCTCCAAATTGAGTTCAACATGAGAGACTTTAGTTACGTATTATTTAGTCTTCCTTCCTTTTAAACGACTTCGAAAAGGAGGAGGTTCTCAAATCGACTGTATTTTTTTTTTTTATGTTTGTTACCTCAGAACTTTCGACTGGGTGAACCAATATTGATGATGATGAAAGCTGGTGCTTCCCGTGTGATCCCATTTCAATTTGGTCCAGTTCTGACAATGGCATCCATGAGAAAATCATATAAGTCTTAAATTTGCATCAAGTATGTGCGCGACCAATGGACGAATAACTCAATATCACGCCAACCGATTTCGATGATTCTTTTTTTATTGGAAAGGATGTACTTCAAGGATAGTTTGATGAGAGTTTGGTTAGGTTCTGAATATGGGATCCATGACAAAGTAACGGAACTCTCCAATTCTGAAGAACAAATTTAGGATACTCGGCCGAATCTTAATCGAATTAGTTAGTGTACTTCAGATTCACTAAAAATCAAAAAATAAACAAATATTTTAACAAAACAAAAAAACGACTTCAAAAAACGCACTAAAAAGTAAAAAAAATAATTTCGTATTCTTCTACAACTTTATAATCAACTTACCTTTTCTACTCATCAATATGTAGGTACGATTGTTATTTTTGGAGTCGGTGTCAACCAAGGTACCCGCGGCCCGGCGTGTTCACTTGACAGCTCCTCTCCCGCCGACACCGACTCCAAAAATAACAATCGTACGTACATATTGATGAGTAGAAAAGGTAAGTTGAATATAAAATTGTAGAAGAATACGAAATTATTTTTTTACTTTTTAGTGCATTTTTTGAAGTCGTTTTTTTGTTTTGTTAAAATTTTTGTTTTTTATTGTGTTGATACTTATCACGACTGAAGCAATTCCTTTCCATTGACAAAAACGAGATTTCTTAGTTGGCCCACTTCCTTTAGAACTATCCTATTTTATTTTATTAAATGACTTCAAAAAAGGTGAAGATTTTCAATTCGACTGTATTTTTTATGCCTTGTTACATAAATAAGGTGGGTTTGTAACTATATACACATTTGTAGGTGATATACGCTTGTGTCGCACGCGCGACTTGACGAGGCGAGAGGCGAGACAAAGCACATCTCACCTATAACTATGTATGTAGTAACCTTGGCTGCCACCGACTCCAAAAATAACAAACCTACCTACATATTGATGAGTAGAAAAAGTAAGTTGATTATTAAGTTGTGGGAGAATACGCAATTCTTTTTTTACTTTTTAGTGCATATTATTTTGTTTCGGAATAGTTTTTTTTTTGTGTATTTTAGGGAAAGTTGACAACAATTCTTAGATTACAAAATAATAAAATAGATAATTATGCCAATTGTCAACTTTCCACTGATGGTAGTGAAAGATAAAGTGTGACTTTTTTTTTGCTATATATATCGCACAAGAGTCCCAACTGCTCCCGTCTGAAGCCAGTGAGACTATAGCATCCCCAATTGGGGTATGTTGAGGGGCTGAAGGTAGTGCGGAGGGAAAGGAGATAGGAAAGGGGAAGTTGGGGAAGTACCTAACTGTTCAGATCTGGTTACCAAACACGGCTAATGAAATTTCAAGCAACGTTTCAATTCTGAATGGTGGTCTCACACCAGGGCGATACTGAGAGTATCTTCCACTGTGGAACGTGCCGTAAATATACTATTATATTTTTTTAAATGAATGAATTGTGAAATAACACAAGTTAATCAAATAAAATGTATTTGCTCCGCCGGGATTCGATCCCGCGACCTTCGGTGTGCGAGTCGAAGGGCCTTACCGCTGGACCACGCCGGCCGTCAAAAGTAAGAGCTGGACAATGTTGCTCTTTTCAAAATATGGAAAGTATCTTGTCGTAAGTATGCTTGTGACTCTTTGAAACATTTTGAGGATTTTTATTTGTATTTAGGTTGTCTATAACTCATATTTTGATGGATCCTGTTGGTACCTTTTTAGGGCAACTCTTAATGTTTAACAACTATATTTTGATCAAGTTGTTTTCGTTATCTGTTTTTGTGTCTGTTGAGGTTAACGAACTTTTGTTTGTGTTATACCTGTTAACTGCTTTCATCATTGTGCTTGTTCGTAAGCAATATTGACAACGTTCTTACGGTTTTATTCAGATGAAGATTGTACCCAGGTAAAGATGTAGACCAACAAGGTATCGAGATATTCCGTCAAGTTCGCCTCGCTCACTGATAATTCTTTCCCTCTGCTCTTCGAAATACCTTGTCGGCTTTCCGAGGTTTAAGGTGTCTTTTGAATCGGATGTATGATGGTACGATTGATTCCTCTATGCAATTCTTGGGAAAAGCCAGGCTGCCCAATAGGTTATTACTCGCATTCTCCGATCGCCGGGTCATCGTGTAATTTTCGTCCCCATAGAGGTTTGTCAGTTACGATTTGTTATTTTCACGGTCAAAAGTAGTATCGTATCGTGACGCCAATGGGTGTTGTATAGTGTGTTTGTTCTGTTTCTGAAGCGCCGATAATTGCCAGTCTGTCGAAAGCATCGAATCTTTTTCGCACAGCGAATGACATTTCGCACAGCGTGGAAGTGTTATTTATCCCATTCATTCGTAACATAAAGCATAACCGTATCGCCGTTATTATAGTGTGATTTATGTGATACTAGCAGACCCGGCCACACGTTGCTGTGGCTAACGAAACACAACGCCATTACCCAATCTTTATAAAATCCAGACCATCCGCTTTCCAGCTGCCCGTTGCCTGAATTGAATATTTGAATTTCTCGGCTTCTCTCTATTATAATAAGCATGTATTATACATATAAACCTTCCTCTTGAATCACTTCTATTGGTGAAAATCACATGAAAATCTGTTGCGAAGTTTAAAAGATTTTGAGCGGCTTCTTTTTATACTATTTAATGATTCTTATGAACTATTCGACCGAACCATCATCCTATCGCAATTTTGAGAATCATTACAATTTCGTGCGCCTTTTGGGTTTAAATTATAATTATAGCAAGTGTCTACCATACCAAGGAGGATGCAGGACTCGCAGTACCTTCTCTTGTGATAAAGCGTATTCATCTGGTTGTGGCAGACATACTCGCACCGATTCCCATAAGCGCTTCATCGCACAGAAGTGGCCCTCCAGTGCCAATCTGACCCTACACGTTACCGTACAAGTTGCGCTTCATCCTTCATTAGTCAACGTGTTGTATCAAAAATATCACCTTCTTTGGAAAGAATTAAAAAAAAATTTGATCACCGTTTTTATGCTATTCCTTGTCGTTTATTCTCGAGATTTTACTCTGACTATAGCAAAATCGGTGCAACGAAGTAAATAATGTCCTGCGATGTAATAAATATACAGACTTCCTGCAATACTTTATCAAAAATACCAAAAGGAACGGTGGTTGGTTACAAACTGTTTGTAGATAACTATAGCTTTGTGGGAGTTATAGTAAAAATAGAAATTTCGGTTGCGATTCCGTATGTCTAACTATAACTCCGGTTCAATGTACATACGCTTAAAAAAATCTACATATTTTAGATCATTAAATTAAAGAGATAACCTTACCACTTGGAGTTGACCCAGACGGTGGACTTGAACCAGATGGTGGAGGCCCGGATGGGCTAGATCCAGGTGGTGGTGGTCCGGATGGGCTTGATCCCGGTGATGGAGGTCCGGATGGGCTAGATCCCGGTGGTGGAGATCCGGATGGGCTTGATCCAGGTGGTGGAGGTCCGGATGGACTTGATCCAGGTGGTGGAGGTCCGGATGGGCTTGATCCAGGTGGTGGTGGTCCGGATGGGCTAGATCCCGGTGGTGGAGGTCCGGATGGGCTAGATCCAGGTGGTGGGGGTCCGGATGGGCTTGATCCAGGTGGTGGAGGTCCGGATGGGCTTGATCCAGGTGGTGGAGGTCCGGATGGACTCGATCCAGGTGGTGGAGGTCCGGATGGGCTTGATCCAGGTGGTGGTGGTCCGGATGGGCTAGATCCCGGTGGTAAAGGTCCGGATGGACTTGATCCAGGTGGTGGTGGTCCCGATGGGCTTGATCCAGGTGGTGGAGGTCCGGATGGGCTTGATCCAGGTGGTGGTGGTCCGGATGGGCTTGTTCCAGGTGGTGGAGGTCCGGATGGGCTAGATCCAGGTGGTGGTGGTCCGGATGGGCTTGATCCCGGTGGTGGAGGTCCGGATGGGCTAGATCCAGGTGGTGGAGATCCAGATGGGCTTGATCCAGGTGGTGGTGGTCCGGATGGGCTTGACCCTGGTGGTGGAGGTCCGGATGGGCTTGATCCAGGTGGTGGAGGTCCGGATGGACTTGATCCAGGTGGTGGTGGTCCCGATGGGCTTGATCCAGGTGGTGGAGGTCCGGATGGGCTTGATCCAGGTGGTGGAGGTCCGGATGGGCTTGATCCAGGTGGTGGAGGTCCAGATGGGCTTGATCCAGGTGGTGGAGGTCCGGATGGGCTTGATCCCGGTGGTGGAGGTCCGGATGGGCTAGATCCAGGTGGTGGAGGTCCGGATGGACTAGATCCAGGTGGTGGAGGTTCGGATGGGCTTGATCCAGGTGGTGGTGGTCCGGATGGGCTTGTTCCAGGTGGTGGAGGTCCGGATGGGCTAGATCCAGGTGGTGGTGGTCCGGATGGGCTTGATCCCGGTGGTGGAGGTCCGGATGGGCTAGATCCAGGTGGTGGAGATCCAGATGGGCTTGATCCAGGTGGTGGTGGTCCGGATGGGCTTGACCCCGGTGGTGGAGGTCCGGATGGGCTTGATCCAGGTGGTGGAGGTCCGGATGGGCTTGATCCCGGTGGTGGAGGTCCGGATGGGCTAGATCCCGGTGGTGGAGGTCCGGATGGGCTTGATCCAGGTGGTGGTGGTCCGGATGGGCTTGATCCAGGTGGTGGAGGTCCGGATGGGCTTGATCCAGGTGGTGGAGGTCCGGATGGACTCGATCCAGGTGGTGGAGGTCCGGATGGGCTTGATCCAGGTGGTGGTGGTCCGGATGGGCTAGATCCCGGTGGTGGAGGTCCGGATGGACTTGATCCAGGTGGTGGTGGTCCCGATGGGCTTGATCCAGGTGGTGGAGGTCCGGATGGGCTTGATCCAGGTGGTGGAGGTCCGGATGGGCTTGATCCAGGTGGTGGAGGTCCAGATGGGCTTGATCCAGGTGGTGGAGGTCCGGATGGGCTTGATCCCGGTGGTGGAGGTCCGGATGGGCTTGATCCAGGTGGTGGTGGTCCGGATGGGCTTGTTCCAGGTGGTGGAGGTCCGGATGGGCTAGATCCAGGTGGTGGTGGTCCGGATGGGCTTGATCCCGGTGGTGGAGGTCCGGATGGGCTAGATCCAGGTGGTGGAGATCCAGATGGGCTTGATCCAGGTGGTGGTGGTCCGGATGGGCTTGACCCTGGTGGTGGAGGTCCGGATGGGCTTGATCCAGGTGGTGGAGGTCCGGATGGACTTGATCCAGGTGGTGGTGGTCCCGATGGGCTTGATCCAGGTGGTGGAGGTCCGGATGGGCTTGATCCAGGTGGTGGAGGTCCGGATGGGCTTGATCCAGGTGGTGGAGGTCCAGATGGGCTTGATCCAGGTGGTGGAGGTCCGGATGGGCTTGATCCCGGTGGTGGAGGTCCGGATGGGCTAGATCCAGGTGGTGGAGGTCCGGATGGACTAGATCCAGGTGGTGGAGGTCCGGATGGGCTTGATCCAGGTGGTGGTGGTCCGGATGGGCTTGTTCCAGGTGGTGGAGGTCCGGATGGGCTAGATCCAGGTGGTGGTGGTCCGGATGGGCTTGATCCCGGTGGTGGAGGTCCGGATGGGCTAGATCCAGGTGGTGGAGATCCAGATGGGCTTGATCCAGGTGGTGGTGGTCCGGATGGGCTTGACCCCGGTGGTGGAGGTCCGGATGGGCTTGATCCAGGTGGTGGAGGTCCGGATGGACTTGATCCAGGTGGTGGAGGTCCGGATGGGCTTGAACCAGGTGGTGGTGGTCCGGATGGGCTTGATCCCGGTGGTGGAGGTCCAGATGGGCTAGATCCAGGTGGAGGTGGTCCGGATGGGCTTGATCCCGGTGGTGGAGGTCCGGATGGGCTCGATCCCGGTGGTGGAGGTCCGGATGGACTTGATCCAGGTGGTGGAGGTCCGGATGGGCTTGATCCAGGTGGTGGAGGTCCGGATGGGCTTGATCCCGGTGGTGGAGGTCCGGATGGGCTAGATCCAGGTGGTGGAGGTCCGGATGGGCTAGATCCAGGTGGTGGAGGTCCGGATGGACTTGATCCAGGTGGTGGAGGTCCGGATGGGCTTGATCCAGGTGGCGGTGGTCCGGATGGGCTAGATCCAGGTGGTGGAGGTCCGGATGGGCTAGATCCCGGTGGTGGAGGTCCGGATGGGCTAGATCCAGGTGGTGGAGGTCCGGATGGACTCGATCCAGGTGGTGGAGGTCCGGATGGGCTTGATCCAGGTGGTGGTGGTCCGGATGGGCTAGATCCCGGTGGTGGAGGTCCGGATGGGCTTGATCCAGGTGGCGGTGGTCCGGATGGGCTAGATCCAGGTGGTGGAGGTCCGGATGGGCTAGATCCCGGTGGTGGAGGTCCGGATGGGCTAGATCCAGGTGGAGGTGGTCCGGATGGGCTTGATCCCGGTGGTGGAGGTCCGGATGGGCTTGATCCCGGTGGTGGAGGTCCGGATGGACTCGATCCAGGTGGTGGAGGTCCGGATGGACTCGATCCAGGTGGTGGAGGTCCGGATGGGCTTGATCCAGGTGGTGGTGGTCCGGATGGGCTAGATCCCGGTGGTGGAGGTCCGGATGGGCTAGATCCAGGTGGTGGGGGTCCGGATGGGCTTGATCCAGGTGGTGGAGGTCCGGATGGACTCGATCCAGGTGGTGGAGGTCCGGATGGGCTTGATCCAGGTGGTGGTGGTCCGGATGGGCTTGATCCCGGTGGTGGAGGTCCGGATGGGCTAGATCCAGGTGGTGGAGGTCCGGATGGACTTGATCCAGGTGGTGGAGGTCCGGATGGGCTTGATCCAGGTGGCGGTGGTCCGGATGGACTAGATCCAGGTGGTGGAGGTCCGGATGGGCTAGATCCCGGTGGTGGAGGTCCGGATGGGCTTGATCCAGGTGGTGGAGGTCCGGATGGGCTTGATCCCGGTGGTGGAGGTCCGGATGGGCTAGATCCCGGTGGTGGAGGTCCGGATGGGCTTGATCCAGGTGGTGGAGGTCCGGATGGGCTTGATCCCGGTGGTGGAGGTCCGGATGGGCTAGATCCAGGTGGTGAAGGTCCGGATGGGCTAGATCCAGGCGGTGGAGGTCCGGATGGACTTGATCCAGGTGGTGGAGGTCCGGATGGGCTTGATCCAGGTGGTGGAGGTCCGGATGGACTTGATCCAGGTGGTGGAGGTCCGGATGGGCTTGATCCCGGTGGTGGAGGTCCGGATGGGCTTGATCCAGGTGGTGGGGGACCAGATGGTGGTGCACTTGACGGTGGCTTGGCTGTTGTAGTTTTCACGGGGTGGTAATTGCACAGGCACTTGGGGTAGTATATCTTCCTGTGTGTTTTGGGGTTTTTCAGTTTGTAGAAGTATTGTGGACACTTTTTCTGTATTTCTGTAGCGTTGATACGCCTGTCTCCCACATAGAAGAACTTCCTTTGCTCCTTCTCCTTAGGAACTACTGCCGACGGCCAGGATCCGTGAGCAGCATAGTAGCACATTTTTGCTGGAAAATTTTAAAGATGATAATTTAATCAATTTTTTCTAATAATAGTCTTGCAACTTTTTATTGATTATCGTTAGAATTGTTTTCAATGAGATTTTTTGCAAAGAGTTCGGGTAACATCAACCCTAAAAATATGAAATGTTGGAACAAGATTTGTTTTACCAATAATTAATAAATATCGAAAGAATCTATACATATTGCGGTTACCCAGAATTATGTAAAGAAAAATCCAAATATTGTCACTGCAACTCATGCAACTGGAGCAAAGTATTTACGGCAAGATTGAAGAATCGCCCTTCAATGCACTTGGTTAATAACGCAAACACATTGACAAATACACGAGTGAATACATTTTTTTTATTATGCTAAAGTCTTATCCAATTATACGAGTATTACAATTTAGTCGTACCTAATTACTCGTCAGTATTACAATTTAGTCGTACCTAATTACTCGTCAGTATTACAAAAATTTGACAATGTTGACTTTTACAAATAGTTTTATGGTGTTTCATAAAAGTATTTGTAACAAGGTGTGTGCACCCTCTTATCCACACTTTATTTATGGCTTCGGTGTGTTGCACCTGTACTGCTTGCCCATTGATATTTGGGCATTGGTAATATTGCGAGCGCTGCAATAATTTGGAATGCAACAGTAGTTGTTGATCTTGGACAGATTCAAAATGAGCAGGTTTGAAAAGAAAGCGCGCCATTTCTTTGTACAATAGCCGAGAGATCAAGGCGATCCTCTCGACCGCAACACGACGGATCCTTTTTGAAGACAGCAACGATCGTGATTGTGAATTTCAGACATCAATACTCGCCATCTTGGGAGCTGACTGGAAGTCATCCTGGAGGGATGATTGGCATTGAGAATCATCCGCTTTTCCTGTTTCTGGAGGGTCCTTTTGGTTGGGAGCCATTTCTCTGGAGTCCTGCCCTTCTCACGATGTGAGATTCGTTTCACAAAAGAATATTTCATCATCGTCATTTTAACTTACCCAGACAGCCTTAATTTCAGGATGTCACCTTTTAGTCTAATATAAATTTTTGTATTTCTTTGAAAATCATTAACCCATTCCTTAAGCGTCGATGACACACGGTGAGTTTACAAGCTACTATCTACTAAGTTTAAAAGCGGGTAAATCGGCGAGTGAGATTGTCATGATGACACACAAAACTGTCCACTCGCTCAGAAGTGTAGGAAACTGAGGCCGCTGCTAGCGCCAGTAACAAGAATAATGACGCCTGCGTGAACTAATTCTTCAGATGTTTGGCAGTCGAAATCAGCTGTTTATCGGAAGCCATGTTGGAAACACAAATAAACCAATCACAAGCAAGCGGAGCAAGCGTGTATGCGAGTAAAGTTGACGACCTTTCAACTTTTTTTCGTAGATTGTCAACAATCTGCTAGTCACTGCTAGTTAGCAAGTAACACGATGACACTGGGCGAGTTTACTAACAGATAGTGAATTTCCCAGATAGTAGCTTGTAAACTCGCCGTGTGTCATCTGCCATGCGAGTCATTTTTGCTCATAATAATTTACCTTGTTCATTGTTGCCACCTCATCCCCGGTAACAATGGCATTTAGAGAACAGAGTGTTTACCCAGTGTTAACCTGTACAAAAACAATAACTGAAGAATTCGCCTAAACCGTTACCATTTCTCACGGAATGAAGTAGAGTTTTATCGTTCGTCCACGACAGACCTCCTTGACGCCTTCATTAGGTGATTTAGGTGGTCAAGGTTTTGGTTGTCTTCAACTGGAATTCTTTCCAAGTGTACAATTTTCCCCACTTTAATTTCCCTGATTAATTAGAACACTTAACCCTGTGCTGCACCAAGAGACGCAAATACCAAAATTAAAAAAAAAAAAAAACATAAAATAAAAAGGACAAAGTCCTTTGTACTTACCAGTAAGTCTCTGGCAGGATTCGCACTTCATCCTGTCGTAGTTAGGACAGAGTTTCTGGATCTCTGCCTTAGAGATGCGGCGTCCATTCTTGATGAGGAAGGTGTCCAGTAGAGCGTTCATGGCTTCTGTTTCTTCAGGGCTGCTGGACGAGGTGTACCAACTGCCGTATTTGGCATAGTAGCAGAACTCGTCTGCAACAGATTGTATCAGAATCACATTGCTTAGGTTATGACATTGGTGTTTTTTTTTTTACAGTGAATACCGCACAAGAATCTCAACTGCTCCCGTCTGGAGCCAGTGAGACTATGGCATCCCCAATTGGGGTATGTTGTGAGGCTGAAGGTAGTGGGGTGGGGAAGGAGGTGCGGAAGAGGAAGGTTGGGAAGTACCTGGCTATTCAGATCTGGTCACTAAACACGGCTAAAGCCATTTTCAAGCAACGTTTCAATTCTGAATGGTGGTCTTACACCAGGGCGATACTGATAGTATCTTCCACTCTGGAACATGCCGCAATTATACTATATATTATTTTAAATGAATTAATTGTGAAATAACACAAATTAATCAAATAAAATTCGGGTTCGAACCCGCGACCTCCGGATTGTGAGTCAAGAGTCTTACCCACTGGACTACGGAGGTCGTCGTTTGATGCAAAACAATCAACACAGTCAAAAATACATGGAAAATTTTGCTTTTTGAGGCAAGGTTAACCAAACAATGCCATTCGAGCAATGGCTACCCAAATTCAGGTTGATGAATTTTTGATTATTATAAATTCAACAATTTAAAAAAAACATATACGAGTATATTAAAACCTAAAAATATTTGATAAAAGGTGAAATTTATGAGTTTTCAGTGCTAAGATTAAAAATTACGACGTTATTGATGTTGTGGCTGAAAACGATTTTTTTTTCCAAAATTTCTACCTTTTTTTATGAAGATATACTGAACTGTGGATGCGGCTCATCCCCAAGCTGAAAGAATCCAGAAAATCTTCATAGAAAATATTAAAATTTGAAAAAAAAAAATAAATTTCAGCTACAACACGTCGTATTATTCAATCTAAGCACTATAGCTCATTGAAAACTCACGGACCGCCACTGAAATATATGTGGATTCATTGGCATTAAACCGCAATAAACAATTTATATCTTTCTGTATTAATATTTGGAAATAAGAATATTAATTACCAAATCGAAAACGCAGTTAAAAGAAACAATTTCGTTTTATTGCAGATATAAAAAAAAATACAAGTGCGCAGTTAACACGCGGTAGAAGTGAAAACTTCATAAAACTAAAGTAGACAAGAGTGAAGAGGCTACGCAGCACCGCACAAGGAAGAGATTATTCAATTTCATTCTCTCGCAGGGTAATGATCTCATAATGATCAGGGTAATGTAATAATCTCGCAGATGTATGTGTTTGTCTCTTTTTAATGTCATCTGCACCTATGATGCCGCGCCTTATGCAAAACTGTTTTCGTACGTGGAGTTTGTTACAAATCTACTTTCGTAATAGAACCGAATTAAATCACGCCAAAAGATGGCACCACTTACGTCAACAGCTATCGTGAGGAACGTCAGCTGGCAGGTGTAATTACTATTGGATTCGTACTTTCGTGAATCTCTCCGGGTATGGAGAGATGGATGATATGATTATTATTGGAACTGGCAGTTGTGAATAATATTAAATCACGTTGTGATTTCTATCATGCGTCTATGTATTATAATATTTTTGACGTCATTGCCTGTTGAGTTTACTTTGTCACGACGACTAGCTGACACTGGATCCGAGGAACCGGCTATTTTTGGAACCAGTTCCTATCGGATTTATAAAACAGTCACCAGCACATTAACTGGGCGAAGCCGAACCAAAAGCAAGGCCTAGCAGAAAAAACCCGCGGAGCGGGTTATTAACTGCTAGTAATTAACCCCTCCGACCCCTAAGCTTGTGTACACGACAATATAATAGTAGCAGTCAAGTTAAAGCAATAAAGCTTGTTTTTAAGCTAACGCGTGTGTTTCCACAGGAATCGTTATAACTCCGTTATTGTTCTAGTGTCAACCCTAAAACAAAAATAGAAGATTCATGTAATCATGCTTTACATTTCTATTCAAAGTTGTCCGCAGAAATACATAAAAAAGGCTTATCTTGTAGAAGCAGTTTTCACCCGCCATTGTTAATTTTTATTAAATATTCTTGTATGAAATGGTAAAAAAGTGAGGTGACAAAATTGTTATATATTTATACGTTAGAATAAGTGTTTTTTTTTGATAATCCGTGATTTTAGTACCCTTTTCACATAAAAACCTCATGTGAGTCTTGTTGACAATTTTTTTAATGTTTGCATTCTAAATTTCAATATTTACAAAAGGTAATATGTATTTGTAACAATATAACTTTCAAAAACAGTATTTAGTATTCGGCTACGTTCAGAAATGTTTCATTTTTTATTTTATTTATTTATTTATTTATTGTTTCTTTACACTGTAGGTAAAAATGTTTACAATACAATTTGTTACCTCACTAGGACAAGCCTGTGTTGAGGTTAACAATAATTATACAAGTTAACAAAATAACACAAAATTATACAGATTTTGAAAGAACAATATTGTTGTATTTCTTACAGATTGAGATTATGGGTACCCAGTACCCACTAAACTGATGGCGCTAGGTAGTACATTAATGTAGACTTTTAGGGTGACCATAGTTTTGAGATCTGATTTACTTATAGAGCTTTAATTGCGAAGCGGAAATGACACAAAGTTTTTATTTGACAGTTCGTTTAACGCTCTGCAACCGGGCCCGAAAAGAAGAAGATGGAGAGATACGAAATTACGAATGTTAAAGGAGAGCGCTAACATTTACAGCGACAAAATCGATTTGACTAATTGACCTGAGGGAAGGACCGCCACTGACGCACTCGAGTCGTGTTTCATAAAAATATTTAATAAAATTTAGCAAAAATCTCGCGGGCATTATCTTAAACAGCATTTAAAGAAACAATGTGAATTTTTTCATACACATAACTTGTAAAATAACTGAAACTAACGTGTTAATAATAATTTTTGGAGCATACTTTGCGATTTTTTTCTATCGAGGGAATTTTATATAATTTGCGTTTCGGCGCGGGCAAAGTCTAGATATTTTCTTCAAGAATAACATATATTTTTTTAAGAGCTTTAAAACTTACCGTGTTTAATGGAAATATGTAATAAAGCGGTACAAAACCGGGTTGCGGGCCCTTAAATATAGGACAAAAATCTAGCACAATGGCACATTGGTTAATTATTAGAGACCATAAAAATACTGGTTGAAGTTGAAATGTTGGACACTTACAGTGAAGAGGATTGGTGTCCGGGCTCAGCGACTGATACTGGTACTTGTTGCAGAGTTTGACAATATCGGGCCGGCTGAGGGGCTTTCCGTCTTTGCCGACCAAGAAGGTGGCTGCATACTTTTGACGGAGCGCCTTCTGGCTTGGCATAACCCATAAGGGCCAATGGCCATATTTCAGCTTGTAGCAGATGTCGGCTGTGGACAAATCAGAAAATATTTAACAATTCATAGGTCAGCTATCAACCGTCTGCCAACAGGGTTTTTCTTCTTAAGACCCCGCTCTCCGCACGAAAAATTTCGATTTAGAGCAGTCGTGATATTTACTTATAAACGGTTTCAAAAGGAGGTGTATCTGCAGCGCACTGGTATTATTATACATTGTGATATAAACGCTAGAAATTAATATAAATTTCGATTATCATGCCTGCAAAATTTAAAATCGAGCGTCTTATTTGCACGAGGTAAGTAAGCGAAAAAGTGGTTTTTATTTATTTTGTGCTTAATTTAATAAGAAAAAAAAGAAGTTAGAACATACAAAACCCCAAAAATAGTCTTAGCCATAAAGGGCTATTTTAAAAAAATTGTTTCTTGTATATTACTTCTTCATAGTTAAGTCATGAAAAAACATTTTTTTTGTGGTTTACGCTTATATTTTTTGTTATGTAAATAATAATTTTATTGTAATTCCAATACATAGAAAAGCTAGTAAAAGCTTCAATTGATTCGTAGCATATTTTTTGGAGTTCATACTATAAACCGATTCGTCGTAAAGACTAATCTAAATAGGATTTCGCGTTTAGCTTCATCCCCACTGTAAAAAAAACTGAAAGATGCATTTGTTAAGAATGCTCTCACTAAATATTTTAAAGAAATTCGTAAAATTGGCGGAGATACAGCATTTTAAGTGAATCCTTTGAAACAGTTTATATGTTGAATTATCCTTCAGCAAAACTTTGAAGGCGTTTTTCTCAAAACCACTTTTTTCAATGCACCACTTTTTTGATTTGCATGCACCGAGTCTTAAACTGTTCGAAAATCTTGTCCCCATGGCACCTCGTAGGGATTTAGGGGCCCCCTTCTATTTTTTTTATGAACCATGAAAATTTTCCAAAAAAACCGGAAATAAAATTCGCTGGTCCGCCATTTTTTTTGTTTTTTAGATGTCAAAATTCCCCTACATGGTGCCATAAACCTACCTATGTATCTAGTTTCTAAATGTATGTATTTTTATTTTATTTTTCTGATGAACGGTATGGCTTAATCGCTGTCAACTGCCGAGCAGCAATTTTGTTGGAGTGTCCTGTTGAAAGCGGCGTACACCGTGTTACGGTACGCATTTCAAGTATTATGACGTCACAGTCTCGCAAACGGCTGCGGCGCGGCCGGTGTATTCCGCTTCCCCCCTCGCAAGAAAGAACACACGCGGCATCCCGCAGAAACCCGCCGACCGTCGCCTGAGAAGCTGCGTCGCGTCGGTCGCCGAACGTAAATTCCCGCGCGGCGCCGATTGCAACGGCGATCCGTTAAAACTCGATTTGTACAGTAAAAATACGAGGTCGCGAACATGACCCTCTCCGCGTGGAGATTACCGCTGCGTGTATTGGAGCTACCTGCGCTGACCCTGGCCTGCCACCCCCGGCTTCCTGCACCAGACCACCAGCTGTGAGTTGAACCTCGATTTCCCTCTTAATTAATGTGTCCCATAGCAATTCTCGGTTGAAACGACCACATTCCCGGAGAGATTTGAGAGACTCCCTTCGTTCGGAAATACCTAGCTAGGCATTGTGTTGTTGATTTGTGACTAATAATTATGTTTTGCTAGATGTTGTAATTGTGTAAACCAGACAATATAGTTATGTTTCACCCAACTTCCTCTTTTATTTGATGGGACCACGTGGGCAGGTTTGGCGAATACCAATGTACCATTTAAATCTAGTTACCTACAACCTTGACGAGGAGAGGGTTCCTGCCTGCTGACGACGTGAGCTAGCCGAGAGCAAAAGGTAGGTGGCCCCCTCCCCCTTGGGACCTCTACAACCATAAACCATATTTTTGATTCGTGTAAAAAAACCGATTGTGCAATTCACACGCAGTAGAAGTGAAAGTAGAACGTCTCTAGATGTAGATTTCTTTTCTTTTGCCTGTTTATTTTAAAGTGGTTTGAAGATTGGATATTGATATCACATAGTGGGGAGGCTACGAAGCACCGCGCAAAGAGGAGACCAATTGTACTAGGTATCTCATTCTCTCGCAGGCTAAATCTTATAGATGTATTATGTGTTTGTCTCTTTTTAGTGTCGCAATTTTTCGTTTCATCGAGTTTCAAAGCACAACGGTGCTAAAGAAGTTTTCACTTCAATTAAAAAAAATTAAAAAAAAAAACACGTATCACCTTTTGATCTAAACTAAATAATTGATTAAAATTACGAGTATACAATACCGGTTTGGCAGCTGCATTTAACTGACTAAATAAATTTAAAAACATATAAAGTTCCAATATTCTATAATCAATATGTATTTTAAAAAGTGTACAAATGTATGCGTCCCGCTAAACCTAAAAACGAGTCCCGGTACGATCAAGGGTATATATATATATATATATATAGTGTGGTAGCCCTCTATCCCCCATCCATGAAGAAGGTTCCCGTTTTTACCTGAAGGGCGTGCTTTTGAAGATATAAGGGCTGGAAGTTTCGCCTTCTAGAAATTTCTAGAACATTCCAGAACACTCTCGAATATTGTGGAATGTTCTGGAACATTGTGGTCCATTCGAAGCATTTTTTCTATGGGTGGGGCAAGATCCGTCGTGGGTTGGAACTTCACATCAACTCCCTGAGCGAAGCCTGGTAGGTACCCCAGCTAAAGTAACTATGAAAAGCCCGACCATAATCGTTTGAAATGACCAAAACGCAATGTACAAAGTTCGACAAATTTGCCCTAAGTAAAAACGTCACATTAGTTCTTATTTGTTCAATAGACCATTAGAAAATTTTACAGGAGAAGGTTTTCTTTCATTATTGTTTTTATTTTTTTTTTAAATTTTAATAAAACATACAACGAAGTTGCATTCCTGTGAGTTATCAAAACTCAATAAGGGATCGCCAATTGGTACTTTTGAAAAGTTAAACCCAACCCAACCCAATATGCAGACACAGTGCATGAAGAAAAATTTGAAAACATTTAACAGAAGCAACACACAGACACAACATATGAAAAATCACTTAAAAAATATTTCACAGAAACATGTCTCATGATTTTATAAACTATTTTAACCACTCATTTGATTTATGTACTGTTGGTGTCAAAAAGTTAAAATAAAGTATCTTCCATGATGGACTATAGAAATGCATAAAAAAAAAACAAAATCAGGAAAATACAATAAAAGGTACGGGCTCAAAAATATACAGACCTAATACAAGATATTTACATACAAAATACATGACAAGATTTAAAAAAAGATTTAAACTGCGCCCATCATATCTGGATGTACAAAGTTTTGTACTTGGAGATAATCAGGACAGCTATCAGAACAGAGTTTGTACCAATTTGTGACCCGTTTTCCAAATAATATTTGAAAAAATAGGATTTCAATACATCATTTCGAGAGACTTGTTAGAGGCATATATATACCTACCTGTCTTAATTCTTCAGGCAATTTGTTATAGTTAGTATAGGCAATGTATTCTAATGATTTCAGTTTGAACTTTGTTTCAAAGAAACATTATGATAGGTGTTTAAGATAAAGCTATTTCCGTAAAGGTCTATTTAGTTTAAATTAACTATCATTTTGGTTAAGTGATTAACTATCATTTTTATACTTTATTTTTAATTTTAAAGTGAAGATTGAACAAAAACTAAAATGGTCTATTGGACAAATAGGAACTGAGTCAACAAAAATACGATTTGTCAAATATTATTCAGTTTCATTAAAATAATACTTACATCTGATCTGGAAGACTGTTGTGGTGATAGTTCCCTTTTTTGAAGTACCAGCTGTAAAATATAAAACGAAACGATTAAATGAAATCAAAAATGCCAAATTTCTTCGAACACTGTTACAATATTCAATATATTATATAACACCTATATTTAAAAAGGGAGATATTGACGATGTCACTAATTACCGACCCATTTGCGTGCCCTCAACTATCTCCAAATTATTTGAAAAACTTATCCTTGACAGAATTTTCATATATATTAATAACATCATAGTACATAAATATGGTGGCTTTATTTTTTTAAAGTTTTTTTTTTAAGTTTTCTTTATTCATTAAATTTTTCATTACACACATAGGGGACTTTTCGACCACCATGCTAGGCACATGCCCGTGTTGTGGTGGTCGATTTTCTATACAGTAGGTGCATTCTTATGAAATATGAAGAATGTGAAAGAATTAAGAAATTATATACATAAAATTATATAATATTAAATAATACAAAAGAATATAAAAGAATGTAAATTGCTCTAGAGTAATATAAAAGAGTTAGGAAAAATATAGTAGAATATTAAATAAAATGAAAAGTATAAAACATAGAAATCATATAATGAAAGAATACAAAGGTATGTAATTATAAATATATAAAATAAGAATAGGTATGGTAAGCATATGAGAAAGGATTTTTGTTACGTTGAGAATCTAAATGTGCATGGTTATATTGGTAGGTACATTATTTTACACCAATTTTTGTACAAATAAATGTTAGGTTTAAAAATAAAATAAAATGATTTTTAAAAATGATGTTTCTTCCAAATAAATGAAGTAATATAACATACTATATTATACAAATAGCAGTAACAGCTATGTTTATGTTTATGTTTAGTTTATGCTAGGCAGATCCATCTTAATAAATATCTCCCTGTACGAACAATTTATAACATGCTCACTTGAAAATAAAACTCAAGTCGATTCAATATATACCTACAGACTTTGTAAAAGCGTTTGACAAAGTAAACCATAAAATATATATGTTCAAGCGAAACCATGCTCAAATGATAAAATTGTGCTATTTTTTTAAGGTGAGGAAATTCTAGGAAGGAAAAAAAGGTATGAGTGTGATTATTGAATATAGAGGAATTATGTGTAAGTTGTAAATTGTTAATAATAAACCTGTAAGTAATGTACCGACATCTTACTTATTTGCTTTACCACTCCCTTTACACACCTAAAAAATTAAGCTCTATAATTGGTGACCCCTGTGAATAGATGAATTACGCGAAAAAATATTTAATTTGCAATCGTATTTAACATGAATTTAAAACAACGTGGACCTCAAACAAGTTTCTTGGCCGGTGGGTTTAATGCAGAATCCCGGGCGAATTAAATCTGTGAGTATCTTTATCACTTATCGCTGCTACAATAATTTATATTATCTTGAAATATCTCAAACATTCATATCGTAAATTACGATTTATTCTTGCTTGCCAACTAAATTGTTAAAATTTTGTTCCAATCAATTATCACCCGGTCATCAAAATTTTTAATTAATAATACCTACAATCAGTAACACAGAATTAATTACCCACACTGTTTTCAAATAATAAATGCATGTCGACCATTAATAAAAAAACTTTTTGCCTAAATTTACATTTCAGAAATTCATGCCCCCTAGCATGGTCGATCGATAAGGATTGGGAGGATAACTTTCGGTAACTTCCCAACGCTTACCAGGATAACTGCAGATCGCTAACGTACAAACAACAGTTGACATCGAATATATACAGAGCAATTAGTCATTGAGAACTGTTATTCATTGGCGATCTGAAGTCATGCTAGCGAACGATGAGAAGACCGTCCTTATCGACCGTCTGTGCTAGGGGGCCAGAAGTGACGGATGTTTGAATTCACCCCTCCCACTGCGTGCAAGGTGATGTTCCGAGAGAGTTCTGCCGCAGAGGTCAAAAGGTCTCTTTCAACCAGTCTCTCCCGATCAGGCCCACCACGCAGCTGGTGGATGGACACATCTGTCGCCAATACCTAGATAAACATCACCCCATGAAGCCGGGCATCCCTGCCACATAACCAAATGCTACGAACCTCTTGGGGTGACCTACAGCAGAGGTGATGGCTATCTAATGGTTCCAGGGGAGGCGGGACCCATACCCGCCTCCCATATTGATAACTAAAGACCGGATTACATGCAACAAAAACAGCCCAAAATATGCATGCAAATATGCAATAAAAATAGCTAAAATATGCACGAAAATCCATAAAAAGGGCCAAAATATGCAACATGAAATAATACAGGAAGTCGTATTTTTAAATATTTTTTTATTTTAGTAAGCTATTAGTTCTCAACGATAACAATCGTATTTTCGAAAATATCAATTACAAAATGTATTTAACAATGAAATTTACAATTTACCTTTAAAAACGTATATGACTAAGTACTGTTTTAAATGTTTTGTAGACAAATTGTGTCTACGATCTCTTAACATATTATTGTAAGCGGAAAAGGAGCGTTCTACTACGAATTTAAATTTGGGTGAGATTTTTGAACTTATTGTGCCGGGCAAAATTTCACCTGCCCCGTTGAGGAAGCTATCAATTTGGCACAAGGGTTCAAACCCTGGGTTATTCTTCAGTAAGTTTTCAAACTTTTCTTTAAGTTTAATCGGGAATACTTTTGGCGACGAGGAATTCAAAAGGCGAATTTTCTTCATAATCTAAATAGCTTCTAGGTTTTGAGTATGTGTGAGTAAGATTAAGTTAGGTTAAGTTAGATTAAGTTAGATAAAGTTAGACTAAGGATGTTAAGTAGATTACTAAATACATAAGGTAAATGTATTACTGGGGGGCAAGAATTCCAATAATCCATGCGCTTGATAGCTGCAAGACGAGTTGTTATCTAGCCTCGTACAATAGTTAAGTAAATTAAAATACGAACATATAAAAAGATATTTTATTTAACTTATTTGGGGGCTAGAATTCCAACAATCCATGCGCTTGATAGCTGCAAGACAAGTGGTTATCTAGCCCCCTACATAGTTAAGTAAATTGAAAAACGTACATATAAAAAGATATTTTATTTAATTTATCAGGGGGCTAGAATTCTAATAATCCATACGCTTGATAGCTGCAAGATGAGTTGTTATCTAGCCTCCCAAGTTAATTAAATTCTAATGTAAAATCCATGCTAATTTCTACAGCGCTCTTGAGGCGATTTTTCGCAAAAACAGCACTATATGAGTTATCCAAATTTATTATTATTATTATTCATTCAACGCCAATCCACGAGTTTCAAGCGTTTTTATATTAAGGCGAAGAGGAGAGGAAATCAGTACGCTAGCCGTGCGCTTAGATATCTTATTTTTATAGTGTCACTATGTGAGGCATCTGATCGATGAACGAGATCGAGCGTAAATATGCAAGATCTCAAATTTTTTGCTAAAATATGCAACTACCGCTGAAAAGGGTCTAAATATGCAAGTGCGTATGCAAATATGCATTTGCATATAATCCGGTCTTTATTGATAACCAAGAAGCTATGCTAGCGTTATTCGATGGCATACTGATAAGCAAGCTGGAGTACGCGAGCGATGTTTGGGCACCGTACCACCAGAAGTACATTGATATGTTAGAGCAAATCCAGAAGAAATTCCTCAGGTATGTTTATATGCGGAAGCATGGAACCTATCCAAGGTTCATGCACCATATTGACTTAAGGAAACTGATTCTTTGAGCCTAGAAACTAGAAGGAAAGCAAGACTTGCAATTCTGTCTTTCAAAATTTGGAACAATTTCATCAATAGCCCATTTCTCTTGGGATGCTATGATTTATATGTACCAGACCACTACAGCCGAAGTCGACATCATGACTTATTTAAAGTACCGAACGGCAGAACAGACGTCTTGGCAAAGCATAGCATGACGAGGGGAGTAGTGCTGTTAAATGAAATTGCAAGCCATTTGGATGTAAGTGACTGTTATCTATATGCCTTAAAAAAATTATTGAAGAGTCGCTTGCCTAAATGCTGATAGGGTAACTAAATTGTATTGTAATTGGAATTATTCTGTTGTACAATAATAATAAAAATAAAATAAAATATTGATTCTTACGAAAATTGAATCAGCTAGCGCATGGAAAAAATTTAGCATCGGTGATCAAATTTTCAAACCAAAAACACCCCATTTTGCATGATTGAAAACTTTTTGTTTTATTTAACCCGTCTAATCACAGGAGACCCAAGTTGTTCCAAAACATCATATGCCGTTATAATAACACGAGACCCAGATTGTCCCAGAGCGACAGTGCATTATTAAAAGTTAGATATCTCTCTTCCTGTCATGCGAATATTTGTGATTTCTTTTATGTTAGAAACGGAATGCAATAATGCTTCTTTCTCATTGTCTTAGAATTATATGAGCTAGGTTTTTTAGATATTTTACAAATCCGATCAAAATTGACGGTTTAATTTTTCACCAATTTGTGACGTATCACGCATTTAATTTTAAAATAAAATTGTATGAAAGTGATAAAAAGTTAGGTGACAGTTTTATTACAAAGTTTATTTAGAAAAGGAGTCTGTATTTTAAATTTTAAGTTTATTCTATTTTAATTACTTTAATTCGAATATTCGCAGGTATGCATTTTTTAGCCAATTTAAATTTCCAATATTAAAATTTTAATATTTAGAAACAAAAATGTTAATTTCTAATAAACACACCGGAAAGATTATTTTATCTAGATTTTAGAAAAATTTTTGTTTTTGGAAAAGCGTTAAAAAAACAATAAATAAGAACATTTAAAATGCATGGGAAGAACCAGGAATTTTGCGCGCAAACCTTGATAGGCAAAAGTTGACAGAAAATTATTTTCTTATTATTCGAAGGGTTTAAGTGATATTTTTCTCTTACCAGCTTCAGCAAACGTCAACGCCAAGAAGAAAAACGCTGCAAGTACCAAAAAGGTAACCTGACGAGCTCCCTTCATCTTTTTCGGTGTTTTGGAAAAAGTAGGCAACCAAACCAGACTGGTGCTTTTATTTATGACAAAATAAAGTTAACACCAAAGTTGGAAGTGAGAATTGCCAGCAAAATCTCAATATTTATTAGAAATTTTTGCTGAGTTCGTGCCCCATATAAATTTTTATGTCGCATGCAAATGCTATATATTTTAACTATTATAAAAACGTGAACATGATTTGGAATTATATTTTTATTTTGTAATGGAAAAGTTATTAATGTACTTTAATGATTTATTGATGGACGAAAACTCACGCATAGATATGACATTTTTTAAAATTCATTTATAAGTGATTAAGGTCTGTATATTAGTTTTTTTATGGCTGCACGACCACATGCACAGTAGTTCAGATTGCAACATTGTGTGAACAAAAATGCTTTTGGTGAATATAGTATGGTTTGATTTAGCCCCGACAGTTGGTCCCCGGCATAATTATATGCAATATGAAGTCGGTTTAGGGTTAATACGGAATACACAAAACATAGCTAAATATTCCCGACGGGGTGTGCAGAGAGGATTTACCGCGAGTACCAAAAGTATAAAGCATATTTTCATTAAAATGCAGCAAGGATAAAACTACTTGTCTATATTCTGTACTAGCTAGTAGCCGGCATGCGTTGCTATGCCATTTAAAAAAGAATATTTTTTCTTTGTGTGTCCTTTCCCATTCGTTCCGTTCCGTTCCTTTCCTCTCCCGTGTCCCCTTCCCCTCTCGCGTTCCCACTCCGCCTCCTCCATCTTCCCTCTCCCCACTCCACTCCCCCCCTTCCCCCGTCCCGCGAACCACCCTCCCGAGTATCTCTCTCCCCTCCCAGGTTCCCCTCCCCCCACCCGTATTCCATACATTCAGTCCCGGTACATTCAGTTTTCAAACAGCTCAAAAAAAAAAACCCTTGACTTTGTGCAGAAACGGGCGGTCCATTTGATAGATTCTCCCATCTTAACAGACGGATTGCAATCTTAAGAGCACAGGCGTCAGGTGGGAATGCTGTCCTTGTTCTTGTACAATGGAAGATGCTCCGAGGAACTAGCGTCATTGATCCCCTCGGCACCGGTGCATAGTCGGGAAACACGCCAAACACGCGCCCAACATTTGTACACGGTTGACATTAGTCACATGAGAACGGGTCGTTTCTACGACTCGTTCTTGAGTTCAACGGCTCGGCTGTGGAACGATTTGCCGGACTCTGTGTTTCCTCCCTCCTACAACATGGGTCTCTTCAAGACCCGTGTTCACTCCTTCCTTTCCACAAAAAGACCCTCCACACAGCATCTTCAAAGATGACATAGGCCCTGAGGGAAGTTATTTTCCTCATTTAATGTTTAAAAAAAAAAGCTCGCGTGCCATCTATTGCAATTTTTTATACAAATTTCATAATGCCGGAGCTCACCAGTAGTTTTACAAAAACCTTGTACATAAAAAAAAGAATTATCCAATTTGAAGCAGTCGTTCGGAAGTTATGCGCGTACATACATTTAGTCGTGAAAGCGTAACAAACAAACTCACGTACTTTCGCATTTATAATACTAGTATAGATCGTATTTTTCCTTTGGAGGGGTGCAGACATACGTTCACCGTTTGTCCCATTTACGACTGTTGACATTTAGTGTGTAAGAAAGAGAAACAAAACGAAAACAATCAGCGCATTGATATTTGACGTTTATGAATTTTTGGAATTTACTCACCACTCAATATTATGTTTATCACAATTTTCCTTCAGCTCTTTCAAAAAATTATATTTCGTTCCGTACAAAATGTACGAGGAAAAGAATTTTCTTCATAATTACGTTTTTCATTTACATTTTTTCGATGTTTTAAGGCTCTGCAACCGGGCCCGAAAAGAAGAAGATAGAGAGATACGAAATTACGAATGTTAGAGGAGAGCGCTAACATTAAAACACGACTCGTTTAAAATAGAGCGAAAATCTCGCGGGCATTATCTTAAACAGCATTTAAAGAAACACTGTGAATTTTTGCATACGTACAACTTGTAAAATAACTGAAAAAAACGTGTTAATAGTAATTTTTGGAGCATACTTTGCGATTTTTTTCTGTCGAGGGAATTTTATATAATTTGCGTTTCGGCGCCGGCAAAGTCTAGATATTATCTTCAAGAATAACATATATTTTTTTAAGGGCTTTAAATCTTACCGTGTTTAAGGGAAATGTGTAATAAATCGGTACAAATCCGGGTTGCGGACCCTTTAAATAGCTATTCTGCTATTCGGGGTGGAGACAAATCCAACAAATCAAAGATCATAAAAATCGGTCCAGCCGTTCTCGAGTTCTTAGTAATGGTGTGACTAACCCGAATTTGTTTTATGTTATTTTAAGATTTACCAGCGTATAAGTAGAAAAATCGACAATGTAATTAACTTCGTTTAATGTCCATACCAACTTATTACCAAAGATATTTTTGAAGTTTGAAAAGGGACAAATGGTGCAATAAAAAAATATAATTTCGGGGGGCAGACTGTCGGGTCCACCATACAATTTCATGGTAAACCGATGTCGTTAATTTATAATCTGGTAAATGGGCAACTTTTGATGATAAATTTTTGCGGACAAGGTATCTCCACCTACAAGACAAATTATTGGTTGCGTTAGGTTAGATTATGGGCTATTTTTCAGTTTTTTTTCGTGGCTTTTAATGACTTTTCGAGTCCATTCTGAGTTGTCATGGAACCGTAACTACAAGCTCATAAATATCCTGTAAAAAGTATAATTTTTAACGATTTTTATTTCACCCGTTCTAAATTGAATATTTTTTATTATTTTTTTATATAAAACCTGCAAGCTTAAGAAAATATAGGTAAATTTATTGATTTTGATCGACAATTAACATTTTTTCTGTTTTCGTATTGTTGACGCAACTATGTATACCTATCTGTATACCTTGTTCCATTTCTCTACCCATCCTTTTTTTTTACCACAATTACCTGTCCCTACTGACAATATTACCTACCGTACAACAATATGTCAGTGAGTCTGTTAAAAGAAACTGTGCAACGAACACTTTATTCTCTCAGTTTTATATAACATCGACCAGTTTGTGGAAGCTTGTGCAGTGAGTGATTTAGTGCTCCCTCAGACCCATAATATTGAGCAGAACATCAACCAGAAGGGGTAAGTCAGTTTCCTTCCCCATTCATCTGTTTACCATTCCCCAGAGTTGTGTCAAAGTATTCACAAGCATAACATTTTTTTAAATATATTGATACAGTCCACTCCACGTGTCGCATTTGTGATACCACGTATCAAAATTCGGAGTTATGATTTTTTTAACGTGTGCGGATTTTTCTACGTTGGCGTTTCAGACCTCTGTGCGCCGCCATGACAAGAGTGAATCATCACGGGGCAATATCCCGACTGTTGAATTTTCAGCCATCTCAGGCCTGGAGCCCCAAAATACTTGAAGAACCCTCTACAGAAACAGGCGGTCAGTCTGATAGCTCCCCCAATCCCTTATTTCAACAAACCTTTTTTTAAATATGAATACCGCATAAGAATCCCAACTGCTCCCGTCTGAAGCCAGTGAGACTATGGCATCCCCAATCGGGGTATGTTGTGAGGCTGAAGGTAGTGGGAGGGGAAGGAGATAGGGGAGAGGAAGGTGGGGAAGTACCTGTCTATTCAGATCTGGTCACCAAACACGGCTAATGTCATTTCAAGCAACTTTTCAATTCTGAATGGTGGTCTTACACCAGGGCGATACTGATTACACTCTGGAACGTGCCGCAAATATACTATACATTATTTTTAATGCATTTATTACATAGTATAAAATGAAGTCGCTCAAAATGTATGTGCGCGTTAATCTTTTAAACTACGCAACGGATTTTCATACGGTTTTCACCAATAGATAGAGTGATTGAAGAGGAATGTTTATATGTATAATACATGTAAATTATATCAGAAAAAAGCAGAGAAATTCAAAGAAAACATATTTTTGTGCGATTTAAAACGGCTGGCGGGCCGTACTATAGTCACTTTTGAAATTCGTTCTACGGAAGAAATTGGAAAATAGATGTCCTAGAGTAAGTAGGTATTTGATTTTCCCTTTTCAAATATCCAGTGTTGCATTGCAAGCATTGTATAATTAGTGGCGAGTTAATTAGTTTATATATATACATATATATATTTTTTTTAATTTCATAAATTTTTTTATTAGTTATAGATATTTGTTTTTTTTTGGCTACCACACTGGGCTCATGCCCGTGTTATGGTAGTCGTATATTTAATATTTATTTAAATACAAATACTATTTTATTAAAACAGATGATTAAATATACTAAATAAAAATTATGAAATACTTAAAAGTAAGTGAAAAATAAAGAGAAAAAAAGATCATATTTTAAAGAAAAGTAGAAATAAAAATGAAAATTCACATTTTTAAACACAAAAATTAATAATAAAGATTAAATGTTAAGAACTCAAGTGTTCTATAAAAAATATAAATTAAAACATATAAGTAGGTATATAAATTAAAATTAAAAAATAAATAAAATTTAGTGAAAAAATGAAGAGAAAAAAAATAACAACATTTTAAAGAAAAATAGAAATAAAATGGAAATTAAATTTTGAAATGCAAAAATTAATAATTAAAATGTAGTGTTAAGAACTCATGAATTCTTTAAAGTACGTTCATCCACTTTCGAAAATCCAATGTTGTACACGTGTTATAAAAAGAGAATTAGAATCACTTGACTTTATGTCAGTACTCAAATATGATATATGATATTATAAAATACAATATTAAATATGATATTATACTCAATACTATATGTATAATTCATGCTTATTATAGTAGAGAAAAGCCGATAAATTCAAATATTCAATTCAGGCAGCGGGCAGCGGGCAGCTGGCAAGCGGGTGGTGTGGATTTTATAAAGATTGGGTAATGGCGTTGTGTTTCGTTAGCCACAGCAACGTGTGGCCGGGTCTGCTAGTAGTATATATTCTCAAGATATTTTCTCTTTCTGTAGTCAACTATTATAATGTACTTGTCATATTTCAAGTATCTACACCTACATATTACATCTCACATTATGTTCACACATTCTCTGCATATTTTGGTTATTGACACTAAACTGAAAAAGAGTCCCTGCCTCTTAAGTGTTTTTTTATCAGAACGTACGTGGACTGAAAACAAAACTGATACATTTCTTCACAGTGTTACGAGCGGTGATTGGCATAACAGAGACCTGGCTTACAGATTCTATTTCAGATGGGGGGCTTTTAGACTCAAGATACAATGTATTCCGACGCGACAGAAGTATCCAAGGTGTAACAATGGGTGGTGGGGTGCTCTTGGCTGTCAAAAAGGAACTGGGTCCGCCCCGGGTGCCACCCGACAGGGGGGTGACACTCGACCGTGGGAAAAAATTCACGAAGGATATTGTCGAATTTTGTGTCTAGGTCTTTTTATAGGCGAACATAGCCTATATTTGTGGATAAATCTGAAATTCTCTAGCCACCCCCCCCTCCCCCAGGATGGACCAATTTTATGAAGTCGAAATTAGCGTTTTGTCAACTATAATAGGGCGGGGAGGGGGAGTGACACCACTCCCCTGGGGGTGACATCCGCACCGGGTACCACCCATGCTAGCTACGCCACTGACTCAATGCAATTTGTAATTGCTCTTGGTGTTCTACAGATGAAGACATTTGGGTGACTTTGGGTGGCATCCCACGTGCAAATGGATTTACTAGCGTTCATCTTTGTTGTATTTACCTGTCCAAAAGCTTCAACTTCAATGCTCGAATCTCTACCTTTTCGAATGATCTAGGTATTAAGCTTTTGAATCAACCTGACGACAAATTTCTTTTCATGGGAGACTTTAACCTTTCCGTTATTACCTGGACTCTTCCTGTGGGTGATGTAAACATGATTCCTTACAACTATACCTCTGCAATAAGCGCAACATTTATCGACAATATTAATTACTGTAACTTCCACCAATATAATGGTGTTCAAAATACGTTAGGAAGAATTCTTGATCTTGTTCTCTGTAATTTCTCGGTACGTGTTGCTTCCGCGAACGATTCATTGGTTCCTGAGGATACTCACCATAAATCCATCATTATCACTGCTGAGTTCGTTGAACCACCGATCGCAAAGGAAAAATCAATTAAAAGGCCCTCATTCCACAAGGCTAATTATGATGACGTAAGAGACAGCCTGGCACAAGTTGATCGGAACGTACTTAACTCAACCGATTCCGTCAATCCTGCATTATCATATTTTTACAATATTATTAATAATTTGATCTTGGATAAGGTTCCATTGAGGGGTACTGGTAAACATTCCCACCCCCGTGGTATACAGTACTGTGCGAATTAATGTGAACACAAGTGTAGAATTAGATAAATAATATATATTTCATAATACGAAGTGTGTCCTACCTTAACTTTTATAACTTCTTGTACACGGTTTGGCATAGAATTAACAATTTTTTTTACAATTTTCTGATATTTGCGTGTCTTTAAATTACTGCCTCAATCAGCTTTGTCTTTGTTGTGCTTGTCTTGCTTTAACTATAGCCCACCAAAAAAACCACAGCGTCCTGCTTAGAAATCTTGCTAATCATGGTATTCATGGAGATCTTCTTCGTTGGTTATCTTCATACGTAACAAACAGGTCCCAGGCTGTGACAGTGGGTGGATTTTCCTCCATCTGGAAAATTTTCACTTCCGGTGTGCCTCAGGGGTCCATTTTGGGTCCTTTGCTTTTCTCTATCCATATAAATGATATTACGACATGTTTTCACAACGCTAAAATTTGACTATTTGCCGACAATATGAAGATATATCTTCCTATAAGCTCTCCAGACTGTTCTGTGCATTTACAAGAAGATCTTGACCGACTGACGGATTACTGTCTCAGAAATAAGCTTTTTATCAATATTTCTAAATGTTGCAAAGTCACATTCAAACCGTAAAATATTGCATGATTACTCCATTTCAGGATTGCTGTCAACAAATAAAGGTTATATACGAATATACGTGACCTCGGGATTCTTTTGGACTCTAAACTCACCTTTGATAAACACGTTGATAACATTGTCACCAAATCAACAAAGAGTCTAGGCTTTGTACTAAGAACATGCAAATTTTTCAAATAAATACCAATACTTATCTGATTCTCCACAATTCACATGTTCGTCCTCACCTGGAATACTGTTCACAGGTTTGGAACCCGCGCTATATTGTTTATGTTAACAGGTTAGAAAGAGTTGAGGAGCGATTTCTCAAATTCCTCAATTTTAAATCATTCAATGTATACAACTCTTACGCTGAGATCGAGAACCATTTCCGAATCACGAAACTGCTCAACAGAAGGCTTGTCGCTTATCAGGTGCTCCTGTACAAAATTATTAACTCGAAAGTTGACTGCCCGAAGTTACTAAATAAAATAAATTTCCACACGCCCGACTCGATATAGCAGACAAAATACCATTTTCTACATTGATAGATGCCACACCAATTCCAACCAAAATGAATTTATGCAAAGGGCATGTTACTACTATAATTAAATTTGCACGTATAGAAACACTTGCTGACATATTTACTGCTAGTTACTTTCGCTAAATTATTTCATTGTATCGCATTCTAGGTGCGAATAACACATAATACATACGATGATTTGTACCTATTTTTTTAAATTACCTGCGTGGCAACTTTCCCTTATCCCTATCCTCCCCTTACCCGTCCCAATCCAAATACATATTTCGCAGCCTATTTAAGTATAATTATAATCGCATTTATTTTATTGTTGTGTTTTTATATTAAGGGTTATCACTTGTTGAATCTACACCTGTATTATAATTATTTTTTAATTGCTGCTTTGTCCTGTTTTTTTTTTTCTTTTATATTCTAATTTACATTCAGTTACTTTTGTTTCTAAATACCTATCTGTGAACATTAATAATTGGTCTGTTTTTGTTATCCTTTTATGTACATCATGTTACTAAGACTGTTTATGTTCCTTAACCCTAGATCACTAACCTTATTTTTCGACGCTTATTACTAACCTTCGTCGTTTCGACTACGGTACTAAATAAAGGGGGCTTAAGGGTTTTATTAAAACAAAATGTGTACTTATTTCTGTTTATTATTAATGAAAAGTGTTTATTTGTATTATTTCTTTGCTCAAAAACTGAAATGGCATTGAGCATGTAGCGAGAATGTCTGACAGAAGATGGACCACACGAGTTACCCAGTGGAAAGGACCATCAGGCAAGAGGGGGAAGGGGAGACCCTTAGCCCACTGGGAAGACGATCTGAAAGGATCAACTGGCATAAACGGGTACTCCATACCACAAGACCGACAAAAATGGGCATCTTTGGAGGAAGCCTTTACCCAAACCGGGGTCCCTGTTAACTCATAAATATTTTTAAAACATATACTTATATTACTAACATAATCTAAGCTAACTTACTAATATAAATCAAATTTGAGTTTATTGTAATATTATAACACCAACTATTGTAAAACAAGAAATAAATAGGCTTATTATTATTATTATATTATTTATTTCTCATATTTAGAAAAACCAAAATATCAAATTTATTAATCAAAAGCCTTAAGAATGAGACCAAATTGTAACATTTTTAAAGTTGGTATTTGAATTAGTTATAACTAAAATAATAAAAAAAAACAATTCAAATGTCAAAAACAAAGATTTGAATTAACTAATAAAATGGTAAAAATCTAGAAACTAATAAAAATTTGGTGAAAATCTAGCAAAAATAAAAAGTCACGTTATCACTGACTTTCGTCGATGCGACGAGCCATGGTTGCTGCATTGGCGCTCGTGGACTCCCTCCATCGTCCGCACTACCGTCAATAGCAGAAGTAACGGGTCGATTGAGATTAACCAGAGTATGAAAGAATTACGGTCGCGAGCGCGAAAGTTATCGTGGTTTTTTTAATCCTGCGTCGTCGATTGACGAAGGTTAGTGATCTAGGGTTAAATAAATCTATCTATCTATCTATCTATATAAATAAAAATGAATCGCCGAAATGTATGTACGCGCATAACTTCCAAATGACTGCACCAAATTGGATAATTCTTTTTTTTGTGTGTTAAGTGTGCGAGTCAACTGGACCACACCAACCGTCCTATTGCAATCTTTGGAGCACAGTTGTCAGATGGAAATGCCGTCCTCGTTCGATCGGTGTTTCAATGTGAGATGCTCCGAAGACCGTCGTTGATTAGCGTCACTGATCCCTTCGGCACCGGTGCAGCATTTGAACAATTGAACAGCATTTGAACTTGGTTGACGGCCTCTGCGGTCGAGGGGTAAGGCTCTTGACCCGCAATAAGAAGGTCGCGGGATCGAATCCCGGCGTGGGGAAATAAATTTTATTTGTTTTTTTTTTTAAATTTTTATTATCGTATAAAAATTGCAAACAATTGGAATTTATTACCCGCTAAGCTACTGCAAGTAGCTTGTCAGCAGGAAAATGGTATCACAGATTAATAGTTACAACTACAAATTAAATAATCATAAACGCATTAGCGCGGCAACAACTTACACAAATACACATACACATATACCTACCACCATCGTGTTATTATTGTGTTATTTCACAAATAATTCATTAAAATAACATATTTGTGGCACGTTCCAGAGTAGAAGATACTCTCAGTATCGCCCTGTTGTAAGACCAACATTCAGAATTGATACGCTACTTGAAATGTGACCTGTCAGTGGTTGAGTGGGCATAGCGCTTGGGTCCCACCCGAGCGTCGCGTGTTCGAATCCTCGACTGGCTAAGTCCTCCATCACAACACAAGCAACATTTTCAGCTTTATGTAGTGGTAGTAGGAGATTTTCAAACATTGTTGGGTTATTCATATCCCGGGAATGTTTGTCTTTCTTATGAAAAAAAAAATATAATAAAATAAATAATAAAAAAATGGCTTTAACGGTGTTTGGCGACGAGATCTGAATAGCCAGGTAATTCCCCACCTTCCTCTACCCATCTCCTTACCGTCCCCACCACCTTCAGCCTCACAACATACCTCTATTGGGGATGCTATAGTCTCACTGGAAGGGAGCAGCTCTGCTGGGACTCTTGTGAGGTATTTTGTTTTGATTAATCGTTCAAGAGTCTAACAGCTCGACTGTGGAAAGATTTGCTAGCCTCTGTGTTGTATTTAAGACTCATGTTCACCCCCTCATCTCTTCACCCTGCAGCATCCCAAAGGATGACGTTAGGCCCTGATGGGAATTATTTTCCGCAAGACCTTCTGTGTTTAGTTATTCTTTAAAAAAACATATTTTATCAGAAAATAAGGGTAGCCCAAAGATATTGAAATATAAGTAGATGTGCTTTTTGCAGTTTTTACTAGGTGGGACTACGCTTCTGGGTGTCGCCGATATTGTTTACCAATTAACAAATAAAACTAAATGAACGAATAATTAACGAATAAACCAAACGAACGTTAAACTAAATGAACGAATTATTTCCGTATTCAAACTATATTGTTAACCAATACTAAGGCACATCTTCAAAAAATCAACGAAATGAACAAATTCTTTTTGTATGCAAACTACTCTAATTAGGGCGTAGTCCGCCGACAGTTGCGCGGACACCATATCTCTTTGTATTTGAATATCTTTGGGGTAGCCAGTGGCGGCGTAAGGGGGGGGGCGGAGGGGGCGGTCCGCCCCGGGTACCAAGCACCGAGGGGTGACAACGACAACTCACTCGTACAGCCAAAGAATGCACAAAATCTTCCTCTATAAAGACATATCAATAAATAACTACCTACTCTTGTACCTAGCTTCCTGCATATAGGTATACTAATTCATATTTTGAAACGTATCGCAACTATATTTTCTTTTTTTTTTCGAATGAATTTCTAATTTTTAAATGAATTCCCTAAAGAATGAATTCATGTTGCATTCATTCCCTAAGATTACATAGTCCCCGAGGAAAATAATTTCCCTCAGGGCCTATGTCATCTTTGGGGATGCTGTGTGGAGGGTTTTTTTAAGGATAGGAGAGTTCTGGGAAGGAAAGGGGTTTAAGGGGTGGGTAGGAATTTGGGGTTCAGGCCTGGTCAACCGCCTCCAAGACCTAGTCAAACCTCACCCCATCAAACCGGGCACCCCTGCTAAATCACAAAAAGTAGCGAACCACTTGGGGTGACCTATGGCAGAGGTTTCGGTTATCTAATAAAGGTTCCAGGGGCGGCGGTACCCATTCCCGCCTCCCAAATTGTCTGATCTTATACCGCGCGTACCTAATATCGAGCGCGGTGTGAAATACTGATAAAAAATAAAGACTTGTCCTTTAAACGATTATCAAAGATAATATGGAGTGCTCATCACGACGCTGTTAAATCATTGAAGAATAATTTTGAGATGGTTGTATCAACACTCGAAGAGGTGTGTAATCCCAGCACAGCAAAGAAAGCGTCGAAGCAAGAGAAGCAGCATCAACACTCATACCAGCTTTGTGTGACTTCAGTTCACTTTGAGCCAAAACGCCAATTTCGTATTCACCATTTTTTTATGTATTGTTTTCGTATGTTTTTCAATAGAGTATTGACCATATTTATACATTTAAAACGGAAAAGAACATATTTCAATAGATTTATGATAGTTTTTGAGTAGTCAGAAATAGGTATCTGTTTTAATAGGGTGACCATATTTATGACATCTATGTCAGAAAATGATACACCTCCAAAAAATTATGTTCATATTTCTGACCGGTATGTCAGAAATTGATACTTATCGTAATTCGGGGTTTTTATTCCTGACATAAGAAGAACGGCTGTGCGACTTCTTTTATAATAAAATATATTTTCGATTTTAGGCCAAAATACCCAACCAAATCGAATAATTAAAAAACATGTAGAAATATCTATTGCCGATAGTGTAATTTAATTTATTTGTATTTTAATATAAAATTTAGGCCATTTAAGAAATAATTTTCTAATGATTTTACAGGCAAATTTGGCAATGTTTTGTGAGTTTCTTAGTAACAATTTTATTAAATTAATAATGTTACCGAACTAATGTTTTAGTAAAATGAAACGTAACTTTTTTGGGTCGAAATATAAATGTATGTATCTTCAACAATTTTTCGTTCCAACAAGGTTTCAATATGAATTTTAGACTAAAATAAAATATAATTTTTTTTTGAATAGGGCAAGTCAGCCGTTCCATTTTTGGTGATTTTCCATAACAATATTTAGTAATTTTCTTGAGTAATTACATTTTAAACTAATGTCAGCAGGATGATAAAGAAAATATCCTTACTCCATTTAAAAATAGTTTTTTCTGGCCTGTTATTGATCAACCTTCTACTTCTTTCACTATCCGTGCAACGACAAAAATACCAACAGTAGCTAGTTCTGGTGAGTGGTTCGAATTTCATAAACGAAAACAACAGGTCAAAGAATGTTTAAAGCGAGGAAGGAGTGCTAAAAGAGATAAACTAAGGCAAAAGAAAGAACATGCTGCTGCCACTAAAAATACGAAAAAAGAGCGCCAAACAAAAAAAAAATCCTCAAACGATAAAAAATTATTTGTTTCCGACGTCAAGTGATTTATAAATTGGAAACTACGTTATATTTTTATATGAGGGTGCATATTTTCCCGCACAAATAAATGCCGTAAAGAACAGAAAAAAGCACAAATAAATTCTATGTCATTATGTGGAATAAATTTTTGGAAATGGCCAGAGAGAGTAGATCAAATGGTACAATATCTAGGATGTTATCGAAATAATTAAAGATCCTATATTTGGAAACAATCAAGGACAGTACCTTTACTTTTTTTTCTTCTTTATTTGTTACTGTACCTATTTTAATTTAGATGAAGAAGGCTTGAAGAAGGCAAGATAAGTTTAAGTTTCTTGTTGGCGTAAAACAACAGACAAAATAATGTAAGTGATGTTTTATACCAAATATGTTTTGATTAATTTTCATCCCTGTATAAAAAAAGGTTGTTTTTTTAAATTTATGTTTAATATTTAATAAAGTTTCTCAAAATACCGACTTTTGTTTAAAATGTTGTCCACATGGTTGCACTTTATTTGCAGGTATGATCGAAAAACCAACATGTACCTATGTCGGATACTGGATTCACATTGATTTTCGTATGTCAGAAATACGAACAACCATGTCAATCAATAGGAACATATTGATTTTGCTATGTCAGAAATGGGTGTTTTGTTAGCATGTTACATATTAAATGATTTTAAATATTTAACGGTAACAAATTTACCAGAAAGTGAGATTTCATTATTTGAAATTGAACAATGTTTCCAAAAATTCAAAATTTCGTTTCAATAATGCAAGGTTGATTTTAGGAGAAAATATTGAAATTCATGAAAAAAAAGTGATAGCTTAACGTGTCAGAAATAGGGTGTTTTACCTTACTTGTAGGTATTTATTATACGTACTGATATGTTATATTTCTACATCATGTAAAATTTCGAGATGTAGGTATCGAAAAAGCCGCGCGGGTATTAAATAAAAAAAATCTGCTTCTTTTTTTACATCCACACAGGAGGCCCAGAGGAAAATAAAATACCTCAGGGCCTACGTCATCTTTGGGGATGCTGTGTGGAGGGTCTTTTAGGGAAAGGAATGAGACGAAGATCTGGGAAGAAAAAAGGTATGAAGGGTGGAAACGAATTTGAGGTCACTGTGTCTGGGTGTGCCGGACGTGTGACGTATGTCTCCCACTGTGGTGTAAGACGATGGGTCGAGAGACTCCCGCTGAAGAGGTTGAAAGCAGTATCTCCCTATCCGATCCGCCACACAGTAGGCGGGCAATAGTGTGGATCGATTTTTTGTTTTTTTGTTTTTCTTAGCAGCGGAGTGTGAAATGGATGCTCTACAGCAGAGGTTCCCAAACTTATTTTTCTCATAGACCCCTTTTAAAATTTTGCTGATTTCGGTAGACCCCCTGCTGCTGCATTTCTACCACATTGCCAAAACTCCTCAAAAAATGTGAAGATTAGATCTAACGATGGAAATTTGCGTCGCGGCTGAGTTCCAACCCTATATTCATGAAAAGAAAAATCGTGTATTTTCTTGTGTTCTATTTATTGACTTAAAAAAGGTTATTATTTCATAAATTGTTAGTTTAACTATTTAAGAACATGTTCCCAAAGTTTTAAATACAAATTTTAGTGACCGACCGAAGGTTCGGCTTCGGCAAGTTTCGGCAAAAAAATCTTGTTTCGGCATCAGTTTCGGTTTCGGCAGAACATCTGCCGAACCTTCGGCCGCACTGCGTTCGTGAATTATCGCGCATCATTCGGCTGACTTCGGGTGAGTTCGTGGCTCGTGTGTCACCCGCCATCATCAGCTGAGTTTGCCGGCCTGTCCAGCGTGTTTGTGTTGTAATATAAACATATTTTTTGTTTGTTTTATAGCAGTGATATAAAAAAATAAATTATTGTTTTTTTCACGTACTTCAATTATAGTTTTTTTTAAATTTTATTTCATTTCACACGTGTAATAAGAATGTTGTGATTGATAACGCAATTAAAATAAAAATATTCAATTGATGAGGTCCTTCCTTTATAATGTAAGTGTTGATTAATAACAAATTTTTGTTCCAAGAAGTAGTTACTTAACATGTTTTGTTAATTTTTAGGTTTTTTGTTTTGTTTTATAGCAGAAAATAAAAAATAAAAAATTTAACTTACTTTAATTATTTTTTTTTATTATTATTTCATTTAACACGTGTTTACTGTCTGCGTAAGTGTAAAAAATAAGCCAATTTTCAGTAAACAATATATTTTTAACATCTCTAAAAAAGTTTCGGTTTTGGCCGAAACTGAGACAGACACCGAAGATTCGGTTTCGGTAGAAAGTCCTGTTTCGGTCGGACACGAAACAATTTCAATTCGTTCTGGTGTTATGAGGGTGTTTGTGTCGAATCACGTGGTAAACTTGAAACGCATTTTTCAAGAAACGTCTTTTTTTTAATTTGTGTGCACTCTAGCTCAGAAAGCTTTTAACCAAACGTTTTAAAAATGTGCAAAAACCTTATTTATATAATTACGATCTATCTATGTGAACCGAAATTCGTAGTAATACCATTGTCAAAAGTATTTTTTAATTGCAAAAAAATGGCAAAAATCAAGGTTTCCTGTTTACACATCATCATCTTCTTCCCCTTATCCTATTCGGGTCGGGGACCCATTGCATCCCAAGGCTCCTCCATATGTCCCTGTCTTGTGCTGATTGTTCGGCCTCTGTCCATGGTAGCCCCATCCTCTCCTCACACAGTTTCTGGAGTTGCCTCGCCAAACTGTGTCTGGGGCGGCCCACTGGACGTCTACCCTCCGGAATCGCACTCAGTATCTTCCTCGGAATTCGGTCATCAGACATTCTTAGTACATGCCCAAGCCCTGTTTACACACCTGTAAAATATTTAATTTCATTTTTTGGGAAAAGTAAGGTTTACATAGAAGAGACAAATGCTCTTAAATTAAATTCGAAACCCTATTGATTTGAGATGAAAACTATGGCCTCCAAAATGCACACAAAAGCTACGTCTGATGGTGACGATCGATGTATAGCAGGTGACAATTTTCATATTTTCCGAGGAAATGCTTCGAAAAATTTACAATATTTTCTTAAATAGATGTAGGTATAAGATTTTGTTTTACAAGTAACAGTCGCTGTCCTTAAAATACACTAATCAAAAAAATTAAGGGAGGTTTTAAAAAAAGGAAATTATTGCTAAATATTAAGGCTATCTGATCCATAAGCCGGCCTAACTGAAAAAAAAAATTCAAGCCCGTGGACCAAAAAAATGGCAAAAAATTTGCAAAATTATTTTTTCGTGCTATCTATTATGATTGCATGAGAACGGTAGCTCCTAAAAAAAATTGCCAAAAATATAAAAATTAGAATCTTAAAGCTTCAAAATGCTTTTTTTAAAGTCTCAATACGACAATTTTTCACCGAAAAATCAAAAAAATCATAAAGTCAAGTCAAAATTCACCGAAAAAATTATATTTTTTTTGTTCCCTTAATTTTTTTAGTAGTGTATTGTCTGCCTACATTGATAGGTAAAGCCGTGCCAATATTTTTGTTCTTTACTATCGAAACCAGATAAATTGTCGTGGACCCCCACATACATCTTGTGGACCCCCATTTTTTTATCACGCCAACGTACTGGGGGTCCACCTGGACCACTTTGGGAATCACTGCTCTATAGGGATACTTTTAAAAGTCATTATGACAGCATTAAGATATTTCGAGTGCAAGTACAGTCGCAAGTCAATTCAAATTTTACAAAAACAGCGAGAAACTAGAAAAAGAAGGGTTTAATTTTTGCTCAATAAAAAAAGTAGTTAAAATATAAAAAAATTAAACTTTTCATTTACTTGTAGGTAATATTATCTACTAACCAAGAAACAATAAAAGTACCATTACACAAAAAAATTAAAAACAATGTTAAAAAATAAAGTCAAAAATCATAAAATTTATTGTGTTTCATTGTCCTTCTTCGAATTGAATACTGGCAGTATACGACAAGATTCTAGCTTGTTTTGTATCCACCCTTCACGTCTTTCAGGGTCGCAAACAGCATAGCATGATGCCATTACCACTTTGATGCATCTTTCCGTGGCTTGCGTGTGACAGGGCATCAATCGGAACTTACACAAAATGTTGGATCCGATAATTTCGTGGTCTGCAATGGCATCAATTATTGTCTTGCTAGATGTCAGTTTTGTAAGAGGTGGTTCTGGGGGTTTTCCCAGTAGATCTAGTCAAAGTAGTCTGCTGCGTTGAAATTAAAAGTACCTAGGTATCTTAAATACTCTTATTGGACAGAACCCTGACGTACGTTCTCGGATACTTGTAAATCTGTATTTTTGGTTTTCTACAAGACGTGTGAATAGGGAGATTTTTCATCGGTGACTAACGTACAACCTCTTTCTGATAAATATTAATTTGGGAGAATATGATTATCAATTACAACACTTAACCTACTCTGCTGAAATTTTCAAGTTTTTCAGCTTTTTGGCAATTAAATAACTTTACAACATTGGGTGCTCGTATTAGTAGTAAACTTTCTGTAAGTTTCACCTTCATTCAAGAAAAAAGCCGAAATTCTTTAAATATATTTATTAATCTGTGTTGAAAAGCCAATAACTTTTTTGATCAAAATAAAGGTTTAAATCTTTACTCTTCTAAGTTTACTACAAACAAAACAATCTATATAGCCCCCTCTCCGCCTGCCCCGTGTTGCACAAATAGCCTCTGTATTAGTCGCGGCGTGGGCGTCGAAAGGATTACGCGCGCCCGTCGTCGAAAAGTTTACGCGCGACCCTGTGGTTAGAAATATTTTTCTACTATTTTGAATCAAGTTGGTGTTTTGTTACTGTATTACTGTATTATAAACTGTGGGTGTACCTACGAGCGTTAGGGATAGAATTAACAAAACAGTACCTACATAGAAGAGCTTCAATGCAGTGGCGTAGCGTGGGTATCGGCCGCCTGGGGCGGAGGAAAATTTTGCCGCCCCCCCCCCCTAACTTCTACAGGTACTTTTTCAGCAGATTTTCAAGCGCTGACCGGGGGGGGGGGGGGGGGTAGATATCCTATTTTTTTTTGCCGATTTTTATAATCCTATGTGCCGAGTACTCTTCCAATAAAATCATGCTTATTAATTCTACTACAAATTTTTATATAATTGCTCTCAAAAATCGAGAATGGTATGCCTGTAATAGAATTTCACATCTTCATCATGCAAACGTATGTACTGCAACTCAAATGCAAAGCTTCACTCGGTACACGATGAATTGGCAACTTATTGACATATTGATAACACAAAACTGGTTTAAATTAAAATAAATATGCGGTTTATCAAAACTACAATCAGAACATAAAAATGGTTTTTCTTTGATTCTAGCCGCACTTATATTCTTTATATTCTGAACACAAAACTGGTTTTAATTACATCTGTATGTGGTGAATTAAAGCTACACTCAGAACATGAAAATGGTTTTTCTTTAATTCTGCGGGCAATTACATTCTGAACATAAAACTGAAAAATTTGTATTTGCCGAATTAAAACTACACTCAGAAAATGAATATGGTTTCTCTTTGATTCTGGCTGCACATTCATAATCCACAACTAGAATTTTATAACTGCACTTCGAATAAAATAATGGTCTCTTTCGAAATGTATCAACAGATGAATACACAACTGAAATTCAGTCGTTAATACATTCTCAACACAATTCTGATTTTAATTAAGAGTGAATCTGTTTGCGAGTCTATCAGCTTTAATTAGTATTACTCTCATAATATTATGCGTACGTTTTTCCTACGAATTGCGAAATTTGCAGCTTAAAAAAATATGGTTATTGATATTTTTAATGAATTAAAAAAAAAAAAGTTGGATTCGTAAACGAAAGGATCGTAGAACATGTTCAAATAATGATTTGAAATGGTTTAAATTTTTCCAAGATAATGTTATTATTTATTGTGAAAATTTGCCGTCCCCCTTAAAAGTGCCGCCCGGGGCGAGCCGCCCCCCCCCCGCCCCCCCCCACGCTACGCCACTGCTTCAATGGCCAATATTCCAAGAATATGGGTACGGGTATGGGTACCGCCGCCTCGGGAAACATTTACTATATAACCAACATATCTGCCACAGTTCACCCTAAATGGTTCACCACGTTTAATGATTAAGCAGGGGTCCTCGGATACATGGAGTGATGTTTATTCAGGACTTGACATCGGATGCGTCTACCCACCAACTGTGCGGCGGGCCGGATCGGGAAACGTCGGTTGAGCTTTCCTCTTGACTTGACCTCTCCATCCGTACTCACTCGACCCATCGCCTTGCACTGCAGCGAGAGGGATGGATTCATACGTCCGTCACTCCTGGACACAATGACCCCCAGATTCCTAAACACGCCGCATACATTTTCCTTCCCAGAACTTCCTCTCCCTCCTTTCACTAAAAAAACCACCACACAGCATTCCTGGAGATTAGAGAAATGATTTTACTCAGGGCCTCCTATGTGGGGATAATGTATAAAAAAATTACATTACAATGTCTGTTCAAAATACTTATATTTTTTTGCAGAGGTCGTTTTACATATTATTCTCAAATATGTTTTTGTGAATATTTAAAAATAATATTAAAAAAAATATAGGTAAGTCGTGTATTCGATAACCGATTGCAAAACACTTATTTAAAATTTATAGTCAGTGGTCATTTTCATGCTAAATATTTATTGTTATTACTTTTACTTTGTACTTTTAATTTGCCACGATTGCTCGAGATTTCCCAGAATTTATCGCCAACATTAAAAAAATCACACTTTCGAATTTTATCATGGAGACATAAAAACTTATTATAGTGATATATAGCCAATAAATTTACATGGATTTTACCGTTTATCTCATATTTGTAGAATTTATAAAAACATCTATAAAAAAAATCGTAAAATTTATAACCGCGTTAATCCTGCGTGTTTTTTGGAGGCGTCTACTAATATCTACAGGAATTCCAAAAGCTAAAAAAATCGGACGAATATCTATGAGAACCAAAGTGCGTACGAATATCTAATAATAATAACTATCCATATAGAGAAAGGCAAAATGTAGATGGAGACGAGGGTAACTTTAGAAATTTCAAAATTAAAAGTATGAAAGGGGATGAGGTTTATAAATATTTAGGATACCCGCAATCGAATAGATTAGATCACACTAGTATTAAAAATGATATTAGGATTAAATTTCAAACTAGGATCAGAAAAATTTTAAAATGCAATCTATCTGCTAAAAATTTAGTAAAAGCAATAAATACTTGGGCAATACCTCTACTAACGTACTCATTTGGCATAATTAAATGGTCCAATACAGATTTAGATAGTTTAGAACGATTAATTAGAACTACGTTAACAAAATTTAATTGCCATCATCCAAATTCAGCTATAGAACGAATTAATTTACCTAGAAATTTAGGAGGTAGAGGTGTAGTCAAAATAACATCTTTGAAACACAATCAGGTAGAAATGCTTAGAAATTTATTTTTTAACATATTTTTTAAACTCTCTCTGTGTTTGACTCAGTTTGATGTTTTCTGGGAGAATGTTGAATATTTTTGTGGCAAAGTATCTAAAGCTACGTTGACCAAAGGTGGAAGAGAGTGCTGGAACTTGCAATATGTCTTTGTTGGAGTTACGTGTAAATCTTAAGTTTATTTTTTTTTCGTAAATCACATGTTTGCTTTTAAAGAGATGCATGAGGATAGTTTTTACATAGATCTGTCGAACATCAAATACTCTCATTATTTTGAATATAAGGTCATATATACAGCTCAAACTGTTGACTAATATCTATGAGAACCAAAGTGTTGACGAATATCTACAGCACTGTCAGAGGTTGGATTTGCAATTATGTATAGCATATTAGAATAACGTAATATTGCGTATGCAGTTTAAAAAACTTAATTTATGTAGAGTATTCGATTGCCACAAATGAAGAAATCAAAATCACAGAACTGCCTAATGTACAGAGGACTAAAGATGTATGATGAAATGCCTGAAAGTATGAAGAATGAAGAAAGAATGAATGTATTTAAAAAGAAATGTTATGCTTACTGTAAAAATATTTAAATTTAAAAATGAAATGTTACATTGTGCTTATTAGTTTATATTCATCTAACTAAATAAATTTAAAAAAAAATGTAAGTATCTAAATGTAAAAATCCCTAATATCGGACTATTGGACACATTTAGCTGATTAGTCCAACCTACGCTCTGTAGATATTAGTCAACACTGGGACCGTCATAGATATTCGTTCGACCTTAGCTCTGTAGATATTAGTTCAACCTACGCTCTGTAGATATAGTCAACACTGGGACCGTCATAGATATTCGTCCGACCTTAGCTCTGTAGATATTAGTCAACACTCGGAAGTTCGTAGATATTATGTCCAACATATGAGCTGTAGATGATATTCGTCCGACATACAGGCTGTAGATATTAGTGAGTCGTTTTTTTTACTTTGAAGCTGACGTGAAAGGTACTTATTCGAGTCAACATAGAGTATTTTCGATTTCTGCATGTTGTATGTCGAATACTTGGTGATGTAATGTGCATATCTATGGAAGAAGGACTTAATTTTAACCGTAAACAGCTAATCAAAAATTCGGCGGGCAAAAAATATTTTAAAAAATTAATTTTAACATCGTTCTAAAATAGTTTACGAAGTTCGGATTTGCGACATATATGGTCATAATAGATTAAGAATTTCAAAAGCTTCGTTTTTAAATGACTTCGAAAAGGAGGAGGTTCTCAATTCGACTGCATTTTTTTTAATGTTTGTTACCTCAGAACTTTCGACTGGGTGAACCGATATTGATGATTCTTTTTTTATTTGAAAGCTGGTGCTTCCTGTGTGGTCCCATTTTAATTTGGTCCATTTCTGACAATGGCATCCATGAGAAAACCATATAAGTCTTAAATTTGCATCAAGTATGTGCGCGACAAATGGACGAATAACTCAATATCACGCCAACTGATTTCGATGATTCTTTTTTATTGGAAAGGGTGTACTTCAAGGGTAGTTTGATGAGAGTTTGGTTAGGTTCTGATTATGGCATCCATGACAAAGTAACGGAACTCTCCAATTCTTAAGAGCAAATTAACGATACTCGGCCGAATCTTAATCGAATTAGTTAGTGTACTTCAGATTCACTAAAAATAAAAAAAATAAACAAAAATTTTAACAAAACAAAAAAATGACTTCAACAACTTTTTCTACTCATCAATATGTAGGTACGATTGTTATTTTTGGAGTCGGTGTCAGCCAAGGTAGGTTTGTAAATACATGCATAGTTATAGGTGAGATGTGCTTGTGTGGCACGCGCGACTTGACGAGGTGAGAGGCGAGAGCGGGCTGCGGCGGGAAGGGAGCTGTCAAGTGAACACGCCGAGCCGGGTACCTTGGCTGACTCCGACTCCAAAAATAACAATCGTACCTACATATTGATGAGTAGAAAAAGTAAGTTGATTATTAAGTTGTAGAAGAATACGAAATATTTTTTTTAATTTTTAGTGCATTTTTTTTTTTGTTAAAATTTTTGTTTATAAATTAAATGGCTGGCCTGAGAAATGTTTTAAATAATAGCAATAAATGTTTTACGAATTGTAGGAAAATGTGGTCCAATTTTGGACCGCTATCAATCGCGGAAAAATAAAAGTGTGCCGTTTTTCGACTATAATCGCTCCAGTGGTTAATATAATGACCCTCCACACAGCATCTGCATGACGCAGGCCCTGAGAGACATTTTTTCCTTAAAGTCTTCTGTGTGGAGTTAATGTAAGAAAATAATAATAATTTGGAGAGTATAGTAGACCTTATAATAGACCTTAGAATCAGAATAAAAAAACTTATTTTGGAAAAAAAGATTAAGTAATTTTAAGTTGATAAAAAGTTAGTGCGCCCTTAAGTTAATTCGATAGTGCGTTCTTAAGTAGATCGAAGACGATCGACAGAAATTATCAAAGTTTTTTTTACATTATCTCCACACAGGAGGCCTTGAGAAAAATAATTCTCCTAGGGGCCCGTGTCATATTTAGGGAAGCTGTATGGACTCCAGTTACTAATATTTACAGCCTGTATGTCGGACGAATATCTACAGCTCATATGTTGAACTCATATCTACGAACTTCAGAGTGTTGACTAATATCTACAGAGCGTAGGTTGGACTAATCAGCTAAATGTGTCCAATAGTCCAATATTAGGGATTTTTACATACATACTTACATAAATTAAGTTTTTTATACTTCATACGCAATATTACGTTATTCCAATATGCTATACATACCTAATTGCAAATCCAACCTCTGCCAGTACTGTAGATATTCGTCAACACTTTGGTTCTCATAGATATTAGTCAACAGTTTGAGCTGTAGATATTCGTCAACACTTTGATTCTCATTGATATTAGTTCGATTTTTTCAGTTTTTGAAATTCCTGTAGATATTAGTAGACGCCTCCTGCTGTATGTAGTGGCAGTGGCGTAGCTAGCATGGGTGGCACTCGGGGCGGGTAACGTGGTGTCACCCCCCCCCCCCCCAAATTGGTCCGTCCTGGCATTCCACGGGGAACTATGAATATATAAATAACACCGTATTCAATATTTTTGGGACAATATCCTTCGTATTTTTTTTCCATGGTCGGATGTCACCTCCCGTTGGGTGAAGTGTCACCCTACCGTCGGGTGGCACCCAGAGTGGTCCGCCCCCCCCCCTCGCTATGCTACTGTGTAGGGGTTAAAAGAAAAGGGTATGAGAGGTGGGTAGGAATCCGGGGTCAGTGTGTCCATATAAAACCATCTCTCCCACTGGGTGAGAGGGTCATACTGGAGAGGTAAAAAGGTCTCTCTCAACCAGTCCCTCCCGATCCGGCCTGCCACACAGTTGGAGCACATAAACCCGGCCACCCCTGCTAAATCAATGACCGTAGCTTGTCACTTGTGGTGACCTATCGCGGAGGTGTTGGTTATCAAAGAAATGGTTTCTGGGGCAGCGGTACCCATACCCGCCTCCCAAATTTAAAATGAAATGGTTGTGTTCAAGGCGTTGCCATTTTTTGAAGATTTAGTACGATCCCAAAATATTATTTCTTCTCTAATTACATCTATCTTTTATATCCAAAGATATTGAAATATAAGTAGATGTGCTATCTGCTGTTTTTACTATGTGGGTCTGCGCTTCCGGGTGTCGCCGATATTGTTTACCAATTAACAAATAAACTAAAAGAACAAATAATTAACGAATAAACCAAACGAACGTTAAACTAAATGAACGAATTCTTTCCTTATTCAAAATATATTGTTAACCAATATTAATGCACATTTTTAAAAAATCAACGAAATGAACAAATTCTTTTTGTATGAAAACTACGCTAATTAGCGCGTATCCGGCGACAGTTGCGCGGACACCATAGCATATCTCTTCTGTATTTGAATACCTTTGGTTAATCGTAAGTATGAAAAAAAATCATTTGGATTAGTTTTGGGATAAATAATGTACAGTCAGTTTCGTAATTTATCTTTGTTTTTATTTAAGTGCAAATAAATTCATCATTTTTACCATATTCCAACGAGTCTCAATGAAGTTTTTTTTTAGCATTGGCTCCACACAGGAGGCCCTGAGGCAAATAATTCCCTTTAGGGCCTATGTCATCTTTGGGAGGGCTGTTTGGAGGGCCTTTTTAGGAAAGGAAGTTCTTGGAAGGAAAAGGATATGAGGGGTAGGTAGGAATCCAAGGACCAGTGTGTCCAGGAGTGACGGGCGTATGAATCCATTCCTCTCACTATGGTACAAGGCGATGTTTCGAGAGAGTACAGCTAGAGAAGTCAAATGGACTCCCTCAACCATTCTCTCCCGATCCGGCCTAAATGCAGCTGGTGGGCAGACGCACTCTCCGTCAAGACCCACCCCGTCCCATGAATAAGGCGGCCAACTTTATGATATATCAATGCGGGACAGTGGGTGTCAGCCGGGGGGGGGGGGGGGGGGGGGGGAATCCCTTTTAAAAAAATCATGTTCATGAATTCTACCACAAATTGAAATTCTACCACAATCGGAAATCGAGAATGATGTCCATGTAATAGGATGCCTATTCATCTTGTTATTTCATTGGTTGTTTATTCTGAACCCAAAAATAGTTTAAATTATATTTGTATGCGGCGAATTAAAACTACACTCAGAACATGAAAATGGTTAATTAATTCTAGCAATACATACGTAGTATTCAACTGGAATTTTATACCTGCATTTAGAATAGGTCTAGCTTCCTGCATTTAAATGTAGAGTCGTTCTATAAAAAAAGAGTCTTTACTAAGGCGGGTATGTATGTGGTGGATAACCTCCAATGCACTTAGAATAAGAAAATGTTTTTCTTCGAAATGCGTCAGCAGATGAATCCACAGCAGAAATTTTACATTCTAAATACAAAGGTGGTTTAAATTAAATCTGCATGCGGCGAATTAAAACTACACTCAGAACATTAAAATGGTTTCTCTTTGATTCTGACAGCACTTTAATTACATAGTCTGCAACTAAAATTTTATAACTGCACTTCGAATAAGAGAATAATTTCCTTCGAAATAGGTCAGCAGAGGAGTCTAACTGGAATTTTACATGCCGAACACATAACTGGTTTACATTAAATAATATGTATGCAGCGAATTAAAACTACACCCAGAACCAGGGTTGCCAGGTGTTCGGTATTCTACCAAACCGTTCGGTATTTTAGTGACGTGTTCGGTGTTCGGTATGACAAAAATACCGAAGTATGGGCGGTTCGATTATCAGATTTGACGCAATCGGCAATCGATATTGTGTAGCATCCTTACTTAGTTTGTGCGATATTGCCGCTTCGTGCACGCGCTCACTGTTTTCGTTACTGTTACTTTTGATTACTGTTACACATTAGGTGACTACGTACTTCCGTAAATGTGATCATTCGAAATAATTTGACTGCTTGCAACAACCCCCCCCCCCCCCCCCCTGACGCGGGTTTTGCCAAGATACCACCGTGATATGTGGGGAAATTTCACCTCGAAATTCTTTTTTGCTCAATGTTCGGTATATTTTTGGACCTGGTAACCCTGCCCAGAATATGAAAATGGTTTCTCTTTGATTCTGGCAGCACATACATAGTCTGCACCTAGAATTTTATTACTGCACTTTGAATAAGAGAATATTTTTCTTCGAAATATGTCAGCAGACGAAATTTTACATTCTGGACTTGCAACTTAAATGTAAAGCTTCAGTCGGTACAGAATGAATCTGCAACTTGTTATTTACTGTATCGTTATGTTCTGAACACAAAGGTGGTTAATTAAATCTGTATGCAGTGAATTAAAACTACACTCAGAACATCAAAATGGTTTCTCTTTGATTCTGGCGGCACTTACATAGTCTGCAACTAGAATTTTATAAATGCACTTCGAAAAAGAGAATATGTTCCTTACTGGAAATTGGTGGAGTCCCTTCTAATGCACTTCGAATAAGAGAATATTTTCCTTCGAAATATGTCAGCAGACGAATCCAACTAGAATTTTACATTTTGAACAAAAAACGGGTTTAAATTAAATCTGTATGCGGCGAATTAAAACTACATTCAGAAATGAATGTTAACACTTTTGCCAAAAAGGAAATTCTTTTTGCAATTCTTCACTGAACTTACAACACCGCTTTTTCGCGGTCAGCATGGTTAAGAAATTAATTGATTTGATTTGAATAATAAATATGGGTTATAAATATTACGTGTCACGGCGTGCACTAATTTGTAAACAAAACAACTCAATCACTACTGGCTCTTGCTTGTGACGTAAATAAACCAATCCCTAGATCGATATCTTCGGGCCTTTTCCAGGGACAAATTTTGTCTTGTACTTATGGCTTAAATAGACTAAAGATAGAGGAATTTTATTTGACTACCATACACAGTATTTAAAAAAATATAGGAATGCGGGACATGCGGGACTCTTTGACGATTTGCGGGACTATTTTTGTAAATATTGGAATGCGGGACGACAACTGCCAATGCGGGACGGTCCCGCAGAATGCGGGACGGTTGGCCGCCTTACCCATGAACCCAGGCCAAGTCACCAAATAAATGGTTCCCAGGGCGGCGGTACCCAAGGGCGGATCCAGGTTTTGTTTCTGGGGGGGGGCACAAAGGGCGGACGGGCAAAAAAATCAACAATTCAGGATTTTTTCCAGGGTGGGGGGGGGGGGGGGGCACAAGGGGCGAACGGTTACAAGTTCAAGTATATATAGGAAGATTTATGAAAGTGTCAAAACAATAGAAAAATTAAATGTTTAATAAAGACAGTTTCTGCTTGTATGTACTGTGATGGAATCTCCACAGTATACAAAAATACCGTCTGGGGGGGGCAGGTGCCCCCGTGCCCTCCCCCCTAAATACGCTTATGGCGGTACCCATACCTGCCTCCCAAATTGAAGTTAGGTGTCCTTGGGAATCTCAAGAGGCCATATTACAAATAGGGGATAACCACGACATCAAAAAACGGTATTTCATAAACCTATTTTATGTTTATTCAAAATCAACACAAAAATACAAAAAATAAAAAATTAAATAACACAAAACAAGCAACAACGGAATGGTTTTCTGAAGTATACATTTTTCATATCAATTAGTGGAAAGAATGAAAATCAAGAACTCTCTTCGGAACCTGATAACAATTTCTCTTTAGCGTGTTCACGTCCGTGCTTTAATATTGTTGACTTCTGCGAACACGAAAAACTGCATTCAGTGCACGAAAATGGTTTTACGGCACTGTGAGTTCGCATGTGTCTTTTCAGCAAAGTAGAAGTGGGATAAGAACAACTGCACTCGGAACACGGAAAAGGTTTTTCTCCAGAGTGAATAAACATGTGTTTTTGCATTGATGACTTTTGGGAACATGAATAATTGCATACGGGACATGCAAATGGTTTAACTCCGCTATGGATCAACAAGTGCCTATTCAAGTGCGACTTTTGAGCACTAGTATAATTGCATTCAGGACATAAAAATGGTTTTTCCCCGGAGTGTGTCCGCAAGTGTTTTTTGAGATAATCTTTTTGAGAACATGAATACGTGCAATATGAACATGAGATCGGTTTTTTTCCCGTATGATTCTGCATATGTTTCTTTAAGCTTGACTTGTGTGAACACGTATAGCTACATTCTGGGCAAGAGAATGATTTTTCTCCACTGTGAGTCACCATGTGTCCTTTTAAGCTTGACTTTTGTGAAGTAATATAACTGCAGTCAGAACATGAGAATGGTTTTTCTCCACTGTGAATAAGAAGGTGTTTCTTTAAGCTTGACTTCTGTGAACACGAATAGCTGCAGCTTAAACAAGAGAATGGTTTTTCTCCACTGTGAGTCAGCATGTGTCTCTTTAATGCTGACATGTTTGAACATAAATAGCTGCAGTCGGGACAGGAGATGTTTTTCTCATAAGGTGGACCTTTTAAGGTAGAATTCTTTTTGGTGAAGTTGCTTGAAAATTCTTCCCGAGGTTGTTCTATTTCTGTCTTTGTGACTAAATTCGTTCCCCCTGTAATGAGAAATTGAGAATAAACAATATCATTGCTATCGTAACCTTTTATTCTTCTGTGCCTTGTTCTGCTACACGTTTCGTTCAGATTCATTAGCATTATTTTCTTCTTCAATGATCTATTACATTGATGGGTATAACCATTTTAATTAACTATGTTGTTAACCTTCCATTAATTAGAAAATCATTTTGGTAAAGTTTTCTAACTTCGTTTAGTACTAAATACGACTTAATCATCGAAAAACACTGTGTTTCAACTTAATTTGTACACGAAACAAGTATTTACGCAGGAGGGGATGGAAAAACAAGCACAAAATAGGTCGCTGGGTTCATAATTTGGGTTATTTTAATATATTTTGCATAGGTATTTAGATTGAAGTGGAATTTATCGGCAAACGTTACTTAATATTCAATACAAAAGATATCCGTATTTTGCCAAGGGAAATACTTTTGATCTTTGTTAAAAATTGTTTTAACTTTTATGAATCTTTTATCATTCACCCGACGCAAAATGTTGTTTCTATGTAGTAATTAAGTAACGAAGTGTTATTTAAATATTTTTCCTACTAAGAAGTAAGCGGAGTGAGGAATTTTAATTTTTTATCATTTACTTTCAACAAATTTCTCAAACTAATACACAAAATGAATACAGCCCCGGTTCAGCTTTTAACAAATCGTGATCAGCCAGAAAGCTCAACTTGCATTGTTGTCAAGCTTGTCAACTGATCGTAATTTGACAGAATGAATGGACCTAGAATCAGCGTAAACTTTTAATTTGACAAAGAAACACCCAAACCTGGGTAGATAGCTTTTGTGAATTTTAGCATTTGTGAAATAGTGCAACGATAATACTAGCAGAAAAGTACGAAAAATTGCTTGTAAAGCAAAAATATCAACCAAACTCATAAATATAACTACCTGCGATTTGGTCATCTTGCTCGAAGCATTCCGTTTTAATATCCGGAATGATTATATCATCCATGTCTATGTTTTCATCTTCTTCATATAGTCCTGGTTCTATCTTGATGGTGGGAATATCTGTACTTATAAGATCCATGGCGTCCTCTTGTACAATACAACATCTAAAAAACGAGTAGAAACATACAGACGAAAGTATTATTTTATTAGCGCTCTATGTATCGTCGCACTAAATTTAGATTAAAAAATACATAACATACACTCGAAAACTATGTGCAGAATACAAATGAAAAATAACTGAATGTTTTTCGTGGCTGTATCGATGTGTCGATCGGCAGACATGCTCTCCATAAATCAAATATTATTTACAAATGTCTCTATGCTGCATATTAAATATGCTTTAAATTGACATCGGAAGGCATAACGGTCCGGTATAAAACATTAGTATGGCAATTTTAAATATTATATTAGTGTACCGGATTAGTGTATTTTGAAGAAGATTCAGATCTCGTTTAATTCACTACAAGTGTTTGTGCCTTATAATAGATTTGGTGGTGTTTACGAGTAATCTGAGTATTGTACCAGATAGAGGGTACACTTTTACATATAACTACCCACATACACAACTCAAATTTCGATTTTACGAAGGTATCTGATTAATCAACGATCGATATCATAATTAATTTATTATTTTACGGACAAATTGTCCATATCTAACGAATGAAAAAAACCAGAGATGAGAGAAAAAAGAGCAATGGCAAAGAGTAAGACATGAATGTACGTAAAAAAACATAATGTCATGTCAAAATCCGGCTTCGATAAGTTCCGATAAGTGCTGAGACATGCTCGATAATCCTAACCTAACATAATGTTATACGGCAGATACTAACAGAGTATGTGCGATCGGCCAAATGAGGTTATAAAAAGAATAGAAACGCTGTTAGGTTAGGTTTGGTTGAGAAGCATGCCTTGTACATTGCACAATGCAATCTTGAGCATATTTGTAGTCACGCTAACTTGCTGTTATATTTTGCCCTATAAAAGTTATTTACCGAATGTTATACTGCCCAAAAATATGACAGAATGTCTCCTGAATAAAATTACAATATATTCCAGGTATTGTGATTAGAATGAAAGCAGGAATATAGCAGAAAGAACGCCAAACGAATGTAACAAACGAACGAACGATGAACAGAATACACGTGTCTGATACAGAATTTATCTATGGAATTGTCAATTCTAAAGCATGGTGCACACAATATAAAACATTGTAGGTGAGGGCAAGTAGGAACTATGACAACACTTTTGTTCATTTAAGCCTCGATTACATTGAGCGAGTTTACAAGCTACTAGCCGGCGAATTAACTCTCTCTCTGGTTTCAATCCTGGGATTGGTTTGCAGCAATTTCATCTATTCGTTTCTTCCACTCTTTCCTGTCTTGTGCGGCTCTTTTGAAGTCTGCATATGATAAGCAGCGCACGTCCACCAGCAGGTCCTCCAGGTACTCTCGGCTTGGGCGTCCCCTAGCGTTTGTCCCCTCGGTCATAACATCCATTATGGCATGCAAGAGGCCTTCTTGCCATATTGCATGGCCGATCCATCTTGCGCGCATTTCGGACAAGGTCCTGAGCAGGTGCCTTCCTCCTTCGATTCTTTGAAGAACCTCCTCATTTGTGATGTGGTCTCTCCAGGAAATTCCTAGTAGTCTTCTATAGGACCACATCTCAAAAGCCTCTAGTCTCCGTTTATCTCTTTCGGATAGGCACCATGTTTCGCAGCCAGGGCCGCTGACAGCCAATCTGGGCCCCAAGTCTAGTAGACTATACCGGGCCCCCCTCCCCCCAACTTACCGGGGGGGGGGGGGGGGGGAGAGAAAACAATTAAAAATGTCATGCTAACCTGCTACTGCTAGGAATACTATTTCATTACCTTTTCTTATTTTCTAGTATCTTATACCATTATACCAATCATTCGAATTTAGCATAATTATTCAATGGAAATGTTTAAAAAGTTATGGTGAATACTCAAAATAAAATACTTGGGTTTATTGTTTTAGGCTACTGTGTGTGTATTTACACATTCTTCATTATATCTTAAGGCTAAATTAAATTATTATAATATCAACGCAGATACGTTAGTAATGGAATACTAAATTGGAATATTTTTAAAATTATAGTAAAAACTCCACAAACTAACTAACTAACCATCACGCCGTTTCGTAGGCAGAGAGGACAGACCGCCAAACATCCCTGTCTTGGCACACATTCCTTGCCTCGTTTACATTCATACAACGTCTCATACATTCTCTACGAGAGATGGGAAGGCTGATAGAGATATTAAAAGAAGGGTGAATGCAGGTTAGTCCTCCATTAATAGTAACTCTATTAAGTCCTCCATTAATAGAGTTACTATTAATGGAGGAACGCCGTTGGCACCAACAAAAACTCCACAAACTATAAAATAATAATATAGGAAAATAAAAATTGTCATCTACAATATTGCTTTTCTACTTTTCTTGTTTGCAAAGCTATTTATAACATCATCAACGTCCAAGTTTCTGGCCAGACCATTTTCTGATCATTGACTTTTATTATTAAAAAATCCGGGGCCCGTGAGCCCGTCCCGGGCCCCCCTTAGGTCCGGGCCCCAAGTTTCAGACTTGGCTAACGTACCCTCTCGGCGGCCCTGTTCGCAGCCGTACATCAAGATACTCCATACATAGGTCTTGATGAGGAGTATTCTCAGTTTCAGGTCTATATTATTCGAATCTATTATTTTCGACCTTTTATTGAATGCAACCCTAGCCTGGTGTATACGGCTGTCGACCTCGCTCTTAGACCGACCGTCCCATGTTATTTTGCTCCCGAGGTAGACAAACTCCTTGGTGTTATTAACGGTTAAAGGCGAATTAACTATCTGCTAGTAATCTCGCTCAGTGCAATCATTAGTCAATATGATTATATTGAGCGGAGTAGACGGTAGATAATAGATATTTGTGTTAATTATCATGTTTGTTGATTTCCTCATCTTCATGTTGTTGCCTGTAGCCTCTTCGGGCCCAAGACCATTTTTTTTAACTTTTAAACTTTTTTCTACAATTTTCTTATTCTCTATCATCATATTTAGACCACATTTTTTTTAATGGCAGGTTTGGGAGTAAGGGATGGTATCATATATGATACTTGGGGACTCTAGCTCAACAAATATTGTGTTTTTTTTTCAATATTGCTTTTTTATCCTAATAATTCAAGAAGCAGATTAATTAAGTGTAATAGAAATAAAATAGTAACGTTTTGTTTGTTTTTATGAATTCTATTTTTTTTACAAAAATTGGGTTTTCGGGCACTGTAACCTACCACCTAAATTATAAAGTGTAATATGAAATAAAAAAATTATGAAAACTTTGAATTAAAAATTATAGATCAGTTCAGTTGTTTGAATGAAAAGTTTTGAAACAGTTGCGATCCATGGAAAAACACAAATAAACCTGACACTTTTCACAAAGTACAAAAGTAATTTTTTTACACCCAGACAAACGACATTTGGAACGATGATTCTGCTGATCATTCATCATAACTGGCAAATGTAAAGCCTTTTTTGTCCTCAATTCTTTGTGTGGTAAAGGCTGCACAGATCGGCGTTTTCGAGGTCTCTCACAAATCTCAATACTATCATCATTTTCATAATCTACCAAATCTCTCGGTTCTAATCCGGCGAGTAAAACATTTGCTATATCCCATTTAAAGTCATAGTAGTCCAATATCTTGTTCTTGGGAAGATGTTGTTGGGCTTCCAATCTGTATTTTAGCCAAGATGCTGCTACAGCAAAGTAAAAAAAATGGCAAATTATTCGCACAGTCTATTTATTAGTTCGGTTTCGCATGGAATACTTTGAAATGACTCTGTCTAACAAGTCTATTCCTCCCATATATTTATTATAGGATTGGACCACGGCAGGTTGAGATACTCTGATGTACCTGTTCTCTTGCTTGGACCATCGTCGACATTGATTGAGAGGTTCAACTGACGATGATGTGTAAGAAAAGTGTATTGGTCGACTATCTAGCCATTTGACAATGCCTATCTTATTGTCTCCTCTAACCACACATTCATGGGAACCTCGACCAGCTCGTTTCATTTGAGGGTCTGATTTAATAGATATTCCTTTTGGTATCCGGTTCAGCATTAACGTACCACTTCCAAGAATACCTCTGCTGTGCAAATTTTTTAGAAGTGGAATAGATGTGAAATACCTATCAATATTCACAGTGCAGCCAGTAGGAAGTGTATCTGCCAACTTTAATACAAATCGGGCTCCAACATGAATTTTTTCAGGCATTGGGAATAAAGCGGACTCCACCGATGTTCCTTTACCTTCGAACAAGTAAAAATCCAAAGGTATACCCTGCGAAGTAGTCATAACAAATTTTTTGATTCCTACTGGATTAGGTTTACCGCGAATGACTTGCCTGTTCTTGCATTTACCTTGAAAGGGTATCATTTGTTCATCGATAGAAATATTTTCTGTTCTATCATTTTGTAGGCAACCTTTTTGAACCCGTAGTACAATTGGCCTGACCTTCCAAAAGCTGTCAAGTTGTTTTTCAGATTTTGACACACAATTATCATCGACAAGTTTTAAGTTTGTATATTAAAAAATCTTTGGCGTGAAATGTTGTCAGCAACTATAGGGATTCTAGTTTTTTGTGCCCAATTCTGGCGGATGCGAGGAAGACCCAAAAGGCTGATGATATTACTGATTCCAATAAAGCCTTTTATTTCAGTACCTGTCGTGTCCAAACTCTTTCCTGTGCTTACAAATTTCATATTAGTGTGTAATGAAATTTCATAAAAAAAATTGTTTTCAATGTACTCAGAAAAGTATTCGATGGGTTCTCTTAATTCACACCTTTGTATTTCAACATCCATTGGGTGCCATCCATTGATGAAATGTAAATATGTAGCGACAAAATTAGGTTTATGTTTCCACATATTAACTGGATCATGCCGACTCACATTTTGGAGATCTACTAGTGGCACATCATCAGCGTCGCTCCAATCTTCTTCATCTTCTACTTGTAAAGGGCTAAGAGGTCTCCGAATTTCCAATTGCTCCTCACTATCCTCATCACCCATCCAACCATAATCACATTCCAAATCGGAATCATTTGGATCCTTAGGAAGTAGCAACTCCGCTTCGATTTCATCTTCAACCAACCCTAAAATGAAAATAAAAGATGTCATAGAGGCCCGCGGTATCACCTATGATACTTCAGTTTAAAATAATGTCTGTAAATCTTACAAAAACGCCGATAGCTATAATTTTTTTTTACTAAACGATAGTGAATGGAATAAACAACAATTTTAATATCAATTGGATAATTAAAATAATAAAATAACTCCTTACCTGCATTTTCTCTGAGAGATATTTTGACAGCTACAAATCACGATGTTTCAAAGACAATAGTTCACTGAAACTAACTTCAAATCAGTCCAAATGCTCCTAGTCGGTAAGGTAGGAATCTTCATTATCAGATACTTTGGATCTCCATTGGAAATAATGACTTGGAAATATTTTGTGAGCATAAAACAGTGAGTATCACCTATGATACCCGGGGCCCGAAGAGGGTAGGTTGGGTTGGTATTACTTCACAATTTTTATTATGATTTCCTTATCTTCGCATTTACTTTAGCGTTGTTTATCTCCATGGCATATTTTAAGCATTACATAATTTTGTGGCATGGAATTTATGGTTTTTCTGGCCAAAAGATGTATTTCATTTTGAGGTGTTCATCAGTTTTGAAGTTGTCGTTCTTGAAGAGTAGGTGAGTTGTTGATCAGAGTGTTTATAATTTAAAATTTGAGGCAGTATTACAATAAAAAAAATGCATTTAAGCCGATGCAAAATGAATGCATTCATGCATTTTACTTTTTACAAGAGTCCCGACTACACTGCACAATTAGGGCATCTCCAATTATGGAATGCACTCAGAACACGGAAATGGGTTTTCTCCGAATTTGGCAACACATATTATGGCCTGAAACTAGAATTTTGTAGTGCACTCACAACACAAGAATGGTTTTATTCGAATTACAGAAGCAGATGGGCTCGCAACTCGAATTTAATTCTATAATAATTGCAATTATATGATTATTGCAACAATATATTGCAAGAATATTACGACAATAGGGAGGAATGCAGATCCCGCCAATGTGGGGGATTTTAATAAAAATGCAATTTCTAGATGAGAAAAGTGTGGAAAAGTTGAATAAAAAAGAAATTAAGGCGCGCTTGGCAAAATTGAGGGAGATACAGCCGTTTAAAGTATGAATAAAATGACACTTCGTGAACCGATACTGTCAGCCATTTTGAAAACTAAATATTACTTACCTTAAAGTTGGTAGCACTCGTAATCGTCCTCTAAATCTGTTACAATGTAACATGGTTTGTGCCCCTTTATAACGCCTACTCGCGTCAACGCAAGAAAAACATCCCAGTTTTCAAGTAGTTTAGCGGCTACGCCAGGTTTGTGTAACATGTTTTGTGACCATTATTAATTCTGTTTTTCATAATTACGTGTATATCACACGAAGTTAGCTACAATCGTATCAACCTTCGTAAAGCAAGTCTGAGATACCAACATAATAGTAACAAAATGGAGTAGTATAAGTTCACGAAGTGTCATTTTATTCATTCTTTAAACGGCTGTATCTCCCTCAATTTTGCCAAGCGCGCCTTAATTTCTTTTTTATTCAACTTTTCCACACTTTTCTCATCTAGAAAGTGCATTTTTATTAAAATCCCCCACATTGGCGGGATCTGCATTTCACCCCGACAATAATTCGTGACATGAGATTGGTTAAAAAAGTGAATTTGCATATGTGTACGCATTTATAATACACACACACACACACACACATGGACATTCTGGATTCGATTAGCATTTTAATTTAAAATTAAAAAAAAAAAAAAAAAAAAAAATTAAAAAAAATTAACTTTTTGTTATCTAGGTCATCAGGAAGTGGCTCCAACACCTATAAATGGGACCCTGCCAGAAGTGGAATAATAATAATAATAATAATAAGTTGTTTATTTCAGCCGAACAGAGCGGTGGGTGCAATACTATGTCAACCATATGAAAGTTTACATTAGGTACATAAAATGGATAAAAAAGAAAAAATTAAAAAATATAAAAAAGATTTTAAAAAAAAAACATATAGGATTTCTTCTTCTAACACAGCAAACTTATTTTGTGGCACCATTATGAATGAAATGAATAAATTACTTGGTTAGAAAGAGTGTTAATGCAAATTTAAATATTATTAATAATCAAAAATTGTTTTTAAATGACCCATTATTAAATCTATTCCCCTTTTAAATTTTTAAAAATTGTTCTTTATTGCCTCTCGTCCCTTAAACATTATTTTCTTTTTAATTTTATTATTGTTTATGTTGATTATTTTTCTCTATTACCTATATATATGTCTATATTTAAAATTAGTTCTGTCAAAACCCTGAAGAAGTTAGCTTTGCTGACGAAACATGTCGGTTTTATAAACAATAAAAGTGGTAAAAACCAAGTAATTTATTCATTTTTTTCATATAGGATTACAAAAGATTTTTAAAATATTTATATTGAGGGATCAGTAGGATTTATAGGTTCAATTAGAAATGCCACAGAGCCGAACCCTCTGATATGAAAATATCTGGAGTCAGTGAATTATATTCCCATTTGGTCTCTAGTAGGTTGACATGTTGTTCTTGTATTGTTTTGTATTTATAATACTTATATAGTGCAATTGCATAGCGTGGGTTGACTAGATGATCATTTGGGGAAGTGTGTGAAAGGGTTTAGTTTTTCCTGTGGGGAAATTTTAACCCGGACATTTAAATCTGGTGCGTAAAAAACATAGACACATATTTAGTACTTACTCGTAAATCTACTACGGGGACTTCAGATTAATTCTCCATGTTTGGTGAAGAGGCGCGCCCTGCCACTGGGCCACGGCCTGGACGAGAGTGTTCTCCGATATTTGGTAGCGCTGACTCACCCCGGCTATTCTGTGGTGCATCAAAGCGGAATGCTGCCATCACAAGAGTGTTTTCGCTCGAGGCTAATTCTGTAGCTGGTGATGTGTTTTCTTATTAGTGTTCGGAATCCGGGAACGCGCCCTTCTTCAAACATCTCGGTGGCACTGCAGTACCAGGACAACCCAAAAAGCGTTCAATATGAATTGCTGAACTGTATTTCCATTCTTTTTAGTGACGCTTTGTTGAAGTTGTTCCACGGCTCCGAGGTATACAGGGTGTAACAGGACGTACCCGAGGGATTTTAACCAGCGGTTCCTGAGCATATTTGGAGTAAAAAATGCAAATAAAATTTTGGTCTCCGGTGACTTTTTTGATGACATTTTTTTTCTTCAAATTCAAACAAATTTTTTTTTCTTCTGCTTGTTGTCATTGGTCACTCAGCCGAATAACCGACCAACCCCTCACCCCGCCTCCAACTATCCAACACCTACCATTTTTTAATGTTTTTGTAGAAAAAATAAATAAAAAACAGTTAAAAATATCACCGGAAACCACGGACATATGAATATATCTGGACCTGCCCTAAGTGATTATTTCCCCCTCCTCATGGAGCCGGCTAGAGCTCCGCCTTGGAGCCAGCTCGCTCCATGGGGAGGGGAGAGAACCTCGCTTGAATCTAAAATATGTGACGTCATCATTCTTGTCGTGACCAGCACGGAACTAACATTCATATATTTTACGAAATAACACGCCAAAAACGGTAGCTTGTACTATACATTTATACCCACATATTATTGGACATAGCGAATGTGGGCGGTTCTCCAGTGTGCTCGTCGCTGGTTACAGGGGTAAGTAAATTATGAAACATTTGTTAAAAGTATCTTAACTAAACACGGCAACAAAATATTGCTACGTGAATAGGGGCGAATCTTTTCGGGGCGAGCATTTGGCCTTCGAAAATATGTTATTAACGTGGCAAGCAATTCGCGCTCCCATGTAAAAAGGTCTATTCATTCAAAGCAGATTTTGCTTTTAAGAACTAAATGGTGATATTATAATGCGAGATGCCTATATACTGTCAGAATGATTTTTTAACGAATCACAGTCTCTTCTTCCTCTCTTCGCCCCCCATAGTTTGGTTTTACCCCTCATCTGCATCTTCTGGCCTATTGATTTGGATGTCTATGCCGGAAACCAAAATTTCATTTACATTTTTTACTCCAAATAATGTCAGGAATCGATGGTTAAAATCCCTCGGATACGTCCTGTTACCCCCTATATAGGCTCGTGCAGTACGTGTAAAAAAGTTGTCTTTTTGCAGCTGGGCTGCACTTTTTAAATCTTCGAATATTTGCCATAATGCCCAGTGATGTTCTCTGTCGCTCAATATCCGAATCATCACTGAGGTATGATTTATTTATTTACTAGCAGACCCGGCTACACATTGCTGTGGCTAACGAAACACAACGGCATTACCCAATCTTTATAAAATCCACACCACCAGCTTGCCAGCTGCCCGCGGCCTGAATTGAATATTTGAATTTGTCGGCTTTTCTCTACTATAATAAGAATTAACTCGCCACTAATAATACAATGCTTGCAATGCAACACTGGATATTTGAAAAGGGAAAATCAAATACCTACTTACTCTAGGACATCTATTTTACAATTTCTTCCGTAGAACGAATTTCAAAAGTGACTATAGTACGGCCCGCCAGCCGTTTTAAATAGCGCAAAAATGTTTTCTTTGAATTTCTCGGCTTTTCTCTAATATAATTTACATGTATTATACATATAAACATTCCTCTTCAATCGCTCTATCTATTGGTGAAAACCGTATGAAAATCTGTTGCGTAGTTTAAAAGTTTAACGCGCACATACATTTTGAGCGACTTCATTTATGTAATGATTACTATGTAATGATTTGCCTGCGGTACTTTTAGTGTGCCGGAAAAAAGTAGTCTTGGATCTGGGGGGACAAACGAAGGCGCCTGCCCCAGACGGCAGTTTTAGTGGGCCCAAAATCGTAATTTATGTTTGATTGAAAAAAAAACAACTTAATACAAAGAACCTGGCATCCAGCGCACGTTGTTCTATCAATTATTCATTTGATTTTAAAACACCCAGTTGGTTTTTGAACATATCCTAAGTTGATTTATGAAATATCCGAAGTCGATTTTGAACGCATGCATAATGTGCGTGATTTCTCTGCCAGAGGAATCCCCATGGCATTTAGAACGAGGGATTATACGAACTGAGCTGAGTAAACCTGAGCGGTCGAATGTAAAGCAACAAAACATTTGGTTAAAGAAACTTCAGATACTTTGCAACAAAACTTTACAATACACTTCCACTGACCATTAGACAGCACACTAATCACGTAAAATACAAAACAGATACCAAGTCTTGGATCACTTGCAAGGACAGATCAAAATTATATTAACAATATTTTTAGAACCTCCTAATGCATGCTTTCCCATTGGTACGATGCTGATTGTCCTTGTACTTTTACTTTTTTTTTTTTACATTAGCTCCACACAGGAGGCACCGAGGAAAACAATTTCCCTAGGGGCCTATGTCATCTTTGAGGATGCTGTGTGGAGGATTTTTTAGGGGAAAGAAAGGAGAAGAAGATATGGGAAGGAAAAAGGTATGAGGGTTGGGTAGGAATCTGGGGGTCAGTGTGGCCAGGAGTGACGAACGTATGAATCTATTCCTCACACTGCGGTGCAAGGCGAAGGGTCGGGAGAATCCGGCTGGAGAGGTCAAAAGGCCTCCCTCAATCAGTGTCCTCCGATCCAGCCTGCCACACAGTGGTTGGGCAAACGTATCCGCCACCAAGACCTAGACAAACCTCATCCCATGAACCCGGGCACCCCTGCTAAGTCACCAAACGTAGCGAACCACTTGGGGTGACCTGTGGCAGGGGTGTTGGTTGTCCAATAAATGGTTCCCGGGGCGGCGGTACCCATACCCGCCTCCCAAATTGTAAAAAGTAAATAACATTGTTGTTATCCTTATTATTGTTGTTGTTATCCTTATTTTTGCGCCAGCTCTCAAAACAGAAACTCCTAGTGAGACAGGCACAGCACAATCACCTATGTAACTTAATAAATAAAGATTATGATAAAAAAATTAAAAAAAGCGAAGCTATGATCACTTAAGCCTCGATGACACACGGCGAGTTACAAGCTACTATCTACTAAGCTTTAAAAGTGGGTAAATCGGCGAGTGAGATTGTCATGATGACACACAAAACTGTCCACTCGCTTAGAAGCGTAGGAAACTGAGGCCGCTGCTAGCGCCAGTAACAATAATAACGACGCCTGCGTGAACTAATTCTTCCGATTTTTGACAGTCGAAATCAGCTGTTTATCGGAAGCCATGTTGGAAACATTAATAAACCAATCACGAGCAAGCGGAGCAAGCGTGTAGGCGAGTAAAGTTGACGACCTCTCAACTTTCTTTCGTAGATTGTCAACAATCTGCTAGTCACTGCTAGTTGGCAAGTAACACGATGACACTGGGCGAGTTTACTAACAGATAGTGAATTTCCAAGATAGTAGCTTGTAAACTCGCCGTGTGTCATCTGCCATGCGAGTCATTTTTGCTCATAATAATTTACCTTGTTCATTGTTGCCACCTCATCCCCGGTAACAATGGCATTTAGAGAACAAAGTGTTTACCCAGTGTTAACCTGTACAAAAACAATAACTGAAGAATTCGCCTAAACCGTTACCATTTCTCACGGAATGAAGTAGAGTTTTATCGTTCGTCCACGACAGACCTCCTTGAAGCCTTCATTAGGTGATTTAGGTGGTCAAGGTTTTGGTTGTCTTCAACTGGTCAACAATCTGCTAGTTGCTGCTAGTTAGCAAGTAACTCGACGACACTGAGCGAGTTTACTAACAGATAGAGAATTTCCCAGATAGTAGCTTGTAAACTCACCGTGTGTCATCGAGGCTTTACCTCATCGAGAGGGAGCGCCACTATCAAGTTTTTGCCCCAGTGTGAAAAAGTTGAAGATCCGGGGCTGCAAAATGGCCCCCACATGTTGGGAGGTTCTCCGTTGCGGTTTTAACGAAATGAAAAACCAATTTCTTCTTGGACAATGCTGATTTAATTTTTCTTTTTCACATGGTGTATATTTCTGTCACAACACACACAGCACACCAAACAGTTAAATGCAGTCAAATAATTTAAAAACAATCTTTTATTGACCAAATTTTTTATTCGCCAGTTTATTTTACTACTATTTTTTAATTTTTTATTTAGGAACACAAGTGCTAAGACAAAAGGGTTTTCATTACCCATCAGATGTAATCACTAAGCATAGGAAAAGCCATTGATAACATGACAAAGGGTCCCAACTGCTCTCAACTTCCTGAAGCCAGTGGAGTGACGGCATCCTCAATTGACCTATCGGTCGTACAATTGATTAGTCAGACATCTCGGATGAGAAGACATAACCGGACCGTTGTGGCTCCAGGTGTTATTTTATAGCATATTTGATATGTAAAACACAGAAATGTTTAAATACTATTTGACTTATAGAAAACATTCAAATATTGCATTCCTTGTTATTTCAAAGCGTAGTATTTGGAGATGTCTGATTAATCGGTTCCATGACAGTTGGTCCAGCGACAGTTGGTCCGGCGACATTTGGTCCGGCGACAATTGGTCTGGCCAATATTTAGTTCGGCGACAATTGGTCCGGCCGAAAGTTAAGAAGATGTTTTCTTCAAGTAAGTATGCAAAGAGAATATACGGCCGTTCAACCAAAGTCGATGTACTTATATCTGAAGGCATCTTGAGTGAAAATTCGCTGTAAAAATATTTTTATTCATAACTAGCTGGTTCTCGGCATGCGTTGCTATGCCATTTAATAAAGAAATTGTTTCTCCCTGCGTGTCCTTTCCCATTCGTCCCATTCCCTTTCCTCCTCCCCTTCCTCTCCCGCGTCCCCTTCCCCTCTTGCGTTCACACTCCGTCTCCTCCACCTTTCCTCTCCCCACTCCACTGTCCCCCTTCCCCCGTCCCGCGAACCCCCCTACCCCCTCCTACTTCCCGCATTTTATACATTCAGTCCCGGTATATTCAGTTTTCAAACAGCTCGCGTGCCACCTATTGCAATTTTTTTAATACAAATTTCATAATGCCAGAGCTCTCCAGTAGTTTCATACAAACCTTTTCCTGACAATAACGAATACACAATAAAAAGAATTATCCAATTTGGTGCTGTCGTTCGGAAGTTATGCGCGTACATACATTTCGGCGATTCATTTTTATTTATATAGATTTCGACTCTCCGAAGTAGCATGCGGCAATCACAAAATACGACATACTTATATCTGCAGTCGGCTTAGCAAAAAAAAAGCTAAAGATTCCTACTTGCATATAATATAACTTTTATATCTGAATATAACACAAGAGTCCCAACTGCTCCCAACCGTCTCGAGCCAGTGAGACTATGGCATCCCCAATTTTGGTATGGTGTGATGCTGAAGGTAGTGGGGAGTGGAATGAGATGTGGAATATGTACCTGGCTATTCAGATATAGTCATCAAACACGGCTAAAGCCATTTCAAGTAACGTTACAATTTTGAATGAATACTGACGAATAGCAAAATACAACCTCCTATATCTTAAGTAGATATTGCACATGTAAGTATGTCGTATTTTGGTATTCGTCAGTAGTATTCATTCAGAATTGCAACATTATTTTAAATGACTTTTGCCGTGTACGGATCTGGATAACCAGGTGAATTTTCCACACGGCAGTGCAAAGCGATGGGTCGAGAGTCAGGCTAAAGAGATGAAAAGGTCTCCCTCAACCGGTCGCTTCTGATCCGGCCCACCATGCATTAGGTGGCCAAAGGCATCCCCCGCCAAGACCTAGACAAACCTCATCCTGTAAACACGATCACCAAACGTAGCAAACCACTCGGGATGGGACTTTGGCAGGGGTGTTGGTTATCCAATCCAATAAATGGTTCCCGGGGCGGCGGTAAACATATCCTCCTAAATCTTAAGTAGATATTGCACATATAAGTATGTTGTATATTGCTATTCCTCAGTATTCATTCAGAATTGTAACGTTACTTGAAATGGCTTTAGCCGTGTTTGATGACTATATCTGAAAAGCCAGGTACATATTCCACATCTCCTTCCCCTCCCCAGTACCTTCAGCATCACATCATACCAAAATTGGGGATGCCATAGTCTCACTGGCTCGAGACCGTTAGGAGCAGTTGGGACTCATTCAGACATAAAAGTTATATTATATGCAAGCAGGAATCTTTAGCGTCTTTTTGCTAAGCCGACTGCACATATAAGTATGTCGTATTTTGTGATTGCCGCATGCTACTTCGGAGAGTCAAAATTATTGGTAAAAATATTTTTACAGCGGATTTTCACTCAAGATGCCTTCAGATATAAGTATATCGACTTTGGTTGTATGGCCGTATATCCTCTTTGCATACTTACTTGAAGAAAACATCTTCTAAACTTTCGGCCGGACCAATTGTCGCTGGACCAAATGTCGGCCGGATGAACTGTCGGCCGCACCAACTGTCGCCGGACCAACTGTCGCCGGACCAGCTGTTGCCGAACCAATTGTCCGTTGTGAGATTGGAGGAGTGGGGAGGGGCTGGAGATTGGGAAAATAAAGGTTGGAAAGTATCTGGCTATTCAGATATGGTGAGGAAACACAGCTAAAGCCATATCAAGCATCACCAGAAGTCTCATCCATATATTATGTAAAGAAGAGTGTTCCATTGATTTTTTTTTATACAAATCAACAATTTTATTCAGAGATTGATGAAATTTTGCACACCCAACCTTCAAAACAAAAGGAAAGTCTCTGTTAAGGGTCGACCGAGACAGGTTTTTCGTTCTCGGCCGAGACCGAGAATAAATTAAAATCTCGGCCGAGACCGAGAATAGATAAATTGAAAAAAAAAATGAAAATGAGCTATTTTTTCATAGTACAGCAACAATAAAATATTATACCTACTTAGTAAACACATTAAATCGAAATAACATCGACAGCTCTCTCACGCACTGACTCCAAGTGACGAATGTGGACGCGCGTGGTAGATTTAATTCCCATTATCCTATACCGTACCTACTTACAACAGTCTCGGTTATGGCCGAGAATCTCGGCGATTTTTCACCGAGAGCCGAGACAGAGTTCTCGGTAGAATTTGGAGCCGAGAATGCCGAGACCGAGATCTCGGTCGACCCTTAGTCTCTGTCACTCCCCTCTTACCACCACACATTAGCTCCACCACAGGAGGCCCCATGTAAAAAATTCCCCTAGGGCCTATGTCATCTTTGGGGATGCTGTGTGGAGATTATTTTGATGAAAAGAAGGAGAGGAAGTTCTGGGAAGGAAAAAAGAATGATATGTGGGTACGAATCTGGGGGTCAATGTCTCCAGAAGTGACGGATGTATGAATCCATCCCTGCCATTGCAGTGTAAGATGATGTTCCGAGAGTCCTGCTGGAGATGTTAAAAGCTCTCTCAGCCAGTCTCTCCTGATCTGACCTTCCACGCGGCTGGTGGGCAGATGCATCCACCGCCAAGACCCGGACAAACTCACCCCACTAGCCGGCACCCCTGCAAAGTCACCACAAGTAGCGAACCACTCGGGGTAACCTATTGCGTATAGAGGTGTTGGTTATCCAATAAAATATAAATATAAAATATCCTACATATAGAGGTGTTGGTTATCCAAAAACATGGTTTCCGGGGCGGCGGTACCCATACCCGCCTCCCAAATTGTTAACTTCTAGCTAGTAAAGAATAAAAACATTTATTTTTATTTGATTTATTAAAATTCGTGTTGGAGGGGAACAAAAAATATATATTATACAAGATTATGTATTAGTGCAATTTTGTCTATGATCTTGATCAGCCGAGCGATTCTATATCTTTTGTGGGATCGAGATAGATAACGGACGAGATCTCCTGTCAGATTTGTGTTTAGATTTTCTATGGCTGTTATTTGCTTTTCCTATGGGCCGATGTCAGATTTTTCGTGTTTAACCTCTAATAGGCCGGAGACAGGCGGGCGCGCGAGTATTGTGCATATGCGCGAGAAAATGATTAGAATATTTGAATAAAATTTTCGACCAAAAACTGTTTGTCTGCGATTTTGGCCCTTCTATGTACAGAATTTGTATGAACAACAGGGTCAGAATCGCTTGCGCCAACATTACTCCATGAGACACGTAAAAATCAGAAAACCTATTAATTTACGTAATAAATGCAAGTAATGTTGTTTTGGTACATAGTTTATTGTGTTGTGAACGTGTTTCAGTCAATAAAATATACAATAGCTCTAAATTAATCCACAAAACATTCTATTCAAAATTCAAAGTGGTGCTTTTTTAGTGAAACTTCGTGAAATGGCCTGGCCTTTGACCGGTTAAAACAATCTAAACTGAAATCCATGACAGGTCAAAGTTGAAATCTGACAGCGGCCCATCGAAAAAGCAAATAACAGCCATAGAAAATCACACAAATCTGACAGGAGATCTCGTCTGTTATATATCTCGATTCCACAAAAAATATAGAATAGATCGGCAGATAAGAAAGATTTAAAAATATTCTCATCTGTTATAATATTATTTAACTATAATCTATGGTTTTAGAACATCTTTGTTATTTTTATTACATAGTTAACTGACTGATTTGAAAATTGTATAGGTTTTCAATATATATTTTTTTTGAGTTCTGTCAGAGAAAAAAACGTTGACCAAAACAGCTCACACTTGAATTGTATGTATTGGCGTACATGTTCCCACAGTGATTTCCTTGCGAAGTGTCACTGAGAAACAGCCTTTCGTCTTGCTTATGAATACTTATTGTTATTAGCCAGAAAGGGACGACAAGTGCACACAATCACACAAGTGCACAAATTTGAATACAGTACTTCTCTCTCACTAAAACCAAGGGAAAGTGTACAATTTTCTAAAAGTATTATATATACAGGAGGGATGGATTCATACGTCCGTCACTCCTGGACATACTGAATCCTAGATTCCTACCCACCCCTCATACCTTATTCCTTCCTCTCCTTCCTTTCCTTAAAAATACCCTCCACACAGCATTTTCAAAGATGACAGACCGTGAGGGAAATTATCTTCCTCAAGGCTTCCTGTGTGGGGTTAAATTAATAAAAAAATACAAGTGTGCAGTTCACAAGCGATAGAAGTGAAAACTTCAGACAAATAAAATATACAAGACTCGCAGGCTAAATCCTATAGATGTATGTGTTTTGTCCCTTTTTAGTGTGTCTTTTTCGTTTCCATCGAGTTTAAAATCACAACGGTGCTAAAGACACTTCAAAAAAATTGTCAGATTGTCAAGTGGCAGATGGCAGATTACTGAGGGACTCTGTATTTGAAAAGTATTTCTTGTTGTTATGGTGTACGCAAGCAATGCACCTGTGTGAGTATCTACTGCGCTGCTATATATATATATATACTGAATCTCAATCAAGAATGTTTCCTATATTACTAGAGTATCGGCTCTTGTGTGAAAGTTTTGCAAGGTGCTGAAAGCCTTATAAATTTCTTGCTGAAGAAACTTCACACAACGGAAGTGTTGTCATACTACATATAGATATCAAATTATTGGGTTTGGTTTTGAAATGAGAATTTGCTTAGTTCCTACCTGCCCCTAACCATCTAAAAAAAAAAAAAATTGAAACAATGGCGAAGAAAAATAGTGAAAATCTGCTATTAGCAACTGCTGTAACTATGTTATTGATAATAAACGTCAGTCTATCTATGTACAGGTTATGGGCCCAGTGAATGAATTCCGGTGCAGAGTACACAATTAGTATTTTTCAAGTTTTTTTGATAGTGAACAGTGTAAAAAATGTCAGCGAATTACTCAGTAAACGTTCCTAGGTTAAAAGGATGTGAAAATTTCGACGATTGGGCCTTTGCAGTGGAAAATTTCCGCATTTTGGAAGGCGTGGATTTGAGTAGCACGCAGGTGCTAGCTGAAAAAGACAACAGAAAAGCAAGAGCAAAGCTGATAATGACCATTGATCCATCTCTGTATGTCCATATTAAAGGCAAAATGCACACTGCAAAGTGTATGGAAGAAATTGAAATCTTTGTTTAATGACTCCGGTTTCAAACGCAGAATCAATCTCATGAGGAATTTAATTTCGATTCGCTTGGAGACTTGCGATCGTATGACGGACTACTTCACACAATTAGTGGAAACAGCCCAGAAGTTGAAAGGTACGGTTTTCGAAATAAACAATGAATGGGTTGGTTCATTGCTTCTAGCTGGACTCCCGCAGATGTACAGCCCGATGTTAATTTGTTTTGAGTGCATTTGTTTTCAAAATAGAAGAAGAGTTGGGATTATCTTGCAAGCAAGTTGTTGGTATTTTTCGGGTACACAATCTCATTTTTAATTATGTAAAAATAAGTAATTCGACCATCTTGGAAGTGAATAATATTGTTTTGTTGTGATAATTACCTCGAGGTACCGAGGTGTAACCATATAACTATATTGTGGCTGTGCCGTGTGCTCCTTCACAGAGAAACAGTGGTAAGTGATTTTCCTTGCATACCTTTTTTTTCCTACACCCAATTTTTAACCGATTCCAAAAACACCATTTCGTCTCATTTCAACTTAAGTATTTACAGTCCATTACAAGTGCATTTGAGGCTGTAATTTGTAAAAAGTTTTGAATGCAAAGTGTTGCGATTTGAAAAAATGTCATCAATAAGACGTGACAAACGGCAGAATCTTCCACGGTGTGTAAAGGCCTGTGATACATTTTAGATTTTGAAAAATTGTCACAAAACAGACGTGTTTTCGTTCTAAGATTGACATGAAATGATGTGACAACCCTATCTAAATATCCAAATCATCCGAGAATGCCGATTCACGGTCCGTTTTAACTTTCGATCAAATTGTCACGTAATGGACATGTTGTCATGCTAAGGTGGACATTAAACGATGTGACAACTCAAATCATCCGAGAATCAAGTTAATTGTTGAATCACGGTTCGTTTCCGCTTTAGAACAAATTATCACATAACGGAGAAGTTGTCATGCTGTGATTGGCTTAGCCCCGGTGGGGGAAGGCCTGTGTGACGCAGCCCACTCCCTTGGCGTGCAGGGCTTGACGCAGAAGTAGTCCGGAGCCACTCCTCACATACTCGGGGTGACGCAGGAAACGGAATAGGACAGATGCGCGCTCGCCGGCGCGGAGAATGGAACGAGAAGACAGTATACCCTGAAAAAAAAAAATTTCAATTCTTTACAATTATTATTTAGCAAATTGAGCACTTGTCCAGTTGATTATTCAGACATCTTCAAATACTAAATTTTAAGATAATGATGAAATCAATAATCAAATGCCCACCATAAATCAAATATTATTTACACATGCTTGTGCTCTTCCTATTAATTATGCTACAAAATAACACTGGGAGGCTTAACGGTCTGGTACATTAGTAAGACATTTTGAAATTTCCCACAATTTTTTTTTTTTTTTTTTACAGTTTTTTAGAGGAAATGTGTCATTACTGGGGTACCCCGTTCTAAGGACACATTGTACAAGTTTTATTATTTGAATTATAAGTAAATACCTATGCTAGAATATTACCGAGGAAAATTATGAAGTTAGATCTAAAATAAAGTACAAAACAAGCATTATTCTTTGTTTGGTTGCAAAATTGATTGTATTTTCTTCCTTCCCATGTCCGTAATCCATATTTTTATGCTTCTTTTGAAGGCGGTTATTTTTTTAATGGATTTCATTGCAAGAGGGAGTAAATTAAATAATTTTATAGAGAAGTATTGCATATTTCTTTGTCCAAAAGTCGTTTTAGTTGTAGGTTGGTAGAATGTATGTTGTAATGTAGATCTTGTGAATCGGCCCGAGTTTGTCTGTGTAAAGTTATCCTGATTTTTGAATGCGTAAATTAGAATATCTTTTGTATATAATTGTTTCAGTGACATTAAATTCAGTGCTTTAAAAACATAGTCTGTAGGGGTTCTGATGGGTACTCTAAGTATAATTTTCAGAATTGCCCTTTGTGCTATGAGGACTGGTTTTATAGTGGAATCGCATGAGCTTCCCCATCCGATAAGTCCATATTGTAGTTGAGATTGGGCTAAGGCATAATAGATTTTAATTATCTGTTCTTTATCTAAAATGTTTCTTATTGTTTTGAAAAAATAGGTTAGTTTTTTTAATTTGTTGCTCACATTTTCCACTTGGGAGTTCCAATTTAAGTTTTGATCAATTATTATTCCAAGATATTTTATTGTTTGTATTTCATTCAATTTTGGACAGTTGCAAGGAGTTTCTCGGTTCACGTTTACACAGTCTTTATGAATTTTTATGTTTAGGTTGTATTGAGGTTATCCGTCTGTTTGTTGTGAATTTTGAATTATTGACCCAGAAGATATAATTTTTTGTTTAATTCACTACAAGTTTTTGTGAATTATAATTGATTTGGTGGTGTTTTTGAGTAATCTGAGTATTGTACCAAATAGAGTGTTAACTTTTACATAACAAACCACTCGAACCACTCGGGGTGACCTTTGGCAAGGTTGTTGGTTATCTAATAAATAGCTTCCGGGGCGGCGGTACCCATAACCGCCTTCAAAATTGATGACATTGAGACATGAGAAACATGTCTGTATGATGGTAACCAACCTCACGATGTGATAGTATTAGTGGGCTCAGTTAAAAATTTGCAGAAAAGTCACACAGTAGATTGCGCCACAAATCATTACCTTACTTTAGCCAGCTTTACTTTTCTGTAGATATTTCAATGTTCGCTCGTCGCTTCGTTCGGTCAATGTATGAATGACGTCGTTTTTATTCAAGACATGCTGAAACTCTTCTGGTTCCAAAATGATTGTTACAAGGTTTGGCTCCAGCTCGTCGACACGATTCCCAGATTTCTTGATGGGACAAGTCTACCTCTGCTGATCTCCATGACTCACCACAACAAAATATTAGTGAGGTTATTTGAGGTAAATAAATATACAAAAGATGCATACCTCAATTACAGCAGTCTGCCTGATGCTCCCAATATGCACAGTGGCCTGGAAGCCAGGATAAATGGCCGTAGAATTGTGTAGCACAGTCACGCTCGCCTGAAAATAGTAACACAAAGACAATTAGTTCAAGTGCTCCCCACGGTTGAATTTAGCAGCCACCTCTGGTCTAGAGCTCTGAGCTGGACTCTGTGCAGAAACGGGCAGTCCATTTGATAGATTTTACTATCTTAACCTGTCAAAGGCCACGCCATTCCACGAAAATTCAAGAGAAAAAACTCTAAAAAAACCACCACTTTGAATTTTGAATTGAATGTTTTGTTGATTAATTTTGAGCTATTGTATATTTTATTGGCTGAAACACGTTCACAACACAATAAACTATCTACCAAAACAACATTATTGCATTTATTACGTAAATTAATAGGTTTAACGATGTTTTAGTCGCGGAACACGCATTTATTGCGATGGTTAAAATCGCGGCAAATTCTGACAGCACATTGTCATAGACGAAATCGTTTTAAAAATATTCCAGGGTTGCAAGGTGAATGAAACATTTAGCGTCTACTAGAGTAATGATGGCGCAAGCGATTCTGACACTGTTCTTCATACAAATTCTGTACATAGAAGGGCCAAAATCGCAAACCAAAAGTTTTTGGTCGGAAATATTATTCAAATATTTGAATTATTTTCTCGCGCATGCGCATATGACGCGCGCGCCGGCGCGTCTCCGGCCTGTCACCGGTTAACAAACAGATTGCAATCTGCAGAGCAATCCGTCGAATGGGAGTGGTATTATTGTTCTACCGGTATTTCAATGGAAGATGCTCTGAGGAACTAGCGTCATTAATCACCGGTGCACAGTCGGGAAATACGCCAAACACAAGCCTGACATATGTACTCGGTCGACATTTGTCACGTGAGAACGGGTCGCTTCGAAGACTCATTCTTGTGTTCAACAGCTCGGCCTTGTCGGCCTCTGCGTTTGTTCCTTCCCACAACATGGAGCTCTAAAAGACTAATGTTCATCCTTCCTCTCCTCAAAAAGTCCCTCCACACAGCATCTCAGATGACATAGGCCCTGAGGGAAATTATTTTTCTCATGGCCTCCTGTGAGGAGTTAATGTATGTAAATAGCTGATTGAAAATTTATCAAATGCTGAAATGGACCGAGGATTAGTAGTTAATGGCAAAATGACAAATCAGCACCATTTTCTGACAATTTCCACTTAAAAATAATAACAAAGCCCGGCCCATTTCAGCGATTGATCGAATTTTAGTCATCCGTCAGGATAAAAATCTCCATACATGTTTTAACTCACCTGAAAAAAGAAACACCCTCTAGGATCGTCTGGATCCTCTTCAAACAGATCATCCGAATCATCATTGCTTCTGTTCTCCTCATCGGAGATCTTATCGTCTCCCTCTAACCCACACTCCTGACCTGCTGCCGCACCGTTTCCATCCCACTCGCTCTTCCCAGCAATCCCCACACTCGAAACTTCCCCGTCAACTCCCACCGGTTTTGTAAATCTGGCTGCATAACTACTCAAAGGAGACAGTTTGTCAATCTGACCCAATTTAACGGGATTTTTTAAGTTTGTGCCGACATCCAAAGATTTTTTGCAATCAATGTCATTGATAATTCTTTCGATTTCATTGTCACAAAATCGTAAACTATCAACATTAGATTTTTTCAACGTCACGTCTTCTAATTTTGCCGATAAGTTTGTGTCCATTGATTTTTTATCAATTTCATTTAAATTCGCTGCCGAATCCACGCTTTTATTGTTGCAATGAACATTTTCAACGTTTGCTAATCGTTTACGCATCTTTTTAAAAGCTTTCGGTGATACTTTCTCACTGTTCCAAGCCCCATCGGATAATATTTTGTCCCTAGAAAGCTGGCATTGCTCGTTTGTAGAAACTCGCAAGCGATTGGTCGGTTTGCATTCTCGTCTCATGTGATTGGTCGATGCATCTGTCACATGATCGGTTGCTGCTTCGCGATTGGCCGATGTATCTGCCATACGATCAGTAGCTGATTCCTGATTGGTTGATGCATCTGTCACATGATCGGTTGCTGCTTCCTGAATGGTCGATAAATCTGTCACGTGATCAGTTGCCTCTTCCCGATTGGTTGATGTTTTTTCAGGCAGTTTCGCTGGTTTATCTGTTGTTTTTGATTTATATCGTGTTCGGTTGGTACTGTCTTGGGTCAGGTTAGGTTGACGATAGCGTTCGGGCACTCCGAGGAGGACCATGCCCTGGCGGAGGCCTGGGATGGGACCGGAGAGGCCTAAAGAGGCGGCCTGACCCGCTCGGACCACCCGGCACGGGGCTTTATTCCTGTGGAGGGAGTCTACGCGAATCGGGACAAATTCTCCACTTTCAAGAGGACCTGAAATAATACACAGATTATTAACATGGGTACCAGACATGGGTACCAGATATGGGCTAGAGAAATAGTGTAGTGTATGAAAAGTCTGTAAAAAATACAAATTATCCTGCTAGGATTAGGAGGCATCCACAATAGGCTCTCAACTATCTGCCTACAACGTATTTTAAGATACTTTGGACACGTTGCTCGCCAAACTGAGGACTCCAACTGGGAGAAACTCATAGTCACTGGCTGCAGTGTTTGGCAGAAGAAGCAGAGAAAGGTCACCAATGCGCTGGAGTTACCAAGTATCACTGGTGTTCAGTACTAGGGTGTCTTTGGCCCTCCACACAGTGCAGAACCGCAAGGAACTGATCTACGAAATATTTATTTATCAAACTAAGTTTGCTAACCATATCATTAAAAATAACCATAGTTTTGAAAAAAATACAGGGATAAATATTCTTCATAATAATCATAAAGGAAAATGTTTAGATAACTTAGAAGCCTTGGAAATTAAAAAATCCCTTAAAAATAATTAATCTATTATCAACAAACAAAAAATATTGTCATATAGCCCAATCATGAATTTGTTCCCCTACCCACCCACTCTACACTATACCTACCCACCCAATCTACATTATTAACTAGCAACGGCTCCACCCCTACCATAATAAAACATTGTTCGAAACTGTCAAATTAGTATAAGCTTTCCCTGATGAAGGAACGTTTGTTACGAAACCGGTCGGATTTGCGCATCATATAAGTGGTTTATACAAAGTTTAATTATTTCATTTTTTTATTTATTTTTCTATTAATTACGCCCTTTTTTGGGGCTTTTATATAATATATTAGTATGATTGGCAAGGAAATAAAACAGACAGCAGCCTGGTTTGCAAACCGCACTCCCGCAATAGTGTGAGAAGATAATCCACCTACCTATGAGCAGCTTGGTCCTCTCTGTGATGACCCCCTTGGTGAGCAGACCAGCCACCACCGGCCCACTGGAGTCGCCCACTTTGAAGGTTTCGTCCACTTGGAACTCCACCGGTTCCTGGAAACCAAACAAACCTTTATTACACGTTGGAATAAGGCATTTGGTCGTCACCATAATTTCATCAAGATACGGCAAAGCAGCACAATGCTCTAGCACATCATAGCAAAACTGGAGGAATTGTGCCGCTTAACAGCCACGATAACCTTTATTGCACACTGGAATAAGGCGTGCAGTCGTCACTATGACTTCTTCAAGATACCGGAAGGCAGAACAATGCTCTAGCTCAGCATAGCATAGCCCGAGGAATGGTGCCACTTAACAACCACAATAACCTTTATCGCACATTGGAATATGGCATGTAGTCGTCCCCACGACTTCTTCAAGATACCGCAAGGCAGAACAATGTTCTAGCACAGCATAGCATGACAAGAGGAATGGTGCTATTGAATGAAATTTCTAAAACAGTAAGTAATAGCATGGAGCGGTGAAAATTGCAGGATATTATTCTTTTTAAAATTTTATCTTCAAGATACGGCATGGCAGAACAAAGCTCTAGCACAGCATTTAGGAATGATACCACTTAACAACCTCAATAACCTTTAACCGGTCAAAGGCCAGGCCATTTCACGAAAATTCACAAAAAACACTATAAAAGCACCACTTTGAATTTTAAATTGAATGTTTTGTTGATTAATTTTGAGCTATTGTATATTTTATTGACTGAAACACGTTCACAACACAATAAACTATCTACCAAAACAACATTACTTGCATTTATTACGTAAATTAATAGGTTTTACAATGGTTTAGTCGCGGAACACGCATTAGCTGCGACGGTTAAATTCGCGGCAAATTCTGACAGGTCATAGAAGAAATCGTTTTAATAATATTCTGGGGTTGCATGAAAGTTATAGGCGTCTCATAGAATAATGTTGGCGCAAGCGATTCTGACACTGCTCTTCATACAAATTCTGTACATAGAAGGGCCAAAATCGCAGACCAAAAGTTTTTTGTCGAAAATATTATTCAAATATTTGAATTATTTTCTCACGCATGCGCATACGACGCGCGCGCCGGCGCGTCTCCGGCCTGTCACCGGTTAATGCATAGGTCTCTAAGAAATCGTTGTCTCCTTTATCATACGTTTTGATCATACTTATCGTTGTGATAAGTAGGGCCCGGATTAATATGTAAATACATATTTTTAATTTGCACGATTTTCGGTCTCGTATGTGTTCTCTACCTAGATTGTCATATATAGATTGTGAAAAACTAATTTTTATTTTCCATATTTTTCCATATTTCATGGTTAAGTCCATATTTTACAAAAAAATATCACAATCATCCATATTTTAGATTTTTATGTCATAAAACATGTTAAGTTCACAAAAATTGATATAATTTTACATGTTTGCATTTTCGCCACCACACGACCGCCAGAGGTGGCGCAAGATTCTTCTCTTTTTAATGATTTGGCCAATATAAAAAGCAATTATTGCTTTTTATCCCACAAGATAAAAGCACTAGAAAATCCTTCAACATCGCCAAATGAAAACCTGAAGGTTATTGAAGGAAAAGAAAAAAAAGTTTCTGAAGCGGAAGGCCCTGTTGCTGAAATAGCTAAACAAAAACTAAAGCATATTTTAGACAAAAATAAAGGATTTGATACGCTATAAACAATTAATAAAATTCTGAGCGGAAGCTTTGAGGGTACTGCAGACGTGCCTTACACAATTTCGGAACTAGGCGTCTTTATGTACGCTCCCATTGCATCATGTGACATGGAAAGATCTTTCAGCCAATATAAGGCTATATTTAGACCAAAACGACAAAGATTTAATTTCGATAATTTAAAAAAGCATGTGATTGTGTACTGCAATCAATTTAATAAGACAGATTTAGAGGAAGATGATAAAAACTTAATTTTTTTATTTGAATTACCTGAATTATTTCTCTATCTTTTTATATATTTTTTAATGTAACTGTTATAAATTGGTATTTAGCAGAAGGACGTCAAGGAAAAACATCTGGTTTCAATGGAGGAATTCCTTTGTTTTATTCACAAGCACATTTGTTACAATAATTTTTCCCGACCCGACAAAACACTAAATTTGGTCACTTTGACCACATGCTAGACAATGCTAGCTGTTTATAGGAGATCCACGAATTAAGAGAGAGTTAAACTAGAAAAGCAGACTATTTATAATAATGTTTTCCAACACAATCAAAATAAACAACACTTTAGTGTCACCATTGCACATTATACGATATAAAAACCAGAAATCTACTTTACCGACTAACATTTCGTTTTAGTTTAGTCTTACGTCGCTAATCTGTAAAATGCAATATCAACTAACAATATGCTACAAAAAATATGCCGCTAGATGGCAGTAGTCTTCACTCTTTTTAACAGTAACTGTTACTGCATAGGAATTTTTCACAATAAACAATGTTTAATATGAAAGATATTCTTATTTTATACTCCATATTTTACATTTTTTAGTCCATATTATATGTACATATTTTGAAATTTTTAATACATATTTATCCGAGCCCTAGTGATAAGTACGATCAAAAAGTTATTGGAAAGAGAAAACAATATGTTTTATATTAAAATCTAAAAGTTAACTACAAAGTAATTCAAATGTAGACCTTTTAAACCTTAGTTTCATAAAGCACATAATTGCTTCTGTTTTTTTTTCTAGCAGAAATCTAGTTTTCGTTGAAAATTGCCAACGTTTTACGAATGAGATTTATTACATTAATAAATGAGGCTCATAATCACCTGCTCGGTCTCACTGCTGACAACGGCGTTGGGTGCCAGGAACAGAAACCAGCGCAGGGCGTCCAATCCCTGTCCCGTCACACTGGACACCGGGAAGATGGGCACCGCCAGTCGACTCGAAATGTTACTGGCGGCGAGAACCACATCATCACGGGTGCTGACCCACAGGGGGAGCTGGAATCATAAATCAAATAATTAGATATGACCGTAAATGAAACACGCAGTACGCATGCACAGTTAGCAGGGGTGCCCAGGTTTATCTAGGATGCTTTTGACCACCTACTGCATTGTGGGCTGGATCGGGAGACTGGTTGAGGAAGAACTTGTTACCTCTTCAGCAGAACTCTTTCAGAATATCGCCTTGTACCGCAGTGGGAGGGATGGATTACGCAGTACGCACGCTCGACTTGGGGGGTAAGCTGGTGAATACGTTACGAAAAGTGGTGATTGTTACGAAAAATATCATGCGAACGTTAATCGATGTGAACAGTGATCGATTGCTAGGCGAACGGTCAAGCCTTTACGCACGCTTGTGATAAGGATGGTCACCCCAAGGTCGTAGATCACCCCCAAGGTAGTAGGTCACCCCATGGTCATATTTCATCTCAATGTCATATGTCACCCCAATATCATATGTCATCCCTAGGTCATAGGTCACCCCGTTCGCTACGTTTGGTAACTTAGCAGGGGTACCTGGGTTCATTGGTCAAGGTTTGTCTTGTATTTTTACTTCAGTCGTGTGGTCTAAACCACACTCGTTTTTTTTTAAATGATTTTCGGCTATGTAATTATCGTTTTTTTGCACCCATAAAATTATGTCCTGTCTTTCCGGTTTAAAAAAAATGATCTGATTTTTCAGATTGAAATTTTTAAAAAATCGCCAGGGTTTCAAAAATACGATAAAAAAGTCACCTATTGGTGATGAAAATTATAATCGGTGCAAGGTGAAGATTGTTATTGAAGAAGAGACATCATTTTCCTGCCTTTTTTCTTACCCTATCAGAAAATTCCTACACCTATTGACATCTATTGAAAAAAGTTGAACCTGTTGGATGTTGTGTGTTGTGATTGTCCTATTTTATATTTAAATTCATGTAGCACTGAACATTTCCTTATTATTTCTTCTAATCTCGATGTGTAGAGCCCTTTATCTTAAACTTTCGCGTCTATGCCACCTCTTACTAAAATATCGCCATAAAATGTCTTGTCTAAAATCTCTTTTGTCTGTGGCGCATCTAACTTTCTCTTTTGGTCTATAAATGGCGTGTCTTGTCATTCTTGAAAACATTCTACATTCTCAATCTTACAAACAGTCTCTCTATATTGTTATTATCCTCGTCTAAACTCTGCTTGTTTAGCATTAAATCAAACCGTCTTTCGCTTCTGCTAACATTAATTAGTCTAAATTATTGTCGCCAGTCTAGTGTTCAGACCAAAACCACTCTGTACAAAATTATTCATCAGAATAAACAGAATCAATATCCAGTACCAAACACAAGTGTTTTTACTACACAAGGATAACCTCAACTCTACCTCTCTCTATCATCTCATTGTACGGTTCCTCGGTGTGGAACAGAAGGAAGTCAACAAGGGCAGCTTAGACTTACAACCTGACTGCAGACTATCTGGAGAGAACCACACCTGGACCTGCGCAGAACCTACGTAGATAATCAATAAATAGGGTTAGTTAGTTAGTTAACTGGTCAAAATAACTGCAAATTGTATTAGCCGTCAGATAATCGAGCGGCAGATTACTGAGAGCGTACTGAAATAATTTACCTTCCTGCAGCCCACTGCGGCCAGTTCCTGTCTGAGCCGCTGCTCCACGGGCAGGTGCGAGGTGCAGTCCGTCTTGGTGACCACCACGAAGAAAGGCAGGTCGAGGGCCCCCACTAGGGCCAGGTGCTCCAGGGTCATTCGGTTCACACCCGCAGTTGCAGACACCTGGAATCAATAAAAAAAATTTATATATTGATTGGGGGGCAGCTGTCTCCTAAGGTCAAATGGACATTAACCACCCAGGGTTTTTTTTTAACATTAGCTCTACCTTTGGGGATGCTTTGTGGAGGTTTTTTTTAGGGAAGGAAGGAGAGGAAGTTCTGGGAAGGAAAAGGGAATGAGGGGTGGATAGGAATCTGGGGGTTAGTGCGTCCAGGAGTGACGGACGTATGAATCCATCCCTCCCACTGTGGTGCGACACAATGTTCCGAGAGAGTACGGCTAAGGGACTCCCTCAAAAATTCTCTCCCGATCCGGCCTGCCATGCAGCTGGTGGGCAGACGCATCCGCTGCCAATAACACGGACAAACCTCACCCCATGAACCGGGGCACCCCTGCTAAGTCACCAAACACAGCGAACCATTTGAGGTGACCTATGGCTGAGGTGTTGGTTATCCAATAAATGGTTCCCTACCCATATCCGCTTCCCAAGTTATTCGGTATTCGATAACCAACACCACTGCTGTAGGTTACCCCGAATGGAAACCCATGTTTGGTGACTTAGCAGGGGTGCCCGGGTTTATCTAGGATGCTTTTGACCACCTACCGCATTGTGGGCTGGATGAGGAAGACCTTTTGATCTCTTCAACAGGACTCTTTCAGAACTTAGCCTTATACCACAATGGGAGGGATGGATTCATACATCTATCATTCCTGGACACACAGACTTCGATTCCTACCCATCCCTCATAACTTTTTCCTTTCCAGAACTTCCTCTGCTTTCTTTCCCTCTACACAGCATACCCGAGAATGACCTGAAGAATAGGCTCAAAATCGAAAGCTCAAATAAAAAAAAGTTGAACCACAAAATCGACTCCAAAAGTTATATAGGTTCACCGTTTCCCTATTGTACTACAAGTTTCCGGACGTCATGGTATAAATCTATATTTCCATAACAAAGAGACCGTCTTCTTCTTCTTCTCGTACCCTGTCTGTTCAACGGACGTTGGCTATCATGTTGGCTATGCTGACTTTGTTTACTGCGGTCCGGAACAGCTCTACAGTAGACTGACCATACACTGTCTCAGGTTTTTCAGCCATGATGTTCTCCTTCTTTCAGGGCCCCGTCTTCCGGCAATCTTTCCCTGCATTATGAGATGCAAGATCTCGTACTTCTCTGATGTCCCATCACGTGTCCTAGATATTGAAGTATTCAGATGAAGAGACCTGGAACACTGAAATTTGCACGGCAACTCACCACAAGCATGGCGAGATGCGGAGAGTATCCGGTCAGACCCTGGACCGTGGTCTTGAGATACTTCCTGTGGCCAGCTAGATCGATGAAGGACACCAGCTTGGAGCTCTTCTCCAATATCTCCTCGGGAGTGATGAGGTCGCTGTAGGCGTAGTTGATTGGACGCCCCTGAAACACAAAAACCAAAAAAAATTTTTTTAAGATGAATTCCGCGCAAGAGTTCCAACTGTTCCCATCTGGAGCCAGTGAGACTATGGCGTCTCCTAATTGGGGTATCAGATCTGGTCATAAAACACAGCTAAAGCCATTTCAAGCAACGTTTCAATTCTAAATGGTAGTCTTACACCAGGGTGATACTGAGGGCATCTTCCACTCGTGCTGCAAATAAAAAAACTAACGAAACACAACGCCATCTACTGGATGGTTACCCAACCTTTTAACTCACACCGCCATCTGTAAATTTGCATACAAATAAAATCCACACCGCTAGCTTGCCAGCCCGCTCGTCCACCACAAGTAGACATTCTCCTTTATATATTATATTTCAACCAATTTACACAAAACGTAATTTTATTAAAAATAATTAGTTTATAATAATTAGTTTATAATAAATAGTTTATTAACCCGTCTAATCACAGGAGACCCAAGTTGTCCCAAAACATCATATGCCGTTATAATAACAGGAGACCCAGATTGTCCCAGAGCGACAGTGCATTATTAAAAGTTAGATATCTCTCTTTCTGTAATGCGAATATTTGTGATTTCTTTTATGTTAGAAACGGAATGAAATAATGCTTCTCATTGTCTTAGAATTATATGAACTAGTTTTTTCAGATATTTTACAAATAAAATGTGTGATACGTCACAAATTTTCGCCAATTTGTGACGTATCACACATTTAATTTTAAAATAAAATTGTATGAAAGTGATAAAAAGTGAGGTGACAGTTTTATTACAAAGTTTATTTAGAAAAGAAGTCTGTATTTTAAATTTTAAGTTTATTCTATTTTAATTACTTTAATTCGAATATTCGCAGGTATGCATTTTTTAGCCAATTTAAATTTCCAATATTAAAATTTTAATATTTAGAAACAAAAATGTTGATTTCTAATAAACACACCGGAAAGATTATTTTATCTAGATTTTAGAACAATTTTTGTTTTTGAAAAAGCGTTAAAAAAAACCCAATAAATAGGAACATTTAAAATGCATGGGAAGAACCAGGAATTTTGCGCGCAAACCTTGGTAGGCAAAATTTGACAGAAAATTATTTTCTTATTATTTGAAGGGTTAAAAATAATAAACAAATTATATCGTCGCATTAATTCGTAGACTGCATAACTCCAAATTTTTCAAAAATAAGTTTTTAATGCCATCTGGTGTTAAAATTAGTCCCGCATCGACTAGTAAAACTCGCAAATTTAAAAAAAATATATCTTTTTAGATAAACACAAATTAGGAAACTGCGTAAACACCATGGTGCCATTTTTACTTGCAAATACTTCGAAACTCCTAACTCCACATACTTTATTTTATTTACCATTTCAGGTCTTATTATTTAACTTTAAAATTATTTGTATGACAAGTATTGTGCTGTTATGCTTTGTGTACTAAGTACTCTTATATTTATCCTGTTATTCTTACATACTGAGATTAAATATAAAAGTCAATTAGGATGTTACCGAGTAATTCATAAAATAAATATCGCAGTTCTGTATTGTTGTGTTTTATTTTTTTAATGTAAAATTCCTATCTCCCAAGTCTTCAGCTAGTTGTTCATAAAACTGTTCACAGAAAAGTTCGTAGCTATCTTTGTAAAATACGTATCTCCATTCTCGGTTTTTATGTAAACTTCCTAACTCCGATTTGAAATAGAAAGTCCTAACTTAAAAAATTTAAATGATTGAAATTAAATTTCTAAATATATTATACTAGCTGACCCAGCCACGCGTTGCTGTGGCTAATAAAACACTTTGTAAAATCCAACCTTTGTAACCGCCGCCGTCTTTGAGTTTATCGCGAAGAGATAGACAGATGCCGCGGAGGACTTTAATTTATAATACGTAGAGATGGTGTGAAAGATTATAATAATGTGAATGAAATGCTTGAGGTAACTAACATATATAAGTTAATAAGGATTAATACTGTATCCGTCTAAATAACTTTCCAATTATCCCATTGTACGTGACCATTTTTTTAGAAAAATGGGTATAGTAAGCTATCCGTAAAAGATAGATATATGCCTTCGTGGACTTTTTTGTAGATCTATAAAAGAGGAATATCCCACCATGCATTGTTTTGTTATATCCCAAAATGATTAGGCAGCGTTTTCGATGAAAGCTACCAGGCTGCTTGACTTTTTCTGACACTTCTAACAATTATCGTTATGTTTCAACCAATTTACACAAATCCTTGACAAATTACATACCTAAACCTTCCTCACGAAACACTCTATCTATTGGTGAAAACTGCGTGAAAATCCGTTCAGTAGTTTTCGAGTTTATCGCGAACAGACAGACAGACAGACAGACGACGCGGTGAACTTTACTTTATAATATGTAGAGATGTTCGGAACATAAATAAAAACAATGACCCGTCTTTCATTTTTTTTTTAACTACGAGGTTTTTGTGCCTGTTGTAAAATTTGACATTTGGTGGTTAAGCATTCTACGAATTAATGCGACGATATATCTAAAAACCTTCCTCATGAATCACTCTATCTATTGGTGAAAACCGCATGAAAAACCATTCAGTAGTTTTTGACTTTATCGTGAACGGACAGACAGACGCGGCGGAGGACTTTAATTTATAATATACTAGCTGACCCGACGAACTTCGTACTGCCTCAGAATCAATTACTTTGAATTAAATTAAGTTTTTTTATTACGTTAAAAATTACACAATGAAGCAATTATCGATGCCCAACTGTCTGGATTTTGTTATTGTCATTATCAGAGATGGCGTTGTGTACGGAATTATATTTTTTGTGATTTTCTTACTTTCCACTTACTTACGGGAATTTTAGAAAGGAAGCGGGTACGGGTGCCGCCGCCCCGGGAACCATTTATTGGATAACCAACACCTCTGCCATAGGTCACCCCAAGTGGTTCGCCACGTTTGGTGATTTAGCAGGGGTGCCCGGGTTAATGGGGTGACTTTTGTGCGAGTCTTGGCGGCGGATGCGTCTGCCCACCTGCTGCGTGGCAGGCCGGATCGAGAGAGACTGGTTGAGGGAGGTCTTTTGACATTTTCAGCCGGATTCTCTCGACCAATGGGTCGAAAGAGTCCGGCTGGAAAGGTCAAGGTAAAAGGTCAATTTCGGTCAAGGCAATGGCCTTACACCGCAGTTGGAGGGATGGATTAACTTCCGGATACACTGACCTCCAGGTTCCTACTCACCCCTCATTCCTTTTTCCTCTCCAGAACTTCCTATCCTACTCTTCCTTAACCCATATTTTCCTAGTGATCGGTTATATGATCGGTTGATACTTTATTTTTTTATGTGAAATTGTGAACACATTCGTTGTTAATTTTTTTATATTGGTACACCTGAAACTATTAGTTGTCAAGCAGTATTTTTGACGTTTCACAATTCACGCGTTTATTATTCCAATTTAAACTGTTTGTAAGGCAATTTTTCTTAAAAAATATGTCTTGTCGTAAAACGTAAGTAGTTTTGGTATATTATAATATAATTTTATTTATGTTTGTGGTTTTATACTTAGAATAATGCTTGTCACAATATTGTAACATATTGAAATTATTATAAAATTGATTGTGGGTGGAAAAATTGGTATTTTATAAAGTGATCGATTTTTCGATCAGTAGGATGATATACCAGTGTATTGTTATGCATTCATATGAAGGTTTTATTTAGATATTTTTGTTGTTTTTGTTACAGTTTGTCAGTAAATGAAATCATTTCATATCTGGAAGATGACACGAATATTTTATCGGCTGATATTTATATTACTCCACCAGATAATTATGATAAAAGTGACGAAGATAGTGGTGACGAGGAATTTGCCCATATAAATAATTTGTCGAGGCAACAACTATTAGCAGAAGCTGAACTTAGGGCCACTGTTGCTACAGAAACTTGTATTGATGTGGAAGACAGTTTCTTGGACGATCACACTCTCCAACCTACGCCTAGTGCATCATCAGCAAAACCACCTCCGCAGAAAAAAAAAACGTGTTCCAGTATCTAGACGTTGGAGGGCTATAGATATTCCAGATAAGCCTGAACAAATGACCACAATACCCAGTTTCCTTGAAGATGTTGAAACACCAATACAATTTTTCGAGTTGTTTTTTGATGAAGAGGTATTTGAGCTGTTGCGTTCAGAAACTGAAAAAATGCCATTCAGAAAGGGAAATACAATTTTAGAGTTACTGTGACTGAGATAAAACATTTGATCGGAATATTATTATTGTCAGGATATAACAGTGTGGCGAGGTACCAAATGTATTGTGAACAACAAGTTGATTGCTATTTTCAAGGAGTAGGATCTCTTATGCCTCGAAACAGATTTGAAGATTTGCTTCGTTACTTCCATGTCGCTGATAATAATAATTTACCACTAAAGGATAAATTTGGAAAAGTTCGTTCACTTTGGAATCTTCTTAACCACAGATGGCTAAAATATTATTCCGGCGACAAAAATTTGAGCATTGATGAATCGATGATTCCCTATTACGGAAAACATGGAGCAAAGCAGCACATACATGGAAAGCCAATCCGTAGATCGCCTAGATCAAAATGTGGGGTGCTACCGAATTTCCATTAGGCTGAAGAGATGGTATTGGCAACTACTTATGTTCCCAATGCGTGTGTGAACAATGCCTTTCAATTATGTAAAATATCCCCAGCATCGAAAAAGGGCAATAATTGTCACGATCTATTATCATTTACCAGGTATATAGTTACGACATATTTTCTAATGAAAGAAGCCTCCAACACCTCCGTTGGTAAACTTTTGGTGCCTAGGTCATCACCGGCTGTTATAAAACGGGTTCCAGACTCTATAAGGCTAGATGGAAAGGCCCATCACATTGTCAACTAAATTAAATCTACCCGATGTGGATTATGTCATAAAAATACATTTATGAAATGTTCAACGTGCAATGTCGCTTTACATCGGAAATTTTCTGTCGTTTTCCATTCAAAATAAATTTCATAGATATACACAATGTCTTTATTAATTCCAAACAGTTTTAAAATTTATAATTTTTATAAAAAAAAAGTATGGTATATACACAGTTTTTTATTTCACAATAAGTAACATTCTTATGAATACAACCCATGTAGGTATATTCCTACTGATCGATTTATTGATCGGTTTCAAAACTCAGCAAATAAATGAAAATTATTTTTTTTTAAATTGATTTTTTATGACATACATTATAAGGTGCTAAGACCAAATTTTCATCAACATCGGACAAGCCTAGATATGCTTGGGATAATATGGGTTAAAAAGACCCTCCACACAGCATCCCCTAAGATGACATAGGTCCTGAGTGGAGCTTACAAAAAAAAAATTCATTTCATTTTAGAGTTTTATTATTATTGTATTTTTCCTTTGGAGGGGTGCTGAGACATACGTTCACCGTTTGTCTCATTTTCGACTGTTGTCATTTAGTGTGTAAGAAAGAGGGGCGGCATTATATGATTAAGAACAAAAGCAAAACAATCAGCGCATCACAATATTGCTGCATTTCTTTCAAAATATGAGCATTCATTCCATACAAAATGTATGAAAAATTAAATTTTCTTCGTAACTTTCTTTTTCGTGAATTATTGCGATGTTTTAATAGTTATTCTGTTATTCGGGGCGGAGACAAATCCAACAAATCAAAGATCATAAAAATCGGTCCAGCCGATCTCGAGTTATAAATAGTGTAACTAACCCGACTTTGTTTTATATATTAAGATAAAGATACTAGCAGACCCGGCCACATGTTGTTGTGGCTAACGAAACACAACGCCATTACCCAACCTTTATAAAATCCACACCACCCGCTTGCCAGCTGCCCACTGCCTGAATTGAATTTATCGGCTTTTCTCTACTATAATAAGCATTTATTATACATATAAACCTTCCTCTTGAATCACTCTATTTATTGGTGAAAACCGCATGAAAATCCGTTGCGTAGTTTAAAAGATCTATGCGCACATACATTTTGAGCGACTTCATTTTATACTATGTAATGATATACGCTTGTAAAATAATTAGGTCTTCACAAAGGAGGTTTTTTTAAATGAAGCCCTTTTGATAAATTAAATTCTTCGTTTTTATTGTTATGATTTGAAATTTATAAATTACCGACAATAAATTTTCCCTTCCCAAGGGACAAGGGTTAAATCAATAAGAATGTTTTTCCGTGCAGGTTTAGTTAACTCCTCAGGAAATCGCCATATAAGCACTTTAACTGTCAACAAAATGACATTTTACAAAAACTTTTTGTTATTACCGCTTCACAATTAAAGCTCTATAAATGAAACATTTCTGAACGTAGCCGAATAGTAAAAACTGTTTTAGAAAGGTTACAAAATAAGCTTTCAAATTATTATATTACAAATAAATATTAGCATTTGTAAATATTAAAATTTAGAACGCAAACATTAAAAATAGGTTAAAAATGACTCACATTATGTTTTTATGTGAAAACGGTACTAAAATCACAGATTATGTAAACAACAATACTTATTCTATTGTATATATGTGTAGTAAACACTTTTGTCACCTCACTTTTTTAGCATTTCATATAAAAATATTTAATAAAAATTAAAAATGTCGAGCACGGACGAGCCGCCGGTACTAAATTTGGGAGGGTAAATATTTGTCAACTACGCGACTGACAGCTGATTCATATTATGTATTTCTATAGACAACTTGATAGTGATGTACAGCTTGATCTACTATCGAGCTTTTACTTTTTGTTTTAGGGATGTAACTAAATTAATAACGGAGTTAGAACGATTTCTATGGAAACACACGCGCTGACGTATAAACACGCTTATTGTACTTGACTGCTGTCCTATTTTTAACGCTTATATCTGCTTACGTTTCGGAGGGGTTAAGAAGTAAAAGATTTTCAGCCGGCGTAGGCTTTTTATAATTAAATTTCTTTGTCCGCTGAGAATGGGAAAAGACAAAAATTATTACATTACAGCGACATCTGCACGACAAATGAGGTAACCTTGTGGATACTGATTTTCACTAGTTTCAAATTCATAATTGGTTTGAACGCTGGGTATAAATTAAAACAATGTTCAGTAAATAAATTTCATTCATAAAAAAAAGTTTCTTTTACCATTTTTTAAATTTTCAAAAATTACTGAAGGGGTTAAAAGGAGAAAATAAAAAATCGGCGGGTGGTTAAATGACGGGGTCAACACTCACCTGAGCATCGAAGCCCAGAGCCTCGTGTGATACAGAGCTGGTGCGTCCGGTGCGCACTTCGTGCAAATGGCGAAACATGTTCAAACGTGCACTGCCTCTCCCATTGTCCAGTTCGCCTGGAATGAAAATTACATTATGTAACAATAACAGAGGAAATAAGCAAAACAAAAATGTCGATTTTGTAAAGCTAGCTTGTACAAACCAAATTGGAACCTGAAATTTTTTGCTTTATCCACTGGAGCGACCACGCGAAATAAATAAATTTGCCTCAATTGCTCGAGATTTTCAGAAGATCATTTTTAAAATTTTTCACCAACACAAAAAAAATCATACCTTCGAATTTTAACATGGAGACATAAAAACTTAACATAGTGCTATATAGCCAATGAATTAACCTGTATTTTACCCTTTATGCCATATTTGTAGAATTTATAAAAAAAATCATACCATCGAATTTTAACATGGAAACATAAAAACATTGTAACGTAATTATTTTCATGGTAGTTATTCAGTCGGTTCTTGCTCAGAATGAGTATTATTAATTTCGGCGTGCCGTTGGAACGACTGAGAACAAATTCAAATTGCCTGGAAGGTTTCTCGATTGTTTTTAAAAAGGAAAAAGAAAAAAACTGTTGTAAGGGCACGTCATGACAGATCAAGGAATTTGTCGGAAGTTTGATTTATAAGGTGTTTTGATACTCGTAAATGATTGTGTAAATTTGCAATATTATGCGTCTACACCTTCAAAAAAGTGCTGTTAAGAAATATTGCTTGACGCTCGTAATGACGCGGAAAACAATCCACCGAGAATAATAGTCATCGGGATTATTGAATACAGCTGGATACATTGATTTTTTGGTCAGGCGTGTTTACAGCCTATGACGTTATATAAAACAGCCACGTACAATCCAATATCACCGAGGACAACTTTGATGAAGATTGCAGACAATGACATTTAAAGTCTAGAACTGCGGGTTATATCCTTTCAATGCTCAGAGCTGGCCATCGGACGCATTGTGATCAGCGGGCCTTTGTGGATGGACTGGAATCTCGGCTGCTTCACGGTGTCATGGGCTTGCGAAGCGGCAGCTCTGGGGCTCTTCTCCAGCTATCTGGAGCCCTTGTCGATGAGGTTAGAAGAGGTGCGCCATATTAACTATCGCAAGCTACGAATGGTCATTTGGAGTGGATTCTACTAAAATAACTGAATTATCTCTCTCTCTCTACATTTTTTTGAGTTTACAAAGTATTTATGTAGATTATGTTTTTGCTTGTCAATAATAACAAGTACATTTAGTTTAATGTAAGTTCTTTTATTTACATCAGATTTCTTTCTTTTTATCCCACGCAGGACCCTGAAATGATGATGAGAGCTCATGCATACGGAATTTCTTTGCTAACGGATAAGATGCGTGTCAACTTAGCATAGTGCTATATAGCCAATTAATTAACCTATATTTTACCCTTTATGCCATATTTGTAGAATTTATAAAAAAAAATCGTAAAGTTTATAATGGCGCGAATCCTGTGTATTTGTTACTTTGAAACTGCCGTGAGGGATACTTATTGGAGTCAACATAGAATATTTTCGATTTCTGTATGCTGTCTGTGGTATACTTGATAACGAAAGGTGCATATCTGTGGAAAAAGGACTTAATTTTAACCGTAAACAGCTGATCAGAAATTCTACGTGAAAAAATAATTAAAAAAATGATGTTTAACATCGTTCTAAAATAGTCTACGAAGTTAGTATTTGCAATATCTATGGTCATAATAGATAAAGCATTTCAATAGCTTCGTTTTAAGTACAAAATAACAAACGTGGGAGCTACAAATATTTTTTTTTATTTTTTTTGCGGAATCAGGAGATAATGGGCTTTTTTTTACCGAAAAGCAATCGGAGACATTTAAAATGATGCCAATATACGGCAAAAATTTCTCCAGTGAATAAGCAGCAAAAATGTAGATTTCCAAAAATTTTGTTTTATACAGTTTTTTGAAGAGAAAACTTCTTTAGCACCGTTGTGATTTGAAACTCGATGAAACGGAAACGAGCGACACTAAAAAGAGACAAATACATATATCTATAGGACTTAGCCTGCGAGAGAATGAGATAGTCTAATCAGTGTCCTCTTTGTGCAGTGCTACTCTTGAAGTTTAGTTTTCTGAAGGTTTCACTTCTACCGCGTGTGAACCTGATTTTGACACTTGATTTTTTTTACATCAGTTTCACATTAGAGCCCTAAGGAAAATTATTTCCATCAGGTCCTGCGTCATCATAGGGGAGATATTGTTTTGAGGGTCTTTTTGAGTTAATGAAGGAGAGGAAGTTCTGGGAAGGAAAAGGTATGAGAGGTGGGTAGGAATCTGGAGGTAAGTGTGTCCAGGAGTAAGACGTATGAATCCATCTCTTCCACTGTGCGGTGCAAGGTGATGGATCTGAAGAGGTCAAAAGACCTCTTTCAACCAGTCTCTCTCGATTTGGCCCGCCACGGAGTAGGTGGGCAAACACATTCACTGTCAAGACCCGGACAAACCTCACCCCATGAACCCGGATGCCCCTGCTAAGTCACCAAATATAGCAAACCACTTTGGATGACCTGTGGCAAAGGCGTTGGTTATCCAATAAATGGTTCCCGGGGCAGCGGAACCCATACCCGCTTACCAAGTTGCTTTTTAAGCTCGTTTTGAGAGTTCTTTACGTTGGTCAAGTTGCTATCTGGTCTTAATCCTGACAGAACACAATCCTGATCACAACAAATCGAATCGATCGTCGAATTTATTGTTTCATTTCAATTTATTGTTGTTCTATAGGTCGCAATTTCTGCAAATCCAGTCTGCCACCTCTTACCAGACCTGACGGCTCACTAGCAAACACCTGTTATGAAATATTTAATTACATTTCATCACAATTAAGTCTAGTCACGTACCCCTTATTTTTTCAATATTTGTTTGGTTTAAAACGCCAGTTGATTTTTCTTTAAATATAGAACTTTGGGCCATTCAATTATTTTTGAAATCAGAGGTTATAAAAGTCACTTTTTCCTTAGAGCTGGGCACTTTATTTGGGAAGCAGTCTAGAGAGGTGGACTCCTTTTTGAAAGGGTCACTGTATATTTTCCGAGTTTATTTATAATGCAGTTTCATTAAAATATATTGATATTTGTTGAAAAACTTACGGAATGTAAAATTATATCCCGTGTGTTTTGCTACCTACAAGTTTAAATGGCGTGAAACCGAAACATTCTATAAAGAATTTAACTGACCGGGATTCAACAGTATTTTCCTGCAGTGGAAGGAATTTAAATAAAAATAATATTTTACAAACTCGGAAATTTCTTCGTTGTAACCGTCTGTCGGACATATTTGGAGAATAATTAAAATAAACTTGAAGAACCATCAATTATATGCATGGAAAGCAGCTAATTTGACCATGGCATTGGTCTTGATCTGGTAGTGGCTCAATCTTTAAAGACGAATGAAGTACAACAGCAAACATATAAATTAGCCAAATATTATTATTATTATTAAAGCAGAGAGCATCATTCAACATTCATTGTTGATATCGGACTTAAGTATAAATTTAGCTAGAATAGATTTTTGGTTGATCCTTGGGTGAGTGTTACATTATTATAATTTTTAATTGTTCTTGGTTAACTGGATTTTATTTGTTATATTTTAAATATATTATCAACTCTGTTATATGAATACTGTCTTTCTTTTCATTATTAAAAGTCTTAATTGATCATAAAGTATTTAATCCCCAAGGCCCTGACAGAGAATTATGCTTTACCGTCTGTTAGCCTGGTTTATCAACCAGTGGCGCCCTTAAATAAAGCTAGCAGATACAATCATACATTACTCACATACCTTTCAATCTCAAATTTAACCCGAAACTATTCCCACAATTACACTTAACATTTGACACACTCTTTCTAAGTAACACACCGCCACCGAAAAGGCTAACTTATTAGGTAAAATGTTTGCGGATAACTCAACCCTCGATGACCAAGGTGCTATCCCGACATCGGTTCCTCACTGCGGTTTTCGTATGAAAAAGCTGAGGATCCGGCATCGGGAAGTACTCCAAGTTTTACGAGGGCTTGATGTTAATAAAGCTAGTGGGCCTGACGGAATACCTGCCCTGGTACTGCAGAAGTGCGCTGCAGAAATAGCTCCAATTTTGACGAAGCTTTTTAAAATGTCCCTGAAGACTGGCTCTGTGCCCTCTGGTTGGAAAAAAGCGGTTATCCATCCTATTCCAAAGAAGGGTGACCGCTCCGACCCGGCCAACTACCGCCCCATAGCGATCACATCAGTTCTGTCTAAGGTGATGGAACGTGTGATCAACGACAAACTGCTCACATACCTCGAGAAGAACAAAATTATTAACGATCGTCAATACGGATTCCGGTGGAACCGCTCGTGCGGTGATCTTCTCGAGTATGTGACGCATGTTTGGGGGCGATGCCTGGAAAGTTTCGGTGAGACCCAAATGGTTGCAATGGACATCTCCAAGGCCTTTGACCGGGCTTGGCACCGAGGACTTGTCAAAAAACTGCATTCTTACGGACTTCCCACATCCTTGTGTACGTGGATTGCCGACTTCTTGAGGGAGAGGTCGATTCAGACGGTAGTCGATGGTTTCACCTCTTCCTCACACTCGATAAATGCTGGCGTCCCGCAAGGATCGGTTCTGTCTCCGACTTTGTTTTTGTTGCACATCAACGACCTTTTGTCATGTGCACCAATTCACTGTTACGCGGATGACAGTACAGTTCATGATAGCTTTTTGTTTGACAAGCCCCCAAAGGGCTCACAAACTCCAACAGCTCGAAGGGCTTTGAAGCAAAGAATGGACGGTTACCTCGAGAGTGTTTTCTCTTGGGGTAAAAATAATCTCGTTGAATTTAATGTTTCAAAGACCCAATCTTGTCTGATTACGTCTAAAAGGGATCGAAATGAAAATCTAGTCTCTTTCAACGGAAGCAATCTTCCGAACAGGACCTCCATCGATATGCTCGGTGTAACTCTAAGTGACCAGCTAAGGTACGGGGGCTCCATCGAAACCAGAGTTAAGTTAGCCTCTCAGAAACTGGGCGTACTGTACAGGGCCCGCAGATACTTTAATAGTACACAACTGCTAACCCTGTACAAATCGCAAGTGCGCCCCACGGTTGAATTTGGCAGCCCCCTCTGGTCTGGAGCTCCAAAATACCTAAAAAAAAAACCTTGACTCTGTGCAGAAACGGGCGGTCCGTTTGATAGATTCTACCATCTTAACAGACGGACTGCAATCTTTAGAGCACAGACGTCAGGTGGGAATGCTGTCCTTGTTCTACCGGTATTACAATGGAAGATGCTCCGAGGAACTAGCGTCATTGATCCCCTTGGCGTCGGGAAACACGCCAAACACGCGTCCAACTTTTGTACACGGTTGACATCAGTCACATGAGAACGGGTCGTTTCTATGACTCGTTCTTGAGTTCAACGGCTCGGCTGTGGAATGATTTGCCGGCCTCTGTTTTTCCTCCCTCCTATAACATAGGTCTCTTCAAGACCCGTGTTCACTCCTTCCTTTCCTCAAAAAGACCCTCCACACAGCATCTTCAAAGATGTAAAAAAAAATAAAAAAACATTCCCGAATATACTGAAATCCCGGTGTGACTTACCTTGGGTCAAAACTCCTACAAGCGTAGACTTTCCCGCATCGTTTGATCCCATCACTGCGACACGCACCTCAATGTTGTGTTGATCATCTGGTATCTGAAACACGGGAAAGGTTACTGTATATAATAGTAAGCTCTGAATTAAATTTGTATAAAAAAATTACTACAGGTGTTGAGAGAGTGGTTTAAAATGTGTGTATTTCATATATTTTAGCGGCAGGGTGGGGTGGCAGGAGGGAAGGGTAACGAAGGAGGGGAAGGGCGGGGAAGGTGGAAGGGGAACACGGGAGAGGAACGGGGACTCACGGGAAAGGAAATGCAGGGAGAAACAATTTATTCTTTGAATGGCATTGCAACGCATGCCGGATACCAGCTTAGTGTGTAATAAAAAATAATTGGCAAGGCACGCATTATTATTAAAATTGTTGGCATATTTAACCTCTTATTAACCGGAGACGCGAATCAACGCGCGGTTTGTGCGCATGTGTGTATGAAGGACAAGGTCAGAATCGCTTGCGCCAACATTTGCCCAGGATGTAGGCAAAAATTTCATTCACATGGCAATCCCAGAATATTTTTAAATGATTTTATCTGTGGCATCGAAATGTCAAATTTGCAGCAATTCTTTCCGTCAAAATCCGATGCGTGTTACTTGACAAAAACATCATAAAACCTATCAATTTACATAATTAACGCAAGCAATGTTGTTTTGGTACATAGTTTATTGTTCTAGGAATGTGTTTTGGTCAATAAAATTTATGATAGCTCAAAATTAATCCAAAAAACATTCAATTCAAAATTCAAAGTGGTGTTTTGTTAGGGAATTTTCGTGAAAGGGCCTGGCATTTAACAGGTTAAGAAACTTGAAACTGGCAAAAATGCATCAGTACTATGTTAACATTGTTTTGTTTAACAGACGATATTAGGATGCTAAACCAACTACTAAAAAAGACTGTAGAATGTGGAAGGATCATCTTTTATTTAATTGCCATCTGAATAAATGAGAACTTACCTTCCTGACAAGCACTTCAGCGCCAAGTCTGGGCGGCACCGCTCCAGCTATGGGCAGCACGGCCAGCAGTGCGCACTGTGCACCCAGCCTGTGCGCCATGGCCCGCAGCGTGCGCAACGATGCGCGAAGTCTGCGCGCCGGCAGCCCACGCACACGGCCGCAGTCGCGCACCCCGATGCCGTACACAGCCTCGCCGCGCCCTTCTCGCAGACGCCATTTCATCTGGGGATGATGAGATAATTTTCTTTACATAACCTTAAAACTTTATCTACTTAAACCTTTCATTTTTACATAACTTTAATAAAACTTTTTTTGTTTTAATCTAAAATATTAAAATTCAAATTGAACAGTTCCGAACTCCTGCCACTTACGAACCTACATCTTACACATAGCGGTTTCAAGCTACGAGAAACCAATAAGTACGTAGGTGTTTGTTATTCATAATTATGGTTGTAAATTTGTTTTATTTCTCACCGTACTTTTAAATTTTTGTTGCTTTTTTTTCGTATTTGTATTTTTATTTTCTATCGTAACTTTTATTTACATTATATTTTTCTTTCTCGTGTTAAAATTGTAATGTCTTTATATCTATCTATCTATCTAAATAAAAATGAATCGCCGAAATGTATGTACGCGCTTAACTTTCGAATGACTGCAGCAAATTGGATAATTCTTTTTTTTTGTGTGTTCGTTATTATCAGGACAAGGTTTGTATAAAACTTCTGGTGAGCTCTGGCATTATGAAATTTGTATAAAAAAATTGCTATTGGTGGCACGCGAGCTGTTTGAAAACTGAATGTATGGAAAGCGGGAGGGAGGGAGGGATGGGGGAGGGGAACCAGGGAGGGGAACCTGGGAGGGGGGAGGGGGACCTGGGAGGGGGGAGGGGAACTCGGGAGGGGGGTTCGCGGGACGGGGGAATGGGGGGGAGTGGAGTGGGGAGAGGGAAGGTGGAGGTGACGGAGTGGGAACGCGAGAGGGGAAGGGGACGCAGGAAAGAAGGGGAGGCGGAAGGGGAACGGGACGAATGGGAAAGGACACGCAGGGAGAAACAATTTCTTTATTAAATGGCATAGCAACGCATGCCGGGGACCAGCTAGTATTTATGTAAAAGACCTCTGGGCGTAAATTAAATAAATAAATAAATAACCATTTTGCATTTCGTCTTAAGTATAATTGGTTTGCACAGTTCGTTTTTGTTTCAAGATGGCGGCTGTTTTAATGGTTCAGTAAAGATGGCTTGTTTAATATGTAAAATACTTGGACTTTCTTATTTGCATTTTTTCTATGCTACCTACCCGCCTGAAGTTTGAAAAAAATTGTCATGGAGATAGTGTCATTTCTTTGGACAAATTGTATAATTCCTTTTTTGAGACCATTAGGTAGGTATTTAAGTACCTACTTAATAAAGTTAAGAATTCAGAGGAAATTTTGATTTTCTTTGGGTTTGAAATTGAGAATATGCATAGTTCCAAGAGGTGTGTCATTTATCCAGTACCTAACCTCTGCCAACCATCATTTTGCTGGAAAAATATTTTGAAATATGGAACAATGGCAAGAAAAATCGAGTGCATTTGTTTTTGAAAAACAGAAGAATTGGGACTACCTAGGAAGCAGGTTGTTTGTGTTTTTCGCGTACATAATCTTGTTTTTTATCGTTTTGTACTTATTCGTGTTGTTGTGGTGATAATTACCTCGAGGTATCGTGGTGGAACTGTACAACTATATTATGATTGTGTTGTGTACTAAGGTACAGTGGTAAGTGATTGGTTATTGTCTTCCTTGCATCCATTGGTTTCCTACTCATATATGTTTACCCAATTCCAGCAAACATCATTTCATTTTTAGTATTTATAGTCCATTTCTAAGTGCAACTGAAGCCGTAATTCGCAGTTTCGAATGCGACAGATTTATTATATTAGGTCCTTACATATGAAATTGGCGTTTTGGCTCAAATATCTTCTCTTTGGTTAGGAATTCCAAATTCAAATTTATACAGCTATTTACTCATGTATTTGTGTTTCGAAAATTATAATTCATTTGTTTTTTCCTTAACTGTTTTTTTTCTTTGCGTCTCTTAGTTTACAAAATGGAAAACTTGAAATATCGCGTTATTTACGAGTACGAGTTCCACCGTGGCACCAGTGCTGCAGAAACGGCTCGAAGGATTAATGATGTGTATGACGACGGTGCCGCAAAAGAAAACACAGTGCGTTTTTGGTTCCAACGTTTTCGTTCTGGAAATTTCGACCTGCAGAACAAGCCCCGTGGACGGCCGGAGACCAAAGTTGATAATGAAGAATTGAAGACTATTGTGGAAGCGGATTCATCGCAAACCACGTCCGAGTTAACTGCAGGCTGCGGTGTTAGTGATAAAACTGTTTTAATCCACTTGAAGCAAATTGGGAAGGTGAAAAAGCTTGAAAGGTGGGTACCTCACGAATTGAGTGAAGCAAATCAACAAACGCGCGTTGACTGCTGTGTTGCATTACTCAACCGGCACAATAATTAAGGGATTTTAAATTTTTTTTATTTTTTTTTTACATCCACCGTACTCTCCGGACCTTGCCCCAACAGATTACCATTTTTTTCGAAATTTGGATAACTTCTTGCAAGGGAAAAAATTCAACTCCGATGGGGCAGTCCAAACCGCCTCCAAAGATTTTATTGATTCCCGTCCGAATGGTTTTTTTAGTAAAGGGATCGATGAACTATCTATGAGATGGCAAAAGTGCATAGATGGCAATGGTACATACTTTGATTAAGTAAATATATTATATTAAAAAAAATCGACTTTATGTTCCTCCCATACAAAACGGCAATTTCATATGTAAGGACCTAATATTATAAGATAAAAATAAAAAAAGATTCATTTTTGGATGCGAGGTCAATAAAAAATAAATTTTCAACATAATTACCTGCGTCACAAGATGTTCAAATCTCTGCTTCGTCGGATTCACAAGTTTTAACTTATACTCCACATTGCCAATCTGAGGTTCGGGAGGTAACAAAACCCCGTCATCCTTCCTGTGCCTTCCATCATCAGAGTCCTCGAAATCCACATCGTCCGATCCACTGCCACTGCTTTCCGACTCGTCAAAATCATCCGACCCGTCCAGATCGTAATTCTCATCAAAGATCCGCTGCAGTGAGTCGCGTTCGGCTGATTCCGCGTCGGATATATCCGAATGCACAAACAATCCGGCGTCCGTTATAGAGCCGGAAAACAGGCTGCGCTTGCTTTCCGACGTGGTTTCCGTCAGGAAACTGCATAAGTTCGACGGTATCTCCCAAGTATGCGCGGGACTGTCAGATATCACTATATTATCATCGAATGACACGCTAGAACGCATTCCGTCAGCTTGCAGTTCGAAATCAAAGGGTTCTGTTTTTCTACGACTTCGCTTTGTGCCGTCGTGCTTTTTGGGGCGATCGTCAAACTTATTGACGTTTACGCCGATCTTTACAGCATCTTTTTTAATCTCCTTTTCATTATTTAAAACGCATTTCGTTTCGTCTATTTTAGACTCATCCACAACATTATTTGAGTCGTTCTTACCGAACGTAAATCGACTTTTATATGCGTCAAGTTGAATATTATTCTCTCTGTTATCATTGTTTAAAACACACTTTCTTTCGTCTAATTTAGATTCATCTATAACATTTTTAGCATCATTCTTACCAAAAGTAAATCTACTTTTATAAGCGTCGAGTTGAACATTATTATCTCTGTTTCGAACGAGAGATAAATTCGACGCTTCTTTAACAGATTTTGGAGTAACAATAACAGATTTCGGCAAGACATCAATGACCGGGACATCATCATCTTCGTCTTCGTCTCCGGACATATCTAACCAACTGCGATTGTTATTATCGACTTTTTTCGTGACTTTTACCCTGTTATACGCAGCTCTCTCGTCTTTAACTCTCAACGCAGTACTTTCCACGCTGACCATCTTTGCAGCATCATCACGACTATTCACAATGAGATCAGGCTTACTAAATCGAAAATCACAGCCGATTTTGGGTGGACTACATCTTACTCTATACACAGAAGACTTACTGTCATAGTTAATACTATTCTTGACATCTTTAGCAATTGTACTAATTACATTCTGTGCTCCAGTTTCACTTATGTTAGAATTAATACAAGTTTTCTCAACATCCATTGTTAAATTATCAGATTTTTCTAATAAAATTTTACTATTTTCTGCAATACCATTATTAATACTGCTGCGAATAGACGCTCTTTTTCTATGCCTTCCGCGTTTTCTCTTCTTCTTTTTGATATGTTCCGTGGTGCCTTCCATGTTTAGCGGAGTTGTCGAACGTCTATTTTCAATTTTTTCTGTGTTGGATTGAACTGGAGTTGTCGACCGTCTGTTTTCAATTTTATCTGTGTTGGATTTGAGCGGAGTTGTCTGTCTTTCTTTAGCTTTTTCTATGTGGAATTTGCTGGGAGCTGATCTGGTTTCTTCCAAGAGATTATTTCTCTGTTGGAAGTTTTGCAAGCTGTTGTCACAGGGTAGCCGGGATTTTGAGATATCCATTAAGTTCTGAAAGAAAGAATTAAACAGGTTAGCATAATAAATATTATAACATAAATTAACAGTTTTTTAACAAAGCCTCCCGATGGGCGTCAATTAAGAATGTTAATTATATTAAATACTACATAATATAAACGTTAATTATACAATACTACATGAGTTCGAACAAAGGGCTTTTATTCAGGAAAAAAATATAACATAACAAAAATAATAATACACGGTTGTAGGTATAAGAGTATAATAATACTTCGAGAAATATATGAACGCGGCGCGTAATCTCTAACTGAGGTCTGACTTTCTCTAGAGACTCCTCTACCATGTTAATGTGGACAAGAAAATATCTCACAGTTGACCGTTGGTATTGCGCCTTAGGACTGTCTTCTGGATAACTGTTCGGTCAAGGCCGCGCTCCCGTTTATACTGGGTCTTTCATTAAGAGCTTCCTATCTTTAAATTTAAATAAAACAGAGTGTGTGTGAGATATCATCGAAATTTTTTTTTCGTTTGAAAGGCCTATCGATGGCATTATGTATGGAATATAACATCCTTCAAATGTCCACCGCGGCTTCTCTGGGTGGCGCGCATACGAAATGTCCTATTTTCCATGACTCTGGCGCATAAATCACGCTGAATTTGACCGATGGCATGGGTTATGATGGCTTTGAGGGCTGTGGTTTGTGGTTTGTGGCTTATTCGCATTGACCTGCAACTTAAGAAATCCAAGAGCGTCCAATGCTTTCCGAAAAATTCACTGTTTGGTGTGGATTTTGGGGTGGCGGCGTCATCTGTGCATATTTCTCTGAGAACGACGTTGGCCAGGCCATCACCGTCAATGGCGAGGGCTATAGGTTGATGATTACCAACTTCTTTTGGCCTGAATTGGATGATATGGACACCGACGACTTGTGGTGTCAACACGACGGCGCTAATGCCACACAGCTTGAGGGCAAGGTCATTTCACGTGGAAGTGATGTAACTGGCCAGTGAGATCGTGCGATTTGACCACATTAGACTTTTTCTTGTGGGGCTTTCATAAGTCACAGGTCTATACAAATAAGCCGAAAACCACTGCGACCCTCAAAACCAACATAACCCAAGCCGTTGATCAAATACAGCCTGATTAATGCGCCAGAGTCATGGAAAATTGGACATTTCGGATGCGCGCCACCCAGAGAAGTCGCGGCAGACATTTGGCCGATATTATATTCCATACATAATGGCATCGATAGGCCTTTCAAACGAAAAAATAAATTTCGATGACATTTCACACACACTTTGTTTTATTTAAATTTAAAGATAGGAAGCTCTTAACGAAAGATCCTATATAAGACGGCTGGTAGTACATCCTTTTGTAAGAAGGTGACCGGGAGCGGGGAGCTGTCCGGTGATTAGCCGATGGTTTGAATTGTGCAAACAACGTACTTCCTTCGGCATGCTGCGTTTGTAGATAAGGACATGTATCATGTGTAATCGAGAAAGTATTCGAGCCCGCGCGGTGTCTCTCATTACAATATTAGAATAAAACATCCAGAATGCTTGAAAGAATGAATGGAAGACCTAAGAATCAATTTATAGCTAGAGCGATGAATGAATAAAGAAGTGAAAGGAAAATTCACGAAACAAAAGTAAATTGCAAGTTAATCAAATACATGAATTGAGGCCATGATAAGAGTCAGAATAACAAAAGAGTATGTAAGAGACAGTTGATACCCCGGCAATTGGCCCCCCGGCATACTTATATACAATAATAGCTGGTCCCGGCATGCGTTGCTATGCCATTTAATAAAGAAATTGTTTCTCCCTGAGTGTCCTTTCCCATTCGTCCCGTTCCTCTTCCGCCTCCCCTTCTTCTCCTGCGTCCTCTTCTCCTCTCGCGTTCCCACTCCGTCACCTCCACCTTCCCTCTCCCCACTCCACTCCCCCCCCCCCTTCCACCGTCCCGCGAACCCCCCTCCTGAGTTCCCCACCCCCCTCACACGTCCCCTTCCCCTTCCGCGTTCCCCTTCCACCTTCCCCGCCTTCCCTTTCCCTTTCCCGCTCCCTCGTTTCGCCAATTCTCCTCCCGCGTTCCACATATTCAATCCCGGTACATTCAGTTTTTAAACAACCCGCGTGTCACCTTTTACAATTTTTATTCAAATTTCCATTTTTCGTGTATATTAAATTTGGTACCTAACATAGGTACCTATTTAAAATATCTAAAATTCTTGATTCGATTCAAACTATTAGGGGAGTACCTACTTTAAATGAATTTATCAACTTAAAGATTTTCAAAAATAGAATTCTGATTTAACAAAATGACAAACTCAAACACGCGAACCGTCAAACGTGCGATAGTCGTTAGGTTTTCTGAAATTATCCAATTTTCTGTGCAATTTTTATAAGTTTTCTCTCCGTAAGAACCATCCTCGTACTTCAAGGAATATTCTAAAAAAAGAATTAGCGAAATCGGTTCAGCTGCTCTCAAGATTTGCGCTTAGCAACACATTCAGCGATTCATTTTTATATTATAGATGCAGTCGGTTTAGGGAAAATACAGTATATATACCTACTTACACACAATATACCTAAGTGTCACCGAAGAGATATGCAGAGAGGATGCACCGCCGGATTACAACAGAATAAAACATATTTTCATTCAAATGATAAAATTCTCTCTACTAGCTGACCCGGCTGCACATGCTGTGGCTAACGAAACACAACGTTCCACACCACCCGCTTGCCAGCTGCCCGCTGCCCGCTGCCTGAATTGAATATTTGAATTTCTCGGCATTTCTCTACTATAATAAGCATGTAATATTATACGTATAAACCTTCATCTTGAATCACTCTATATATTGGTGAAAACCGTATGAAAATCCGTTGCGTAGTTTAAAAGATCTATGCGCACATACATTTTGAGCGACTTCATTTTATACTATGTAATGATGATATATTTCAACTAATTAACACAAAACCTTGACAAATTATATACCTAAACCTTCCTCATAAATCACTCTATCTATTGGTGAAAACCGAATGAAAATTCATTCAGTAGTTTTAGAGTTTATCGCGAACAGACAGACAGACGAGGAGGAGAGATATACTGTATAATATATATCAGCATATAAGTATAAAAGACCGACACTGTAAATAAATTTGTTTGATTTCAATACTAACCTATTATTAAGGGGAACGTATGGGCCCATTTCTGCCTCATGCAAATTCTGATTCAAATTCTGTTTCATACAAATCTTAGATTTGGATTTGAGATCAAAATACCCAACCAAACTGAAAAAATATTTTTGTAACCAAAAGGTTTATCAAACATCTAGTTAGGATGTGAGCTACTTTATTTATTTTTGCTATAAATTATAAGATATAGGCCATTAAAGATTTTAATGTTTCTGGATTTTAGAGGCGATTTGGGCAATTATTTGTGAGTAAATTAAAAACAATAAAAAAATTATTTTACTGTTTTTATCATGTAAATATGATGAAATATAAGTTAAAAAATTAAAAAATTTATAAGAACAATCATTTTGATGGGTGTAAATTAAAAATACAAATTACCTATTTACGGCGGAATAAAAAATAGTTTTTTTAAATAATTGAGTGGTTAATACAACGTTATTTATTAATTTGAAAAAATGGTTGTTTATACATATATTAAAATTACTGCCCCAAAAAATGCATTTTTAAAGATTTTTTTTTATTTTTTATTTCATTTTTCATTGTATTTTTAAAATAAATACAATAAAATTATTTTTTTAATGTTTTTCTTTTACTCACAAATTGCCTAAGTTGCCTCCAAAATTATGAAACAATAAAATCTTTAATGGCCTATGTCTTACAATTTAAAGCAAAAATAAATAAAGTAGCTCACATCCTTACTAGATATTTGATATACCTTTTGATTACAAAAATAATTTTTCAGTTTGGTTGGGTATTTTGATCTCAAAACCAAATCTAAGATTTGTATGAAATGGGCAGAAATGGGCCGCGCATACATTCCCCTACTCTGCAACTTAAGCAGATAAATGCGTTAGAAATATGACAGCAGTCAAGTACAATAAGCCTATTTATATGTCAACGCGTGTGTCTCCATAGAAATCGTTCTAACTCCGTTATTGTTTTAGTTATATCCCTAAAACAAAAAGTAAAAGGTCGATAGTAGATCAAGCTGTACATCCCTATTAACCCGTTTAATCACAGGAGACCCAAGTTGTCCCAAAACATCATATGCCGTTATAATAACAGGAGACCCAGATTGTCCCAGAGCGACCGTGCATTATTAAAAGTTAGATATCTCTCTTTCTGTAATGCGAATATTTGTGATTTCTTTTACGTTAGATATGGAAAGAAATAATGCTTCTTATTGTCTTAGAATTATATGAGCTAGGTTGTTCAGATATTTTACAAACCTGATCAAAAGCGACGGTTAAATTTTGCGCCTATTTGTGACGTAACACACATTTAATTTTAAAATAAAATTGTATGAAAGTGATAAAAAGTGAGGTGACAGTTTTATTACAAATTTTGTTAAGAAAAGGAATCTGAATTTAAAATTTGAAGTTTATTCTATTTTAATTACTTTAATTCAAATATTCGCAGGTATGCATTTTTTAGCCAATTTACATTTCCAATATTAAAATTTTAATATTTAGAAACAAAAATTATGATTTCTAATAAATATATCGGAAAGATTATTTTATGTAAATTTTAGAACAATTTTTATTTTTGCAAAAGCGTTAAAAAAAACAATAAATAGGAACATTTAAAATGCACGGGAAGAACCAAAAATTTTGCGCGCAAACCTTGACAGGCAAAAGTTGACAGAAAATTATTTTCTTATTATTCGAAGGGTTAAGTAGTCGCGTAGTTGAGACAAATATTTACCCGCCCAAATTTACTACCGGCGGCTCAACCGCGCTCGACATTTTTAATTTTTATTAAATATTTTTATATGAAATGATAAAAAAGTGAGGTGACAAAAGTGTTTATTACACATATATACAATAGAATAAGTATTGTTGTTTACATAATCTGTGATTTTAGTACCGTTTTCACATAAAAACATCACGTGAGTCATTTTTACATTTTTTTTAATGTGTGCATTCTAAATTTTAATATTTATTTGTAATATAACAATTTGAAAGCTTATTTCATAACCTTTCAAAAACAGTATTTACTATTCGGCTACGTTCAGAAATGTTTCATTTATAGAGCTTTAATTGTGAAGCAGTAATAATACAAAGTTTTCATAAAATGTCATTTCGTTTGAGACATTGTAAGTGAATATTTGCGATTTTCGGAGGGGTTGATTTTACTCTTTATGCTAACACTAGCTGGTTCCCGGCATGCGTTGCTATGCCATTTAATAAATAAATTGTTCCTCCCTGCGTGTCCTTTCCCATTCGTCCTGTTTCCCTTCCGCCTTCACTTTCTCTCCCGCGTTCCCACTCCGCCTCCTCCACCTTCCCTCTCCCCACTCCACTCCCTCCCTTACCCCATCCGACGAACTCCCCTCCCCCTCCCAGGTTACCCTCCCCCTACCACGAACCCCCTACCCGAGTTACCCCCTCCCTCATTCCATACATTCAGTTTTCAAACAGCTTGCGTGCCACCTATTGCAATTTTTTTTATATAAATTTCGTAATGCCAGAGCCCACCAGTAGTTTTTTACAAACCTTGTCCTGACAATAACGAACACATAAAAAAAAGAATTATCCAATTTGGTGCAGTCGTTCGGAAGTTATGCGCATACATACATTTCGGCGATTCATTTTTATTTATATATATATATAGAAGAATAGAAGATAGAAGATCAGCGTTGCATTCTTTGCGAATTTCCACATTTTTCACACAATCATACATGGATTTACACACAAATACGTCTCACGGATCTAATTCTTATAGCATTCAGTCTACTTTGGGCAGAAACAGTTCCATCATTCCATGCCTCACTGCAATACATCAAGGTAGGTACCAGCACTCTATCCTTCCATTCTACCCCCGCAAAATATTTCTATTTTTAATTTGCTTATTGTTATAGTATCTAATTTGCTTATTGTTATGTTATCTTTAATTTGCTTATTGTTATAGTATCTAATTTGCTTATTGTTATGTTATCTTTAATTTGCTTATTGTTATAGTATCTAATTTGCTTATTGTTATGTTATCTTTAATTTGCTTATTGTTATAGTATCTAATTTGCTTATTGTTATGTTATCTTTAATTTGCTTATTGTTATAGTATCTAATTTGCTTATTGTTATGTTATATTTAATTTGCTTATTGTTATAGTATCTAATTTGCTTATTGTTATGTTATCTTTAATTTGCTTATTGTTATAGTATCTAATTTGCTTATTGTTATGTTATCTTTAATTTGCTTATTGTTATAGTATCTAATTTGCTTATTGTTATGTTATCTTTAATTTGCTTATTGTTATAGTATCTAATGCTTATTGTTATGTTATCTTTAATTTGCTTATTGTTATAGTATCTAATTTGCTTATTGTTATGTTATCTTTAATTTGCTTATTGTTATAGTATCTAATTTGCTTATTGTTATGTTATCTTTAATTTGCTTATTGTTATAGTATCTAATTTGCTTATTGTTATGTTATCTTTAATTTACTTATTGTTATAGTATCTAATTTGCTTATTGTTATGTTATCTTTAATTTGCTTATTGTTATAGTATCTAATTTGCTTATTGTTATGTTATCTTTAATTTGCTTATTGTTATATTTTTTAGTAGGTTTATAATTATATTTTTATTTAGTTCATATGTATGTTTTTTGTTTAAATTACAATGTAAAACTGCATATCTCGATACAGGAATGCCCTAGTGAGATATGCAGCTTATGTTTCTCATGTACTTCTTATTTTTTTCAATAAATAAATAAATAAAAATAAATAAAGAACAGCGGTGGTCTAGCGGTAATGTATTTTGTCTCGCAAACCGAAGGTCGCAGGATTGAATTCCGGCGTGGGCAAATAAATTTTATTTGATTTTTTTTGTGTTTTTTCACGATTAATCAATTTAAAATAATATGTAGTATATTTGCTGCACGTTCCAGAGTGGAAGATACTCTTAGTATCGCCCTGGTGTAAGCCCACCATTCAGAATTGAAAACGTTGCTTGAAATAGCTTTAGCCTTCCTCTTCCCAGTCTCCTTCCCCTCCCCACTACTTTCAGCCTCACAACATATCCCAATTGGGGATGCAATAGACTCACTGGCTCCAGACGGGAGCAGCAAAGACTCTTGTGAGGTATTCATATAAAAAAAAAACAATGGTTAGTTAATAATTGTCTCTTTCTTAATCTTACTCACTACATACACATCAGACTTGCATTCTTTGCAAATTTCCACATTTCTCACACAATCACATGGATTTACACACATACGCCTCAGGGATCTCATTTCTACAGCATTCAGTCTAATTTTTGCAGAATATTTTTAGGAGGCGTGTATGGGTACCGCCACCCGGGGAATCATTTATTGGATAACCAACACCACTGCCATAGGTCACCCCAAGTGGTTCGCTACGTTTGGTGACTTATCAGGGGTGCCCGAGTTCATGGGGTGAGGTTTGTCCGGGTCTTGGCAGTGGATGTGTCTGCTCACCTAGGTGCGTGGCAGGCCGGGTCGGGAGAGACTGCTTGAGAGAGACCTTGTGACCTCTCAAGCAGAACTCTTTTGGAACATCGCCTTGCACCATAATAGAAGGGATGGATTTGTACGTCCGTCACTCCTGGACCCACTGATACCCAAATTTCTACCCACCTCTCATACCTTATTGTAGTGTATCTAAAAGCTTCTGGCTTTTAGACATAGATGGCAGTACTAAGAGCTGTCCTTAGACTCTGCTAGATTGCAGGTAACTTAGTACCAGTGATAAGCAACAGAGAGTCCGGCAGCTCAGGGAGACTCCAGATACTAATATCTACAGCTCATATGTTGAACTAATATCTACGAACTTCAGAGTGTTGACCTACAGAGCTAAGATCGGACGAATATCTGTGACGGTCCCAGTGTTGACTAATATCTACAGAGCGTAGGTTGGACTAATATCTACAGAGCGTAGGTTGGACTAATCAGCTAAATGTGTCCAATAGTCCGATATTAGGGATTTTTACATATATACTTACATAAATTAAGTTTTTTAAACTGCATACGCAATATTACGTTATTCCAATATGCTATACATAATTGCAAATCCAACCTCTGCCAGTGCTGTAGATATTCGTCAACACTTTGGTTCTCATAGATATTAGTCAGCAGTTTGAACTGTAGATATTCGTCAACACTTTGGTTCTCATAGATATTAGTCAACAGTTTGAGCTGTAGTCAGTGGCGGTTTTCTCTAAAGTGCGTTTGTGCGCTGAACCCCCATTAAAAAACTGATAAAATAAAAGAAACTTGTTTTATAATAATATACAAATAATATTATTATAGAACAAGTTTATAATCATTATAAAACAAGTTCATAATCACACCATAAATAGGGCTCCTTTAACCTGTCAAGGGCCAGGGTTTTTTGGAAAAATTTTTGGAAATTACCTTAAGAACAAGAATGGAGGAAGCTATTCTGACTTTTTCCTTGGTACAGTTTCTTTATACAAAAAATTTAAAATCGCATCCAAATTATTTGAATTAATATTCTTTTTTGAAATTCCAGTCTCGCGCGCGGGCGCTTTCCTGGCCTTTAAAAGGTTAAAATCCGTTTAAAACTCGCACCACCGCATCGAAATCTGTACCTATATCCATTTTGTGCGAGATGTGTTACGTGCAAAATTCTGTATAGAAAAATATCCGGGCCCATACATATTTTTTTATTTTTATTTTATTTATTAACAGAAACAAACAGTACAAAAGATAATTTGTTTAAAAAATTACAATTTATAAGTATATTACATGGTAGGTACCTATTATGTGTTTCATTGTAGTGTCTTATTTATGGTATGCGTATTAAGTAATTACCGGGTGATGTATGTAGTGGGAAGGTGTGAGTTGGTATGCACCTTTATTCGAGGACCTTCACAGTCCTTTAGACCCAGAATCCGAGGACTCACACGAATCCGAGGACGTCCTCGGATTCGAAATGCGAAAAACTGAATATGTACCTATAATCTATGCGTTCTGATTGGTCAACTGTCGAAATTTTGGGCCAATCGGAGAGAGTCCTCATTTTCGTGGTGAAAAATATCGTGTTTAATTTGGCTAGTGTTTCATTAGTACGGGTGTGTGACCACCAGGGCGGCGCCGCTAATGCTGGAAATCACACACAGACCCTAAACCGAGGACTCTCTCAAAGTCCTCGGTTTCGTGTTAAAGGTGCCGATCACCGGAATGTGAACACCAGGAGGCGCTGCAAGCTCGAGTGTCAAGAAATCTCACCTACGCCCTAAACCGAGGACCCGTTGTTCGAAATTCCTACGTGCATGTGAATATAATAAGTTATTGATTGTGCCGACAAGGAATTCAGTTATTGACAGTTGAAACAAAATTCAATATTGCGTTTAGTTCGTATTGTGAACTATGTTCTGTAATACTGTTTAATTCGCTGTACGGTATTGTAATATTTAATAAGTAATTAGGACACCTGCTAAAGTATTTGATTAATCCGCGTCATATATTCTTCTTTCACTCCATTCTTCGTTAATCCGCTCTATGACCCTATTACCTACACCTCACAAAAACGCCTCTGTCTGAATAGGCCACTAGCATCACATTTAAAAAAAAAATCCGGTTTAGGCAAATATTCTAAGACATTCTGTATTTTTTTTTAATCGTATTTTTGAAACCCAGGGGAAATTTTGAAAATTTCAATCCGAAAAATCAGACCATTTTTATAAACCGGAAAGACGGGACATAATATTTTTACAGGTGTGAAAAAACGATAATTACATAGCCGAAAATAATTTAAAAAAAGAACGTTTTCCACACGAATGGCACGGGAGAATAACGAGGCATACCAAAAGTATTATATCTCATAAATATTTTTTTCCTTGATCCATCTTATTGATCATAAATCATTATAACGTACAGCGTCTATATTACTAAATTCAATGTAATATACTTGTACTTGTAAATTATAATAATAATAAGAATATTATATAATTTTATTTTGTTAAAATCAGCACCATAATCATTATACCTCTAAAACACTTACCGACATCATCTTCACGTTCTGAAGAGAACCCCGTACATGCCCGTACATCATTAAATGTATGGGGTTCTCTTCAGAACATCTGTCAAAAAGTGAAACCAAATGATAAGTTCGCAGAGAACAAACAATAAATCTAGTGAACGAATTCAAAAATTCACCTGAAATCAAAGTGGTGCCATATAAAAAAATAAATCAGTGTGGAATTTTACAAAATTAATAGGAACATTTTCGGAGACGGGACATTTTCATGTAGTGACGTCACGAACCCAAATAATGGATTTATTTATTTAAAAATAAAAATAAACTGTACATTTCTAAACAATTTTACTAACATTTTCTTAATCTTAGTAAAAAGATCTATCCACATGATTTTTTCCAAGTCGTTATGAAATCCATGCAAGTGGCCTCTTAAGGACAAGGGAAAAATATCGCCACCTGGATGGGTGATGTTGTCAAGCGGGTTAAGGAGGAGCTGTAGGAAGGGTTTTATTAATGCGGATCTTGAAGAGTCGGAAAAAATTACTGAAAAAATTACTAAACGTTTCGTAACATTATAAAACATACAAAATCGTTAAAAAAAATTATGGTTTTTTAGGTAGTCTGACAAAAAAAGTAAGACAACAAAGTCGTTTATAATTAAAATTATTGAACCAATATTCTTTCCTTCCAGGCATGATGAAATTTAAATTGCTGTAAATATTTACTGGTTGGAGATTTATGTACATATATATATATATACATATTCTAAAAGGGAATTAAATTCTTTACAACTTCTTTCAAGTGAATTTCTATGTGTGATGAATATTTTAGACGAAGTAACGTTCGATGAAAAATGTGAAGTAAAATAATTTTTTCGAAAATATCCACATTTGTGGAGCGTGTAACTCAAAATCGGCTGGGATTAAGAAAATTACATATAGAATAAAATTTGTAGAGAATTTTATAAGCTTACTAGCTGATCCGGCGAACTTCGTACCGCCTCAGAATCAAAAACTGTTGTCAACTTATTAGCTGAATTGATCTAAATTGTTTCTCACTGCGTATACCATACCTTGATCTAAATTGTTTCTCCCTGCGTATCCTTTCCCCTCTCGCGTTCCCTCTCCCTCTCCCCACTCCACTTCTCCCCTTCCCCCGTCCTGCTAACCCCCCTCCCCCCCCCCACCTCCCCCTCCCCCCTCCCCCCTCCCCCCGCCCCCCACCACCCTCCCCCCTCCCCCGGTTCACAGTTCAATATTATACCCCTTGCAATATTGCTGCAGTTCTTTAAAAATAGGAGAATTCGTTCCATACACGGACATATGAATATATCTGGACGTGCCCTAAGTGATAAAAACGTATTATTTCCCCCTCGCCATGGAACCAGCTGGAGCTCCTCCTTGGCGCCAGTTCGCCCCATGTGGAGGGGATAGAGAATCGCTTGAATCTAAAATGTGTGACGTCATCATTCTTGCCGTGGGCAGCGCGAAGCTAACATCTATACATTTAACGAAAAAATAACACGCCAAAACAGTAGCTTGTGCTATACAACATACCTACATATCAGTGTGCACATAAATGTGGGCGGTTCCTTAGTGTGCTCGTCGCTGGTTACAGGGGTAAGTAAATTATGAAACATTTGTAAAAGTGTCTTAACTAAACACGGCAAAAAAATATTGCTATGTGAAAACGGGCGAATCTTTTTGGGGTGTACATTTGGCCTACGCAAATATTTTATTATCGTGGCAAGCAATTCGCGCTCCCATGTAAAAAGGTCTATTCATTCAAAGCAGATTTTGCTTTTAAGAACTAAATGATGATATTATAATGCGAGATGCCTATATACTGTCAGATTAATTTTTCAACCAATGACAGTCATCTTCCCCTCTTCGTACCGCCATAGTTGATTTTTCCCCTCACCTGTTATTTCTGGTCTATTGAATTTGGATGTCTATGGTTCCATACAAAATGTATGGGGAAAATAATTTTCTTCGGAGTGGAACACCCTTTACGTTTAGGGGTAAGAAAAATAGATGTTGGTCGATTCTCAGACCTACCAGATAAGCACACAAAATTTCATCAAAATTGGTCCAGCCGTTTCGGAGGAGTATGGTAACAAACACCGTGACACGAGAATTTTATATATTAGATTTCCTCTGCGACACACCGTTTTTGAGATACAAGCGGAAACCCGAAAATTGGGACCTTCCCCCCCCCCTCCCCCTCCCTAGCTCACCACCTAGACGTCAGGACTTTTAGTATGTTCACACCCTACGCACCCTAAACAAGTTTCTGAAGGAATCGCTTAGGTCCCTGCTCACGCACTCTACATCTCCTTCCTTGACTGGACTAACAATCGTAAGTTCTTTATAATATAATACAATAATATCGCACGTAATACCCGTTGACTAATGGTTGCATTTTGCGAGAGACATATGGTATCTTGTTCAAACCCTAAGTGAGAATACTATTTCGCTTGAGACGTGTCGTCGGAACAGTTCGGATATTTTCGGTACTTTCCGTATTACGACCGCTGATTACTAGCCGATCTGCTGTTTCACCGGGCGCGCGGGTGGAGGGGTGCACTGCCTGTCGGGTGTCAGCCGTAATGATCTCTTACCAAATTCATATATTTAGATAGGCAATTCAATTTTATTTTGAACCTTTTTTTAAGTTTTGTGCAAATTTATATTTTAAATAAAATATTTAGGAATACGATGAGGCGTATAATTTTGTTGCCTGTTCACCGCACGAGTGAACGTTAGGACAAGCCGCGCCTGCTTCCAAGATACGTGTAAGAAATTCGTTCCACACTATTTCGAGGACCCAAGACTTCCAAAAACTACAGACCACTAAAACGAGGACCTTCCGAGATCCGTGTATTTTACGTATGTGTAATCCTGAATACGTGGACAGGCCTCGGATATGGGAAGTCCTCAGTTACCGGGTGTGTATTCCGGTTTTTTGAGGACCGTTTTCTAGGTGCTTACCGGGTGTATGATGAAACCGAATAGACAGCAACGATCACGATTAACTTGAGTATACGTATAAGTGTAGAATACTTGTCTACTTTATATAATATAACAGGACCTCGAATTCGGGTAGCCAGTTGAAGTCCTCGAAATCGGGATTGGACAAACAAGGGTGTGTGTGAGTGTGTGAGTATGTGTGTATGTATGTGTGCGCATTGAACAAATTATAATATTCGCAAGATGCTCTTTTTAAATTTGGGCAGTGAATCAGAGAAAATGTCGATGTTGGAATTTAGACCAATAATATTGAACTTATGAAGAGCACGATTGATTGGTGAATTAGATGCTGCATTTGTCTTGTAATTAAGCGTGTGGAATAGTTCTGTATGACGTGTACGTCTTAAGGGTATATTAAAATTAACTAGGGAAAGAAGTTCGGTACAGTCAATGTTATTATTTAAAATTTTGTGTATAAATGTCAAATCAGCTATTGCTCGCCTTTGTTGCAATGTTTGAAATGTGCATTCAAAGTTATTGTTGAATTTAAAGGTAAGATATTTTATAAATTTGTTTTGAATATTTTCTATGCTATCTATGTATACTTTGTATTGCGGGTTCCAAATTGGCGAAGCATATTCCAGTGTACTTCTGACTAATGCAAAATATAACATTATTACTGTACGCGGGTTATTGAACATTTTACTTATGCGAAGAACAAAACCAAGCATTTTATATGACCTGTGAACGATTGAGTCGATGTGCTTATTAAATAAAAGTTTGCTATCGAGGTACACACCAAGATCTTTACATTCTGTTTTCGAGATGACAGGTTCATTATTGAGTGAATAAGAGTACTTAATAACATGTTTATTTCTGGTGAATGTCATAGTATGACATTTGGAAATCTCATATCCCTCTGACGGTGATTTGAACGAAACTATGCATTTCGTTACCAAATTCAAACACGCTTGGTGCGTTGCGATTACGAGTAGGTTCCACGTGATCTCCGATCTTTCACGAATTGTACCGATCGTGTTCGTCGCAGAATGACCATTGCACCGGATGAAGCTATATTCGAAATCTTATTTAGATACTATTTAGATTAATATTTTCTACGAATTGGTTTACATTATGAACATCAAAAAATATGCTACGGATAAATTGAACCTTTTACTACCTTTTGTACGGATTGGAATAACAATAAAATGATTATTTACGAAACAAAAAATATAAGCGTAAACTACTAAAGAAACGTTTTTTCATGACTTAAGTAACTATAAAGTATTAAGAGAATCAATTTTTAAAAGTACCCCTTTATGGCAAAGACTATTTTTGACCTTTATATGATTTAACTTTTTTTCATTCTTATAAAATTATGCACAAAATAAATAACAACCATTTTGGCGCGTACTTGCCTCGTGCAAAAAAGATGCTCGATTTACAATTTTGAAGGCGTGAGAATCAAAATATTTCTAGCGTTTATATTCCCCTTTTTGATATTATTTTTGGCATACGTCGCATTGTCAAGTCGCTAGTTATGTAATTTATTGTTGAACTTACTTCGGTAATTTTTTTTTAAATCTCTGAACACAGTGTTGTGTACCTATATAAAAAAATAATGCTAATAATATAAATGAAAAAAGGTTGGAAATTAACAATAAAAGGCCTCCGCGTCCACTTATATATTCTACGTAATTATTCTTGTTGTAAAAACAATAATAATTAGCAACGTTTATTGCCGTAAAAAAAACATTAAACAACTTAATTCCTCTAAATGTAAATTTTGATTAGATATATCTTCTCTTGGATTTCTGAACCCCCTGTTAAAAAGACCAAGGACCGCCACTGGCTGTAGATATTCGTCAACACTTTGGTTCTTATAGATATTAGTTTGATTTTTTTCAGTTTTTGGAATTCCTGTAGATATTAGTAGACGCCTCTCTCAGGGAGTGTTCAGGAGAACTCTCACATCAGATTCCATTCATCCAGTTCCTAGATAGGTTGACTATCGTGGTCAATATTGTAATATTGAAATATTAAATAAATACAGATCTATTGCAAGCAAGAATCTAAGCAAGAATCTATTATTCCCAAAAGTAATCTTCCAAGGTGTGTTGGAGAATCTGTTAGTGTGAAGTTAAACTACAGAACACTACATTTATCCTTTCCAGAACTTCCTCTCCTTCCTTTTCTTTAAAAGATCCTCCACACAGCATCCCCAAAGATGACAGACCCCTAAGGGAAAATATGTTACTCCGCGTGCAGAATGGACCACCTCATCGAAGCCAGAGTAAAGTTAGCCTCACAGAAACTGGGCATACTGTACAGGGCCCGCAGATACTTTAGTACACAACTGCTAACCCTGTACAAATCACAAGTGCGCCCCACGGTTGAATTTGGTAGCCACCTCTGGTCTGGAGCTCCAAAATACCTGAAAAATACCCTCGACTCTGTGCAGAAACGGGCGGTCCGTTTGATAGATTCTCCCATCTTAACACACGGATTGCAATCTTTAGAGCACAGGCGTCGGGTGGGAATGCTATCCTTGTTCTACCGGTATTACAATGGAAGATGCTCCGAGGAACTAGCATCATTGATCCCTTCGGCACCGGTGCATAGCCGGGAAACACGCCAAACGCGTGCCCAACATTTGTACACGGTTGACATTTGTCACATGAGAACGGGTCGTTTCTTCGACTCGTTCTTGTGTTCAACAGCTCGGCTGTGGAATGATTTGCCGGCCTCTGTGTTTCCTCCTTCCCACAACATGGGTCTCTTCAAGACCAATGTTCATTCCTTCCTCTCCTCAAAAAGACCCTCCACACAGCATCCCAGATGACATAGGCCCTGAGGGAAATTATTTTCCTCAGGGCCTCCTGCGTGGAGTTAACGTAAAGAAAAAAAAAAAAAATGGAACTATTGTAAAAAAAAATGCCTCACTTCAATAACATCAAGGTAGGTACCAGCACTCCATTGTGGACTGCTAGCTTCACTCCCACGAACAACAAATAGAAAAAGTTTCAATGACATTGCAAAATGCACACGTCAATGACAATTTCGTTTTCTTTGTTTGTTTTGCATTTGACCTTTCGGGTTTTGGATTTTGGCCAAAATATTTCATAGAATCGTCCATTGACATTGACGTTTCGACCTCCAAAAGCATTAAACCTAGAGAAAGAAGTCACAGAACAGGGCAAAGTGCCTAGAATTCTGTCAAATTCACATCTGTTTTGATTCTAAAATAGACGTCAACTCCCACATGTTATTGCGCAAGCAAATTTTTTTTAATTTGTTTTGGTTTGGAATAAGTATTTAAATCTAAAATAATAAAATAACAACAAATCATATTTTTAATCTAAATATATAAAAATGATTACTTGTTGTTTTTTTTTTAACTTTATGAGTAAACTAGATGACCCAGACTCGCGTTGCTGTGGCTAACTAAACACAATGCCATCTTCTGGATGGTTATCCAACCTTTATAACCACCGCCATCTTTGGGTTCATCGCGAAGAGACAGACAGATGCCGCAGAGGACTTTAAATTATAATACGTAGAGATGGTGCGAAAGATTATAATAATGTGCTTGAGGTAACTAAAGTATTTAAGTTGATAAGGATTAATACTGTATCTGTCTAAATAACTTTCCAATTACCGCAATGTACGTGAACATTTTTTTAGAAGATAGAATGGGGATAGTAAGCTATCCGTAAAAGATATGCCTTCGCGGACAAAGAGGAATATCCCACCATGCATTGTTTTTAAACGAATTCGAAAAGGAGGAGGTTCTCAATTCGACTGTATTTTTTTTATTTTTTATTTTTTTTATGTTTGTTACCTCAGAACTTTCGACTGGGCAAACCGATATTGATGATTCTTTTTTTATTTGAAAGCTAGTGCTTCCCGTGTGGTCCCATTTTAATTTGGTCCAGTTCTGACAATGGCATCCATGAGAAAATCATATAAGTCTTAAATTTGCATCAAGTATGTGCGCGACAAATGGACGAATAACTCAATATCACGCCAACCGATTTCGATGATTCTTTTTTTATTGGAAGGGATGTACTTCAAGGGTAGTTTGATGAGAGTTTGGTTAGGTTCTGATTATGGGATCCATGACAAAGTAACGGAACTCTCCAATTCTGAAGAACAAATTTACGATACTCGGCCGAATCTTAATCGAATTAGTTAGTGTACTTCAGATTCACTAAAAATCAAAAAATAAACAAAAATTTTAACAAAACAAAAAAACGACTTCAAAAAATGCACTAAAAAGTAAAAAAAATAATTTCGTATTCTTCTACAACTTTATAATCAACTTACCTTTTCTACTCATCAATATGTACGTACGATTGTTATTTTTGGAGTCGGTGTCAACCAAGGTACCCGCGGCCCGGCGTGTTCACTTGACAGCTCCTCTCCCGCCGACACCGACTCCAAAAATAACAATCGTACGTACATATTGATGAGTAGAAAAGGTAAGTTGATTATAAAGTTGTAGAAGAATACGAAATTATTTTTTTTACTTTTTAGTGCATTTTTTGAAGTCGTTTTTTTGTTTTGTTAAAATTTTTGTTTATGTTATATCCCAAAAGGATTAGGCAGCGTTTTCGATGGCTACCAGACGGCTTGACTTTTTCGTACAATTCTAACCAGTGGCGGATTCAGAAAAAACTCAAGGGGGGGCGCTAAAGATATAAGAAAACTAAAAAGTAGACAACAGTCGGGAGAATAAGAAGCACCGCACAAAGAGGAGACTGACTATACTATCTCATTCTCTCGCAGGCTATCACATATAGACGATAGTGGATGAGTTTGTGTATTCGGGAAGTATGTTTACGAGAAATGGGGAGGCTGATAGAGATATTGCAAGAAGGGTAAATGTAGGTAACTCCGTGTTTATAGAGGACTGAAAGCCGTTGGCGCTAACAAAAAACTGTCGAAAGAGGCAAAGCTAGCAGTCCACAACGGAGTGCTGGTACCAACCCTGATGTATGGCAGTGAAGTATGAAACTGGCAGAGGAAGGACTAAATTTTATAGAATTGAGATCCCTGCGGCATATGTGTGGTAAAATCACGTATGATAGTGTGAGAAAAATATGAAAAGGATGCAAGGCTGATGCAAGCGTAGTAAGTAAGATTAAGAAAGGGACGCTTAGAGGGTTTAGACATGTAGAGCGAATGATTGAAGAAAGATTTTCTTATATTTAGGGGGGCCAAGGGGGGGGGGGGGGGGGGGGCACCAATTTACACTAATCCTTGACAAATTATACACCTAAACCTTCCTCATGAAACATTCTATGTATTGGTGAAAACCGCATGAAAATCCGTTCGGTAGTTTTTAGGTTTATCGCGAACAGACAGACAGATGACGCGAAGGACTTTAATTTATAATATTTATTTTTATTTATTTATTTTATTTTAAATGCACATTTACAGTTACATAACCAATAATAAACATACATTTTATTTTATTAAGTAATAATAGCGTTTTTGAATTGATCAATATTTAGTTTAAAAATATCTATATCAGGGGGCAGGAAATTTAGTAAAATAATCATTTTTCCGAGCGGCATTACTAATGGTAAGTTAGTTCTGCATCTCGGAACAACAAAAGTTCTGTGTCTGCGTGCTCTTGTGAAGTTGTCGGGGACATAAAACTCAAATTTTTGTAATATATCGGGAATACAGATGTTACCGTTTAAAAGTTTATATGCTGTTGTCAGCAAAGCAGTTTTCCTTCTTTCGGCGAGGCTATTAATACCCAGCATGCCGGACAAAAAGGCTGATGGATATAACCAGGGATAATATCCGAAGTCTCTAAGATACAAATATCTCAGAAACTTCTTTTGCACTTTCTCAATCATTTGAGAGTATGTTAAATCCACTGGTCCCCATATTACTGAACCACTTTCCAAATAGCTACGTACTAAGCTATAGTATAGCAAACGAATCGCGGAGGCGAACAAACGAATCGCGCGAATATACAGAGAAGCTCAAATTGTAGTATTTTAATTAAGGGCCTTTAAATTATATAATAAGGCTAGCGGCCCAGAATCCAAATTTCGTCGAAAGATGTTCTTACGATTGTACAGAGCGGTTCCAATGAGAAAGGTTAATTATTCTGCGTACCAGCATATTAAAACTATAACTCAATATTGATTTTATTTCATTCAAAATTAGCTTTAATTTATACGTACATCCAAAAATGCTGAAAGGCGTGATAATAAAACTATGAAAATTATGTACTTGAGGGAGCGGGAGACAGAAATGAAAGGCGTCATGTCGAAGTAGTGAGTCAGTCGTTTATTGGGCTACGTAGCGTGGGTCGGTAAAGCCGTAACAAGATGTAAGCAGGGTGCCGTAGATGAGATGCTGCAGGCGTGCGGTGTGATGAAGATGGTGCGGTGAAGGTCAGCGAGTTGCTCGACACCATGGCGGTGGAGATGACCTATCTTCCAGGCCGTTGCTCGACGCTTTGAATCGCGGAGATGAACGGTGTGTGGCTCGGTGAGCTGAGCCACCAGCAGGTAGTCCTGGCGAGGCGGAGCGTGTTTCCATGGCAGCGAAGCACGGTGGGGCTTCGGGGTGCCATGAAGTGGTGAGCTGATCCCTGGACTGAAGGTGCGTCAAACCTTATAAGTCGCGGGATGTAGCTGATCTCTGGAGCTGAAGACACGGTGGGCCTTAGAGCTGAGACGTGGTGATGGACCTCGGGAAGCTGCCCTGGATGTGTGTAGATGCCATGCGGAGATCGTTACATGCTGAGATGTTGGCCGACTGTTAGTGTGAGACTGAACTGCAGCGGGCGAGCGATCGGCTGCTTATATAGCCGCGGTAGAGTAACTACCTCGCGGTAGGTAATACGAGCCACTTCGGCAGTTGACGAGAATATTCGGCGCCGTACAGATATTGTACGGTGCTGTCTCGAAACCTTTCTAGGGAGCAGTCCTCCCTCCACATACTTATTGTAATTATTTTTTGATCATAAGTATTTATAATTTTTCAATAACGTCTAAGCACAATAAATGTGCAAAAAAAATCTGAAATATATTAATTTGCAAGACCGTAAATAGATAGACAAAATAGAGAAATTTTCATCATAAACATTTACAGTGTTTGGATATTTTTTTAATGATTTTATTTGAACTAAAATTAAAATGTTGAATCATGCTTTTACTAGATAACATATTGATTTACAATAATGTATGATATGTTATTACAATAATGTATGTATATACGCTATACAAGAATGAGGCCGCTATAATTAGATGTGACAATTTTTTTATTTTTTTATTTAATGCCGGCAACCCGGGCGTTTATTGTAATAATAATCATATACACACAAGTTAGTAGCCCGCCTCACTAGACTAAGTCTGTTCCGAGGCGGGTACATATATATATATATATACATAAACTTAGACACATATACATTTACATATATGTACATACATAAACACAATTATGTTCATACACACATACACGCATATGCGCACATACTTACACACAGGTATTCGCATATGTGTACATAATCGAACTCATAGATACATATTAAAACATAAATACATATAATCAAATAAGAATTATTGGGAGTTGAAATACAGTTATCAAGGAATTAACAAATTTCCATAAAACCAAAAATTCATCAGATATACATCTAAATCTAGATCTATTAAATATCAACAAAATGAATACAAATAGTAATGCTATCGTCTAAATCTAGAACTATAAGATTTCAACAAAATAATATACATATCATACAAAAGAAGCCAGTATAAGACAAGGGGTGAGACAGGGATGCTCTCTGTCACCTGTTCTTTTTAACGCTTATATACAAAGTGCGATGATGACTTGAGAGAGAGAATGAGTCACAGAAAAGGTGTAAAGATACAAGGGCAAAAGGTGGACATGATAAGGTTTGCTGACGATATTGCTTTGGTTGCTGAAAGCGAAGAAGAACTGCAAGAGGCCTTAACAACCATGCAAAGCATTCTTCAAAACAATTACAACATGAAGATAAATAAAGACAAAACAAAGCTGCTGACTGTAGGTCGAACGCAACATCAGATGAGAGTAGAGATGTCAGGAGTTCCACTAAAGAACACCAAGGAGTTTGTCTACCTCGGGAGCAAAATAACATGGGACGGTCGGTCTAAGAGCGAGGTCGACAGCCGTATACACCAGGCTAGGCTTGCATTCAATAAAAGGTCGAAAATAATAGAATCAAATAATATAGACCTGAAACTGAGAATACTCCTTATCAAGACCTATGTATGGAGTATCTTGATGTACGGCTGCGAAACATGGTGCCTATCCGAAAGAGATAAACGGAGACTAGAGGCTTTTGAGATGTGGTCCTATAGAAGACTACTAGGAATTTCCTGGAGAGACCACATCACAAATGAGGAGGTTCTCCAAAGAATCGAAGGAGGAAGGCACCTGCTCAGGACCTTGTCCGAAAGGCGCGCAAGATGGATCGGCCATGCAATAAGACAAGAAGGCCTCTTGCATGCCATAATGGAGGGTATGACCGAGGGGACAAACGCTAGGGGACGCCCACGCTGAGAGTACCTGGAGGGCCTGCTGGTGGACGTGCGCTGCTCATCATATGCAGAATTCAATAGAGCCGCACAAGACAGGGAAGAGTGGAAGAAACGAATAGATGAAATTGCTGCAAACCAATCCCAGGATTGAAACCAGAGAGAGAGAGAATGTATGATTACATGATATGAAATAATATGTCTTGTAAAATAAGATTTTTAATTTGAAAATTTAACAAATCTGCCAACGACCTATGGTATAAATGTTTATTTTTAACATAACCTTATTATGCTAAAAATAAACATTTTTCTCAAAATTTAAAATATTTATTTATTTATTTATTACACGCCCTGATGGGCTTTTACATTATAATTTATAAGTTGAGTAACAAACAATGAAGAAAATATAATACAATGAGAAAAGAAAATACACAAAACAGTGTAACAACAAAACAAATAATAAAATAAAAATACATATTATGTAAAAATGATAAGAAGTCTCATATTCAATATAAACAAAAATTGAAGAAATGATGTAAATCTATTTGTGCCTAGAAGAATAAAAGTGATAGAATATACAACGTTTATACTGATTAGTTTTAAGATGAAATATATCACCTAGATTAGAATATTTATTTCCGAGACTGTGAAGTCTCGGAAACGGAGAATTTTGATAAGCTAGTGTCCTGGTGTTATTGAAGTAGAAGGGTAATAAATTTCGACATGATTTTTGGGGAACATGGATATTGATAAATGGTACAAAATTAATTGATTTTGCAACGTCCCACAATATGATTGTGAGTAGCACATGTTTCCCAAGAAAAGATATATATAAAGGAACATGGAGAACACCAGATGGTAGAAATGTTAATCAGATAGACCACCTACTTGTTGAGGCAAGGCATAAATCTGATTTAATGAGCATACGAACATACCGTGGAGCAAATGTTGACTCGGATCATTACCTTGTTATCTCCAAAATACGGAGTAGAATATCAAACGTGAAGAAACAGAGGGGATCACGCACAAATAAATCTGATATTGAAAGCCTAAAAGTACCAGAAACAGCAGAAAAGTTCATTACAACCATAAATCATAAGTTGAATGACATCAGCGACCATGTGGAACAACATGATATTAACTCATACTGGGATGGTGTTAAGTCTGTGATTACCAATGCAGCTGACGAAGTTCTGGGAAGCAGGCAAACACAACCAAGAGAATTATGGTTCGATGCAGAATGCCAACAAGCAACCAATGTGAAGAATGACGCATATCTAAGAATGCAACAGCGACATCGTACACGGCAAGCAGAGACGGAATACAGAGAACTAAGAAAGCATGAGAAAAAACTGCACAGAAGGAAGAAACGAGTATTTCTCGAGAACCAAATCAAGGAAGTGGAACTAGCCAAGGCCCAAAACAGAAGTCGACTTTTCTATCAGAAGGTAAACCATCAAAGAAAAGAATACAAGCCCAGAATTACAATGTGCTACGACAGCGAGGGAAATATTTTGAATGAAAAGTCAAGAATTCTGAATAGATGGGTGGAATATTTTGATGCTCTGCTAAACGGAAGTGTAGATGAGAGTGTGGGTGAAAATTTGACAAGGGATGGAAACATCACTGATGGTGGTACTAATGATGATGACAATGTCGAGCCGCCACCAACATTAGAAGAAGTAGTGGGTGCCATTAAAAGTCTACATAACAATAAATCACCTGGAACTGACAACATCTCTGCAGAGTTATTCAAATATGGCGGAGAGAACCTTCAAGTCCATATATATAATATCATTAAATCCATCTGGTGCTCTGAGACTCTGCCAAGTGAATGGAACTGTGGAATAATTTGCCCTCTTCACAAGAAAGGAGACCCTATGAACTGCTCTAACTATAGGGGCATAACGCTGCTGAATATCTCATACAAGATCCTATCAAATGTACTGTGTGGTAGGCTTATGAAATATTCGGATGGCATAATTGGCCAATATCAAACTGGGTTCCGTAAGGGGAAATCTACAACTGATCAAATCTTTTCACTGAGACAGATACTGGAAAAAACAATAGAATTTAATGTTGATACATACCATCTCTTCATAGATTTTAAGGCTGCCTATGACACGGTAAATAAAGAAAGACTGTACAGAGCCTTGGATGAATTTAATATCCCAAGAAAACTGGTAAACTTAGTAAGGCTCACAATGTCTAATGTTGAGTGCCGAGTCAGAATACAACAGGATCTGTCAGACACCCTAAAGACCTTCAATGGACTAAGACAAGGAGATGCACTTGCCTGCATTTTATTCAATTTAGCGCTGGAAAAGGCCATCCGAAATGCAGGTATACAAACCACAGGCCATATTTTTAACAAGTCTGTTCAGCTCCTTGCTTATGCTGACGATATAGATATCATCGCACGCTCAGAATATGAACTAAAATCGGCGTTTAAAAGCTTAGCTACGTCGGCAAGAAACATGGGATTGGTCATCAACGAGGGGAAGACAAAATATATGCCCGTACATGGACGCCAGAAACCACCAAGTATACAGATAGATAATTATACATTTGAAACTGTCAACGAGTTTGTATATCTCGGTACTATGGTGACAAATGACAACAACGTATCCAGCGAAATCAAAAGAAGAATAGTAGCTGCAAATCGATACTACTTTGGGCTACAGAAGCATATGAAATCTCGCCACCTTACCAGAAGAACTAAAGTCCTGCTTTACAAGACCCTTATACGACCTGTTCTTATGTATGGTTCGGAATGCTGGACAATCAGTAAGGGTGATGAAGGAGCCCTAGAAAGTTTTGAAAGGAAGGTGCTGCGAAGGATTACGGCCCAGTCTGTGATAATGGAGAATGGCGTATCAGATACAACCAGGAGCTATACGATCTTTACGAGGACCCTAATATCTCTAAGGAAATCAAAACTGGAAGACTCAGGTGGGCTGGACATATCCAGAGAATGAGCGAAGGAGATATTCCAAAGCGAATTATGGATGGTGCACCTGGGGGTCGGAGAAGAGTTGGAAGACCAAAGCTTCGATGGCTGGATGGAGTGGTGAAGGATGCAAGCACCATCGGCATCAGAAACTGGCGCAACGCAGCACAACACCGACAGTCATGGAGGCAGGCTCTGCTGGAGGCCAAGACCCGACCTGGGTTGTAGAGCCACAGATGATGATGATGATGATGATGGATATTGATAAATTGAAGTAATTCAGAACAGTCAATTTTTTAATGCAGTATTTTATGTAGTAGTATTAAATCTGTGCTTATTCTTCTTTCTGAAAGTTTCAATAGAGACGTTTTATCCAGGAGATAATTGTAATCAATGTTTAGTATAGGAATATGCAATTTATAGTTTATAAACCTTAGAAACTTCCGTTGAATCTTTTCAATGTTGTCTGAATGAATGTTGGAAAAGGGAGACCATAAAGTAGAGTTATATTCAAGTTGGCATCTGACAAGGGTTTTATATAACATAATAAATGTGTCTAAATCATTGAAATCTAAAAACATGCGCTTACTTAGATAAAAGAACGATCTTTCGAAATCAATTTATATTTTTTTGTGGAAAAGAGTCAATACTTCTAAAATTTGATTTAATAATGACAAATTTCCGATTTTCTCTGGTTATTCTACATTGAATTAACCCTAGATCACTAACCTCATTTTACAACGCTTATTACTAACCTTCGTCGTTTCGGCTACGCCGTATAAAAGGGAGGCCTTCTAAGGGTTTATGAAATCAAATATTTATATGTGTTATACTTATTTGTTACATTTATCATTTGTTAAGGGAATGTACCCATACTACGTGACCTGATCAGGGGGGGGGGTCATCAAAATACCACGCTTGGTCACAACGGGGGGGGGGGGGGGGGGCTTAGGTTTTTATCACGTAGTCAATCTAGAAATCTGGCGTTTTTTTTTTTCGAACTACGAGGGGAGGTTTTTAAGTTCGCGGAATGGGAAGGTAAGTGATTAATGGGGGTACCGCTGAATTAGGTACTAATTGAACAACTCATTTTTAGGATAAACACCGGGTTTTATCGTAATTAGGTCATTAGTCTTTGAGCTATCGTCGACCAAACACTTCAATCGGGAAGAAATTGTGAAATGTGGAGAAAATTGAGTTCCACGCTGTTATAAAGTTCCTTTAAGTTAATTTAAAGATCGGAAAAATGTATTTGGGTAGTAGGTGAATGAAAAGGAAAAATAATTTGGGTTTTTATTTCCACTCCTTACCCAATCCGCAAACTTAAAAACCCACCCTCGTACGTTCAAATAAGTGAAAAAGTTCAGGGAACGTGTTTGTTGAAGATGATTGAGATGAAAAATGTTTATAAAAATAACAAGACTTTCGTTTCCATAAATTACGTTCCGGTTTCAATATATTTTGACATAAGTTTTATCTTGATAATATTTTTTCCACTTGTAATGCATGCACTCTTGCTGTCACACAGCAAGCGCCGTATTAATAAAGACAAATATAAGTCAAATAACGCATTTATTATTTTTTGTTAGCAAAAAATTATTCGAAATCATATTTATGAAATACTTCGTGAATACTGTGGGGGGGGGGGGGGTAAAAAATTGCAAAAAGTGTGTCACGTAGTATGGGTATGTTCCCTAACATGTTTATAAGTTATTTATTTTTTATTTTAACTTTATGAGTTTTCGATTTTTCAATTTGGGAGGCGGGAATGGGTACCGCCGCCCCGGGAACCTTTATTGGATAACCAACACCTCTGCCATAGGTCACCCCAAGTGGTTCGCTACGTTTGGTGATTTAGCAGGGGTGCCCGGGTTCATGGGGTGAGGTTTGTCTAGGTCTTGGAGGCGGATGACCAGGACACACTGAACCCCCATCCTACCCACCCCTTAAACCCTTTTCCTTCCCAGAACTCTCCTCTCCTTCCTTTCCTTAAAAAAAAACCCTCCACACACCATCCTCAAAGATGACATAGGCCCTGAGGGAAATTATTTTCCTCTGGGCCTCCTGTGTGGAGCTCATGTAAAAAAAAAAAATGAGTAAAACCTCAAATTGTAAAAAACATATTGACACCTCTGGGACTCGAACTCAGGACCTCTTGCTCTTGCTCTAGCTCTAGCAAGAGGTCCTGGGTTCGAGTCCCAGAGGTGTCAATATGTTTTTCTGATTTTTCTGTTTCCAGATTTTCGATTGGGTTTCGCTTATATTGTCTTCATTTATTTAAATATTAGTTTTTTATTTACTAAAATCACAATTTAATTACTTTGACAGCCTTTTAATTGGACCGGAGTTTTTACTCATTTGAACAATTTTGTTTCTTTAAATGCTTAAATCTTATTAACTAAAAAAAACAAAGACTTAAAATATTAAAATTAAGTAATAAAATCAACAAAAGAAAGAAACATTTTAGAAAAAAACTATTAATTAATACATTTGTGACAAATGTCAAGTGTGTGTTCGCCACACATGGATTTGTTGCACTTGGGCACACAGGGCCCCTACACAAAAAACACATACGTGCGCCGCGCAAGCGCGCACGCTGCGGGTCGTCTGAAATTGAAAAAAATGTATATTATCGTTAATTTCTTAAATTTAAGAATACGAAAATGTCATTTTTCATTGACCTCCATGTTGTAAATTACAGCGGTAAATATGCACTTTTTCACGAAAAAACACTTTGCAGAAGTTGAATAATTGTTAGAATTACGTATTTCGGAAACTTTTTGCATTGGGGGATGCGGAAAATGATGCATTTTAAATTTCAATTGCGTAAAATAAAATTCACTTTGCGTCTTTGCAAACTGACATGGCGCGGCCGATCTGTCACACAAGCCCGCTAGACAAACCCTGCGTAGCCAGACAAACCATTTAAAAACGTAGGCTGTTTTTTAAAGTAAAGATAATATTCACAAGCCCGCTATACAAACCCTGCGTAGCCAGACAAACCATTTAAAAACGTAGATTGTTTTTTAAAATAAAGATAACAACATGGAGGTCATTGAAAAATGACATTTTCGTATTTTTAAATTTAAGAAATTGACGATAATATACATTATTTTCAATTTCCGCACACGGAATTAATCACAGCTAATTATTACCTATCTTCTGGGGTATATATTTATTTTTTTTGTCCAAAATGAGCTGGTCCCGGCTTTGTATAAATTTACCGAAATTTTTGTTTTGATTTTTTAGTAAGAAACATTCTAAAATAATAAAATTAATGTGGTTTTCGGCGTTTAGTTTTGGTATAACCATTAAGTATCGAATACCAAAAACAATTAGCTTAGTCCCGACATTTCTATTAATATTAACGGAGTTTTTGTAAATTTAAATTGCCTCCGTAATTATACTACTTTACATAAACACGCACTTTATCACAAAATGAGCATCTGCTCTGATGATGGGCACTGCTACGCTATCCGAAACGTTGGCCAAAGAAGGCGTAATGACGTACAAATTAATCACAATAAAAGATTTGTGATGCAGAATAGAAAATAATAGATTATATTTGCAGTGACTTCATGCAGACATAATTAAAAATGACATCAACGTTTTAAAATAACTTCATGTCACTAGACTAAAGACCTCTTTGTGATTTTACATTGTATAGTAAAATCGTGCAAGGTTTTTCAACTTGATTTTAATTCAATTTTTTTTTTTTTACGTTGACTCCACACAGGAGGCCGTGAGGAAAATGATTTCCCTCAGGCCCTATGTCATCTGGGATGCTGTGTGGAGGGTCTTTTTGAGGAGAGGAAGGAATGAAAATTGGTTTTGAAGAGACCCATGTTGTAGGAAGGAGGAAACACAGAGGCCGGCAAATCATTCCACACCGATCTCTATCAGCCTTCCCATCTCTCCTAAACATACTTCCCAGACACACAAACTCATCCACCTGCTCCAAGTATTCATCATTCTCAACTATGTTGCACAATGTTTTCATGCTCTCTCTTTCAAATACCATGACTTTAGACTTGTTCCTACAGCCCCTACCTTCCAGCCTCATTAAGCTGCCCAACTGGGTGGTGACATAGTTAGCCTGTCATTATACCGTACAGACTGGAGCGCTCTTGTGAGGTGTCAAATAAAAAAATATTTGGTAAATATGCAGTTAGTCCACCTCACGGATAATACGGAACGTTCGTGTTGTCAAAGTTTGATGCACGGATAAAACGCAATGTTCCCTTTTTTCAAAAGACAATCAAAGATGACATTCTAAAATAAACTCGCAATTCATCATAATTTTAAAAAACATCCCAGGTTTTGAATGGTTTGTTTGGCAAAGCAGGGTTTGTCTAGCGCAGTGGTTCCCGACCTTTTTCTGTCCCGGGACCACTTGTACGTTTAAGCGCCCCGACAGACACCATCCAAGAGCACAATTCTCTAACCACCCCCCCCCCCCCCCAGGACGGACCAATTTTTTATGAAGTTGAAATTTGTAGGCTAGCATGGGTGGCACCCGGGACGGATAGCACAACGGGAGGGGCGTAAATTAACACGGCTGAGATTTTACAAATTTATTTTTTTAAGGACAAAAATACCTAAATTGCACATCAACATAAAACAACATACCTTTTACAAAACAATATACATGTTACATCGGCAAATTTTTATTTGTAATTAAAAAAATATACATTTTACAATTCACGGAAAACATGTAGATACACGTTTATTTAATTAGGCTGATGGAACATTTTTACTTCTACTGCGTACGGAAAATGAGAAACTTCTAACGACACTCTGGGAAGTTGGACAGGTTGAGGCCGCAAGCCTCTGCTGCCAGTAAATGTACTTGCTTGAAGATCAATGTTTTGATGTATTCTGGATTGTCACGGATTTTTGGGAAAAACTTGATAACATTACAAACTATCATTTTTTCAGCTGCCTGATTTACATCCACCATTTTAAATATGTATTATGTATAGTGATGTAGACCCGGGAATATTCCCCGGGGAATATTCCCGGGAATATTCCCCGACCTGAAATAAATTCCCGAAAACGGGGAATTTATTTAATTTTTAATAAAATGGTTTCTACACTTCTCTTGGATGCTTTATTGAGAGTTGGCAGTTATCTAAGGGGACATCCCTTGATGTAGGGACTTCCCTACCACTTGTGCCCCCCCCCCCCACCCCCCTTAGAGAAGTCCCTGCAGACCAGGGTATCCCATGTAGGGACTTCCTCAGGGTCCCATGTTTAGGGACTTCCCTTAAGGGAAGTCCCTTTGGGTTAAGGGAACTCCCTTAGACATGGGGGCCTTAGGGTATCCCATGTAGGGATTCCCTGAGAGTTCCCATGTTTAGGGACTTCCCTTAAGGGGTATCCCTTTGGGTTTCCTGGATGGGAACTCTCTTAGATTTAGATTTAGATTTCAGTGTTATTGTGTAGCTGCTGAAAGGTTGTGTGCACGAGTTTTGAGATTAATAATCTAAAAATTACTATAATATGGGCAGGGACAGGAGCAATGTTTGGAAATATTTTAGAAGTACTGGAGCTGGTGGATCGTGCAAATATTGCAATTTTGTCTACAAAATAAAAAATGCTACAAAAATGGTGAAACATATACAAAGTTGTGTGAAGTGTCCTGTTGAAGTGAAAAGGCTGTTGGCAGGAGATTCTGAAACTGATATTAGGAGCATGATGGTTAGTAGGCCTGCAAAACTATCTGAAAGTGCGCCTCTAGCTGAAAGTTCGACAGAATTAAACTCGACACCAAGCAGAGCTTCAAGTTTAAAATCAACTGGCCTTCGTTCGTTTATGGATCATATGGAAGTCGACGAACAGGTATGTTTCTTTCTGCAGTACCTTCAATTTATTTATTTTGTGTGTTGTTCATTAAAAAAGTAACTGAACTCACTTTTGTATCTTTTTAGGAAGTTTTAAATCAAAATCTGTGCCGAGCCATTTACGTCAGCGGAGCACCACTTAGCATGGTCGAGCACCCCCTGTGGAAGGAATACTTCAGCCGTCTTCGTCCTTCGAACAAGCTGCCAACTAGGGAAGCCGTTTCAACCTCATACTTAGACAAGGAATATAACCGTGTGCAAGCGAATACCAGTGTCATAATAGCCGACTCAAGAAACTTGGCTCTTCAGTGTGATGGGTGGAGCAATTTAAGAAATGAAGGAATACTGAACTTTGTGGTGAACACTCCTAAACCTATTTTCGTTGACTTTGTCAATACAAAAGACAATCGACACACATCCGAGTATTTGTGCCAGGAAATGAAAAAGATTTTGGAAAAGTTTGGCCCCAATAAATTTTTAGTTGTGATTGGAGACAATGCGGCCAATATGAAGAAAGCGTGCAAGCTTTTACAAAGTGAATATCCGCACATTGTACCCTTTGGGTGCATAGCTCATACAATGCACCTATTGGTGAATGAAATTCTTTCAACCAAATCAGCAAACGTATTCATTCAAAGGGTTGTTAGTATCGTTAAGACCATCCGTCAATCACAAATACTGAGCGCATTACTAACTGAAATAAATACAGCAAAGAAATTGAATTCGACTCTACATCTTCCTGTCAAAACACGCTGGGGAAGTTATTTAAATTGCCTTGACAGCATGATGAAATGTAAAGTAAGCCTGCAAACTTTTGCAGTAAACGAAGCTGCCTCATCTTTACCTCGTGATATGAAGAACAGCCTGTTAGACGATGATGTTTTCTGGACAAGAGTGACATCATTAGCCGATGTTCTGCGACCGATTGTTTCCTGGATTACAAAGCTAGAGGGGGACGAACCACTAACCCACAAAGCATTGTATGCTTTTGAGGATATTGACAGCAGTCTAAGTAAAACTCTTCCAGCATCTCTACTGTCAAATGCCGAAGAGAAGCAAATATTAGAAAAGGCGACGCAGCGCAAAGAATTTGCTATTGCTCCAATACATCTGGCTGCTGCCCTACTAGATCCTGGTTCCCAAGGACATCTGCTAAGCCACGCTCAGCAACTTGAAGCACTTGAATTCATTGACCAAGTAGCAAGTCATATGGAGACTGTTGATAGTGCAAATGTTCTTGTTGATTTAGCCAATTATAGGGCTAAGGAAGAATCATGGAGCAAGGCATTCCTATGGAAGTGTGTCGATAAAATCACGCCAGTGACCTGGTGGAAGGGGATGTGCGGATGTTCAGATTTGTCACAGGTTGCCATAAGAATATTGACAGCTCCCATTACTTCCGCAGCCACGGAGAGATCTTTTAGCACGTTTAGTCGCATCCATACAAAACGGAGGAATCGTCTAACAACTCAAAGAGCAGGGAAAATAACATTTGTGGCACACAATTGGAAACTTCTTTCCTCTGAAAGTGGCTCTCAAGCTGCTTCCAAGAAAACCCTTTCTTCCACGGATGAGCAGATTGCGTCTGCTTCGCATCATAACGTTTCAAACTTATCTGGTACTCGCAAACGCAAACATCCAATTGACTGTGCCGAGGAAGAGGAAAACGTAGATAATCCTGAATCGGCAACAACTTCGTCCGGGTCGGATGAAGAAAGTGGAAGCGAAGTTGATAGTGTCCAATCAGTATCATCAGATGAACAGTAACGATCTGTGAAGTTGTGTCATTTTTACAGTTTTACGATTTTTTTGTTTTATGTAGCCTACCGTACACTAATAGGTAATAGCGTAAAGTGTATAAGCTACTAATACTGTACATACAATAGAGATACTACTCAATGTAAAATAATTTTGATCGGTGCTTTTTTTTTTCTCTTGGATCCTATTCCCATATATATTGGAATAGATTTGACTTTTTATGGATCTATACTGCTAATATGTACCATATTATGTGTGTATTTTTTATATTTTAGTTAATAAATATTATTCTTTTTGAGGTATTATGTTGTTAAAATCAAAATTCCCAATATTCCCCGTCCAGGGGAATATTCCCGGGAATATTCCTGGGAATATTCCCCAAAAATAAATTCCCGGGAATTTATACATCACTAATTATGTACTAAAAGCACTGATATTAGATCACACAATATGTAAGTAATTACAATCACATCGATTCATAACTAGGGACCGCCTGCGCACTGGCTCGCTTATTGACCTGCGGACCATCTTCTAGCCTCTCGCGGACCACTGGTTGGGAAACCCTGGTCTAGCAGGTTTGTGTAATTATTCTAATACATTTCTTTCCATGTTCTACTGTTATTAATACAGGTACAAACTTTTAATAATGCATTCACTTTGTTTTACGCAAAAATATTTTTTCTATGTTTGGCAGCATTGATTAATTGTCTATGAAATGTTAAATTAAAAACGATGAATAAATAATGGCATTACCACTTGTGTGAATTTATTTTAACGAAATTAAAATGTTAAATGCATATTTTTTGCATGTTTATTGGTCTCCCGCGACATAAATACTCACTTTTCGTAATAATAATAAAGCTAAATCTAACTGTGTGAATAAAAAATATTCCGTATTAAGAGCGTTTAACCAGCCAGCGGACGAAAATCCACATTTCGTCGAAAGTTGTTCTTACGATCGTGCAGGGCGGTTACAATGAGAAAGATTAATTATTCTCCGTACCAGCTTTTTTAAATTATAACTCAATATCGAATTTATTTCATCCAAATTGGCTTTAATTTATACCTTCATCCAAAAATGCTGAAAGGCGTGATGATAAAACTATTAAAATAATGTACTTTTTGTAATTACTTTTTGATTATAAGTATTTATCATTTTTCAATAATCTTTATAAATAAAAATGAATCGCCGAAATGTATGTACGCGCATAACTTCCGAACCACTGTACCAAATCGGATAGTTCTTTTTTGCTGTGTTCGTTATTGTCAGGACAAGGTTTGTATAAAACTACTAGTGTGCTCCGGAAATATGAAATTTGTATAAAAAAATTGCAATTCGTGGCAGCGAGCTGTTTGAAAAATGAATGTACAGGGACTGAATGTGTGGAATGCGGGAGGGGGAAGGGGAACTCGGGAAGGGTGTTTGCGGGACGGTGGAGGGGGGGAGTGGAGTGGGGAGAGGGAAAGTGGAGGAGACGGAGTGGGAATGCGAGAGGGGAAGGGGACGCAGGAGTGGAAGGGGAGGCGGAAAGGAAACAGGACGAATAGGAAAGGACACGCAGGGAGTAACAATTTCTTTATGAAATGGCATAGCAACGAATGCCAGGAACCAGCTAGTAATGTCTAAATTTAATAAGAATGTTAAAAAAATCTTAAATATATTAGTTTGTAAGTGCGCAAATAAATACACAAACGGACCAATTTTCGTCAAGAAACACATGTACGTACATATTTTTTAATGATTTTATTGAAACTAAAATTAAAATTCTAAAACATGCGTTTACTAGATAATGTATTGATTTATTTTACTGCATGATTATATTATTTGAAATGGGTGTGGTATAATACAAAATATTTTTTTTGAAAATTTAACAAATCTGCCAATGACCTATGGAATAACCTTATTATACTAAAAATTAAAAAAATTTCTCAAAATTTAAAACATGCGAATGCTAGATAAAAGAACAATCTTTCGAAATCCATTTATATTTTTTTGTGGAAAAGAGTCAATACGTCTAAAATCTGATTTGAAAATGACATATTTCTGGTTTTCTCTGGTAATGCCCTCTTAACGAGTAAGCGGTTTAACGCAAAAATAATAAATAAATTTATGATTAAAAAAAATAATGAATTCTAAACCAAATTCACATAACACTGGGTAGGTACCTACCACCATTTACCGATAAAAAATGTTTACACACACGTAAACTATTTCTTTGACAGTTTAAGGTGTGTGTTGATATTATTAAAACAGCTGTTCGTGACATTTAACACTCATGTCAGATAGCTTATCAAGCAGTAAATAAATACACGATAATGTGTCATTTCTGTCCATATCTTGCATACATTACTGTATGATTACATCAATGGAAAGATCAATAAAATGATTAAGTGTTATCTAAACTGATGTGAAAAAAAAACAATGTTGCCAATTTGCATTTCAGACCTTTCGCTTTAGATAAGCTGATAAAATAAATGATTATCTGTTTGGGAAATAAATAGGACATTTGTGAATTAAACAGGCAATCTATACAGGGTGTAACAGGACGTACCCGCGGGATTTTAACCATCGATTCTTGACATTATTTGAAGAAAAAAATGTAAATGAAATTTTGATCTCCGGTGATATTTTTGATGTTTTTTTTATTTATTTTTTCTACAAAAACATTAAAAAATGGTAGGTGTTTGACAGTTGGAGGCGGGGTGAGGGGTTGGTCGGTTACTCGGCTGAGTGACCAATGACAACAAGCGAAAGATTTTTTTTTGTTTGAATTTGAAGAGAAAAAAATAAAAAAAGTCATAAAAAAAATTACCGGGGACCAAAATTTCATTTAAGTACATTTTTTACTCCAAATATGCTCAGGAATCGCCGGTTAAAATCCCTTGGGTACGTCCTGTTACACCCTGTATATGTATATGAAAATCTAAAAATGTTTGTATGTCCGCTAAGCGTTGCTAAACCATTCATCCGATTGCGATGAAACTTTGGGGATTTGATATGTGCATGCCTGCGATGGTTCCTATATATATAATAGTGAGTTCTGGCATTATGAAATTTGTATAAAAAAATTGCAATAGGTGGCACGCGAGCTGTTTGAAAACTTTATCAGAACTGAATGTATGGAATACGGGAGGGGGGAGGGGAGAGGGGAACTCAGGAGAGGGGTTCACGGGACAGGGGAGAGGGAAGAAGGGAGAAGGGAGTGAGGAGAGGGAAGACAGAGTGGGAACGCGAGAGGGAAAGAGGCCACGGTAGAGGAAGGGGAGGCGGAAGGGAACGGAACGAATGGGAAAGGACACGCAGAGAGAAACAATTTCTTTATTGAGTGGCATAGCAACGCATGCCGGGAACTCGCTATTCAATTAATAATAAAAAATGAGAATAAATGGAATTTTTTTAAAATTTTTTACGTTGGCTCCTCACAAGAGGCCCACTTGGGGATGGGTGACTTACGTCACTACTACAATTGGGGATGGTGTGCGGAGGGTCTTTTTAGGGAAGGAAGGTGAGGAAGTCCTGGGAAGGAAAATGGTATTAGGGGTGGGTAGGAATCTGAGGGTCAGTGTGTCCAGGAGTGACGGACGTATGAATCCGTCTCTCCCACTGCGTTCTACTGTACAAATGTTCGACGTTCCGAGAGACTACAGCTGGAGAAGTCAAAGGGACTCCCTCAACCATTCCCTCCCGATCCGGCCTACCATGCAGTTGCTGGGCAGACGCATCCGCAGCCAAGACTCGGACAAACCTCACACTATGAACCCGGATACCCCTGCTAAGTCACCAAACGTAGCGAACCACTTGGGGTACCCATACCCGCCTACCAAATTGAATTTTTGAGGGTATTCAAAAACAAAAAAACAGTTTTTGAAAGATGATAAAATACACTTTTGTAACAAGTTTGTCTCTTACTACCGCTGCCGCTAGGGCAGCGGGACCATAGGTATATAAAGACAAGCGAAACCTTAGAGTTTTGTGTTTTAGCCTGCCGGGGAGTCCCGCGCTAAGCTCCAGGAAAATAGTTGAAGTCGAAGTCCGCCTTCCGAGATCAGCTCGCGCGGCTTCAAGGAACTCGTGAATCTTTTGTGTAAAGTGACGAGTAGGTAATTAAGGATAACAAGTGTCCTTTGGAGTTATTATAGTGATAATAACCATAAAGCTACTGTTGTAGTTGGTACGTGAAAGTTACCACTGTTTTTACGATTATTGAACTGGCTACTCGTGTTATTGATTGTACCCACCCAATAAAAGACTAATTGTGTAAAAGTGGGATTTTATTTAAATACCCCGCTATAACTGGCGCCCAACCCGCGGCCAATTAATTCGCGAAGATTGTTCATAGAATCAGTAAATTCAGTGAAAGTTGTGAAAATTGTGAAACTACGAAAAAGTGAAGTAAAATCACGAAAATTGTGAAAATTTCGAGATAAAGTTAAGTTTAGGGGGAGAGAAAATCGAAAGTGGAAGTGTGAAAGCACTAGTGAAATTGCGATAGAGAAAGCGTAATATGTAGTTACAGTGTAACAGTAAAAAGTTAAATAATGACGCTTGCAAAGAATGCGATGGCGTCGAAAAGACCAGCACATGAGGTGATGCGCGAGTTCTATCGTATTGAACAAGAAGAAGGAATGTCGACGGAACGGTTTATTGCCACCAAAAGGGCATTGTTTGCTGAATTTCCGGATTACTATCAATCTATTGAAATAGAACTGGATATGATGTACGTAATGCTCAATCCATTCATAAAAGAGAATATACCTAGATGCTCCGTTCAAACGTTTCAAGACCTAATCCGTAAGGTGAAACTTGCAGAGGAAGGCGCTCCACAAAAAGTCAGCCAACAAGATGCGATTCAAATCATACCTACAGAAGCGCTACCAGATAAAACATCGCAAACCACAGAAGATGTTTATGAGTACGGTGAACAATCAGAAAACTACCTTCCTGTAGCTCAAAAACTACCGTTAGAAGTGCCACCGGATAAAAAATCGGAAACCGAAATCTCTGAAGTATCGGAAATAATGACGTTAGATTACCCAGATGTACTGTCCGCAAAATTTACCGAAGAAGATGTTGATGTCCCGACGGCAGTACCGCTGAGTAACCTGGCCCCGCTCAAAAAGGACATCCCACATGCCGTGCTACAAGACGACCTTCAAAAGGGAGTAGCATCCGAATCACCATTGGAAGCAACCTTCGTGATGACTACCAGTTTTAATGTTACCAGCCGATTTGATGCAGACTATCTACAAAAACAGGCAGCAATCACACCCAACGTACTCGTAGAAGGAGATCATCTACTTGGGACGGATTACCTGCTACTAGCTGCGTTTGTGATTCCCACTTATGTCCGCGCAGGTGACTGGCGCATTAAGGTGAAAATTAAAGATGAATCCAAAATCTTCCGCCCTTTGGGCGTCTGTGCTCGTAAATTGTACGAGGCGATTCTGAAAACTATCGAACTATTCATCTCACGTTCATGGTTCATTTTAAAATTCTGTGAACTCGACCCCCCAGAAACCATTGTATAGATACTAATTCCAAAGCCAACATCTCGTCTATTCAGCAAGTGCAAAATGTTACAAAAACCGCACTGAGATATGGGCTGAAAAGAAATGACACCAGGATATGGGCTGAAAAGGAATAACCCCAAAGGGGCAATATCAAATGACCCGATTTTACAAGCAACCGACCGACAAGACAAAACCTGGAAAAAGCGATAAATCAAAGTGCAATTGCCCAGAGCCTCTCGAAATAATAATAAACTGCTAAATTATACAATTTACAGAGATAACATGTGTGCTGAAACAAGGGGCACACATTTACGACCAGCCGTAATACGACCTACTAATTGTGCAGACCTAAAACTACTTACGACATAAACAAAGGAATGGGCACAGCCCCTAAACAGTCGTAAATCATTGCCACCGGACCATTTTTCAAGAAAGACATCTTCAATCATTGCAACCGGAGTCAACTGGCCACGTGTGACCACCATCGCCCCCCAAGCTGCAGATTTTATCCAGTCGAAGCGAACAACAAGGAAACCATATATCTAAATAGGTTAAAAAAATTCTTGTAACGCAACTCGGGCCATTAGAAGACAACAGAGGACCACCATAAATCAATCGATAGCTGCACACTTCTGAGGGACCCCACGTGCAGAATAGCCCAACCAGCGACCGACACGCCGCAGACTGAAAAACCATCTTTTACTAATAATTTTAATGTTTAATTTTGTTTAATGTTTAATTTTAAGAATAAAATGATTTTTGTTTATGTAAATGTAACTAATCGAGGCGATTATGTTACATTTAGGAGGAGTGTGTAACAAGTATAGTTATTTCGAGCGCATTTTGAGAAGTGTTCACGATCGAATACTTTCTCTGTCTTGCATTGGTTGTCTCTTACTACCGCTGCCGCTAGGGCAGCGGGACCATAGGTATATAAAGACAAGCGAAACCTTAGAGTTTTGTGTTTTAGCCTGCCGGGGAGTCCCGCGCTAAGCTCCAGGAAAATAGTTAAAGTCGAAGTCCGCCTTCCGAGATCAGCTCGCGCGGCTTCAAGGAACTCGTGAATCTTTTGTGTAAAGTGACGAGTAGGTAATTAAGGATAACAAGTGTCCTTTGGAGTTATTATAGTGATAATAACCATAAAGCTACTGTTGTAGTTGGTACGTGAAAGTTACCACTGTTTTTACGATTATTGAACTGGCTACTCGTGTAATTGATTGTACCCACCCCAATAAAAGATTAATTGTGTTTAAAGAAGAAAAGTGTGGATTTTATTTTAAATACCCCGCTATACTTTCAAATTTTATGATTCAAAATAAACATATTTTTAAATTATTTTTTTTAATGCAATCATAAAAAGGTTTTAAAAATGGCTCATCTTACGTTTATTCTAACTAAAATTACTGATAATGAAAAAAAAAAAAAACTTTTATTAGGCAAATGTATTGTAAACGTTATTGTCAACACAGTTTTTTGTTATTTCGTATAAAAATCTATACAGGATGTTAAGGTCCTTGACTTACTTTATCCAGTTATTCATTATTTGGAGTAAAAAATGTAAATAAAATTTTGGTTTCCGGTGACATTATTTGTGGTATTTCTTTTATTTATTTTTTCTAAAAAAAATGGTAGGTGTTGGACAGTTGGAGGCGCGGTTAGGGGTTGGTTGGTTACTCGGCTGAGTGACCGGTGAAGACATGCAGAATGTTTTTTTTTAAATTTGATTTTGAAGAAAAAAAAAGTCATTAAAAAGTCACCGGAGACCAAAATTTCATTTGTATTTTTTACTTCAAATAATATCAGGAATCACTGGTTAAAGAAAGTAGTCAAGTACGTCCCTTAACACCCTGTATATATAAAAATCTATATACAGTGGAATTCGGGTATAACGACTTCGCTTATAACGGCTTACAGTTTTTAGCGTCGATAATGTAAACTCAAGTTAGGTTTCATAGTTAGGTACTAGGAAAACATATCCGTTTAACTCCGTTCTAAGCGACCAACTGCTTAAAGTGACCTATTTTGACATATTTTAATACACTACTTTACATTATTTATCCTTATTAGCACGCGTAAATCACGGTCAGTGTTTATCGTCTGTTGTGACTAGGTTAATAGCTCCACACAATGAGTTCCGTGAAGCCAAAGAGTTTTTCAATAGAGAACTCCAGTCCAATTTTTATTTTTTTTAATGAATAATGACCTTCTAACTTAAATAACTGCATTTTTATTTTTATTTTTAGAGTTAGTTTTAATAGTTAAAATTATTGTAAAAGTTTTAATTTTTCAAGATCCCCCAAGACCACCGTATGTACGGTGAATCGTGTGACGTCATCACTCCTAAAAAATTACTATAGGATTGGGCAATCAGCTGATCAAGTGCCGCCATTTTTTGAATACCGTTATTCGAAGCATTCTCTCCCTAGAAGTAGCATTACTATTTTTTATGCAGTAGTTTTTCAATATTTTAAATAATAGAGATAAACTAATAGAGATACCTCTATTTTTGATACTGAATTATTTAGGCTTAAATATTGTTTCAATTAACACAACAACTAAATCTCTATAAACAGTATGAAATAACGAATATCATTAAATGTTGTTAATACTGATGGCTTATGTCATACCTACATAATCAAAGATTTCAATACAATGACTTGCAATGACTGGTGACGCGTGATGTCAGCACTAACCATTCAGTAATACCAACTTTACAATGAGTTTTGACGAGAGGTTTAAAAATGCACTTTTTAATATTTTTTTAAGAACTCTACGTTTAATATTATGAAATAAAACTTATATATTCAGAATCAGCGTTTATTGGTCTATGTGAACATATTTTTTTAAAGCCATAATTTTCATTGGAGTTCCTTATTGTAGAAAAAAAGTGCTTTATTACACCGTTTAGAAGCCGGGGAATCAAATGTAACCTTCGCGAAGGAGTTGTAAAAACAAGCTTAAATTATCCGGCCATTTTGTGCATCATCCGGTTAGTACGACAAAGTATCGCCGGCCTCTTGAGGGCCATTATATTCGGATTCTACGTTAGTTACGGTGTTTGTGGTCGCACTCCTACGAAACGGCCATTTTGTGCATCATCCGGTTAGTACGACAAAGTATCGCCGGCCTCTTGAGGGCCATTATATTCGGATTCTACGTTAGTTACGGTGTTTGTGGTCGCACTCCTACGAAACGGCCATTTTGTGCATCATCCGGTTAGTACGACAAAGTATCGCCGGCCTCTTGAGGGCCATTATATTCGGATTCTACGTTAGTTACGGTGTTTGTGGTCGCACTCCTACGAAACGGCCATTTTGTGCATCATCCGGTTAGTACGACAAAGTATCGCCGGCCTCTTGAGGGCCATTATATTCGGATTCTACGTTAGTTACGGTGTTTGTGGTCGCACTCCTACGAAACGGCCATTTTGTGCATCATCCGGTTAGTACGACAAAGTATCGCCGGCCTCTTGAGGGCCATTATATTCGGATTCTACGTTAGTTACGGTGTTTGTGGTCGCACTCCTACGAAACGGCCATTTTGTGCATCATCCGGTTAGTACGACAAAGTATCGCCGGCCTCTTGAGGGCCATTATATTCGGATTCTACGTTAGTTACGGTGTTTGTGGTCGCACTCCTACGAAACGGCCATTTTGTGCATCATCCGGTTAGTACGACAAAGTATCGCCGGCCTCTTGAGGGCCATTATATTCGGATTCTACGTTAGTTACGGTGTTTGTGGTCGCACTCCTACGAAACGGCCATTTTGTGCATCATCCGGTTAGTACGACAAAGTATCGCCGGCCTCTTGAGGGCCATTATATTCGGATTCTACGTTAGTTACGGTGTTTGTGGTCGCACTCCTACGAAACGGCCATTTTGTGCATCATCCGGTTAGTACGACAAAGTATCGCCGGCCTCTTGAGGGCCATTATATTCGGATTCTACGTTAGTTACGGTGTTTGTGGTCGCACTCCTACGAAACGGCCATTTTGTGCATCATCCGGTTAGTACGACAAAGTATCGCCGGCCTCTTGAGGGCCATTATATTCGGATTCTACGTTAGTTACGGTGTTTGTGGTCGCACTCCTACGAAACGGCCATTTTGTGCATCATCCGGTTAGTACGACAAAGTATCGCCGGCCTCTTGAGGGCCATTATATTCGGATTCTACGTTAGTTACGGTGTTTGTGGTCGCACTCCTACGAAACGGCTAGAACGATTTTTATGAACTTCCTATACTTGCTTTCCTAAAAAGACCCTCCACACAGCATCCCCAAAGATTACATAGGCCCTGAGGTGAATTATTTTCCTCAAGACTTCTTGTGTGGAGCTAATATAAAAAATAAAAAAAACTTTCCTATCTGCTTCCCTTCCCCACCACCTTTAGCCTCACAACCCAACCCGATTGGGGATGCCATAGTCTCACTGGCTCCAGATGGTTGGGAGCAGTTGAGACTCTTAGTGCCTCCGTACATGACGCTACTTACAAGCTACTCGATCATCGTGAGAGTATCATATGCGCCGATCGTAAGTACCCTCCGTACAATTTTGCTGGTGCCCGTACACGGCGCTAGGCGATTTCCGATCAGTATCACGATACCGATAGTGCTGATCGCACGCAACGCGTTGCATCATTTGCGTCGAAACATGGAAGTAATGTTAGATTTGTTCTGCAAGTGGAAAAAATGCGTGTTTACCAGAATATGTAAGGATTTAGTGGAGAAGGCATGGATTGATGTTGGAAAAAGTCATTTGACATTGCTTGACATCGTGTTAACTCCACGGCTGCACGTGAAAAATGATCAAGTTCACATGGACATATGAATATATCTGGACCTGCCCTAAGTGATAAAAGCGTATCATTTCCTCCTCCCCATAACGGTTCCATGGAGCCGCCTCATATCGACGAGAGCTTCGCTTGAATCTAAAAAATGTGACATCATCATTCTTGTCCTGACCAACGCCGAGCACGCCTCGTACATTTTACGAACAAAAATGAGAACTTGTGCTATACATTATACCCTAATATATGTGCATATAGCGGATGTGGGCGTTTCTCCAGTGAGCTCGTCGCTGGTTACAGGGGTAAGTAAATTATGAAACATTTGTAAAAGTGTCTTAACTAAATACGGCAACAAAATATTCCCCTGTGAAAAAGGGCGAACTTTCCTTTGCCGCATTTGGACTACGTAAATATGTTAATAACGTGGCGGTCAATTCGCGCTCCCATGAAAGAGGTCTATTCATTCAAAAGCAGATTTTGCTTTTAAGAACTAAATGGTGATATTATAATGCGAGATGCCTATATACGACTATGCCTATGACGACCTCCGTAGTCCAGTGGGTAAGACTCTTGACTCACCATCCGGAGGTCGCGGGTTCGAACCCGGCATGCGCAAATACATTTTATTTGATTAATTGTGTTATCTGAATAGCCAGGTACTTCCCAACCTTCCTCTTCCCCACCTCCTTCCCCTCCCCACTACCTTCAGCCTCACAACATACCCCAATTGGGGATGCCATAGTCTCACTGGCTCCAGACGGGAGCAGTTGAGATTCTTGTGCGGTATTCACTGTAAAAAAAAAAAAAAAAAATACTGTCAAGATTGATTTTTTAACGAATCACAGTCATCTTTTCCCTCTTCGCCCTTCCATAGTTTGGTTTTACCCCTCATCTGCATCTTCTTGTCTATCCATTTGGATGTCTATGTCAAGTTCAGTATATTTCGGGTAGCGCCGTGTACGGAGAATAGGATTAAAAAGTAGTATATCAGCAGGGTGGTTGCGTCACAATTGCGTAGTTTGTAAGTATCTCCATGAACGGAGGGAGGGCCTTATGCGATACTCACATAAAAAATTTTAAATTTGCGCTCACTTCTGAATCATAGAAGTGCTCAGATTTTCAATATGATTTTTCCTTTATTAACCCCTCCGAATTTTCGAGAATATTCGCATTTGGTGACTTAAACGAAATGACATTTTACGAAAACTTTTTGTTATTACCGCTTCACAATTATAAGCTCTATAAATGAAACATTTCTGAACGTAGCTGAATAGTAAAAACTGTTTTAGAAAGGTTACAAAATAGGCTTTCAAATTATTATATTACAAATAAATATTAGCATTTGTAAATATTAAAATTTAGAATGCAAACATTAAAAATAGGTAAAAATGACTCACATGATGTTTTTATGTGAAAACGATACTAAAATCACAGATTATGTAAACAACAATACTTATTCTATTGTATAATATAGGTATGTGTAATAAACACTTTTGTCACCTCACTTTTTTATCATTTATATAAAAATATTTAATAAAAATTTAAAATGTGGAGCGCGGTGGAGCCGCCGGTAGCAAAGTTGCGCGGGTAAATATTTTTGTCAACTACACGACTGACAGCTGATTCCTGTTATGTATTTCCATAGACAACTTGGTAGAAATGTGCAGCTTGATCTACTATCGACCTTTTACTTTTTGTTTTAGGGCCGGTTTTATAAACGAAGTACCAAATTTCTGTTAAGTAACGAACCATTTTTCATTAACGGACCGCTATCCGATCGTTATTTCATTTTACGTACTATAAACAAATTTGCATTACTAGCGGTCATCGGTTACGTTTAGTCCTAAAGTTTTTTTACTGGCAATGTTTTTGGCAAATTATTGTCTCTGATATTGTTTTTATCTTTTTTTTTTTTTTTTTTTTTTTTTTTTTTTTTTTTTTTTTTTTTTTTTTTTTTTTTTTTTTTTTTTTTTTTTAAGAATCTCAACTGCTCCCGTCTGGAGCCAGTGAGACTATGGCATCCCCAATTGGGGTATGTTGTGAGGCTGAAGGTAGTGGGGAGGGGAAGGAGGTGGGGAAGAGGAAGGTTGGAAAGTACCTGGCTATTCAGATCTGGTCACCAAACACGGCTAAAGCCATTATCAAGCAACGTTTCAATTCTGAATGGTGGTCTTACACCAGGGCGATACTGATAGTATCTTCCACTCTGGAACATGCCGCAAATATACTATATATTATTTTAAATGAATTAATTGTGAAATAACACAAATTAATCAAATAAAATTTATTTGCGCATGCCGGGTTCGAACCCGCGACCTCCGGATTGTGAGTCAAGAGTCTTACCCACTGGGCTACGGAGGTCGTCATCTATGGGTATTACTTTAGCTGTCAAAGTTGATTGTTATTTATGCAGAAGTCCTGAACTGTGTCACTATTCATGGTTATGTAATTGTTTCTCAAGGAGGCTATTATTTTAGTAACTCTCCATACAACGATGCACGCTGTCGACTTGGAGACTCCCGTGAAGTCGCCAGCAGCTTGCAGCATTGATCCCAAAGCGTAGAATCGTAGTGTCAGTGACAACTGCTGTGCGGTCGTAACTGGCTGGTTTCGATGTGTCGCCGGCACTAATTGAACTTCACTTATATTTAAAATTTGAGCCACGGTTCTCTTTGACAACCGAAATCTCATTTTAAAATCAATGTCCGCATCATAATTAAAATAATCCGGTCTATGCATAAAAAGATGACGACGATGGCGTGTCATCTTCAAGCATTGCCAAACGCCCATCCTCACTTTCACTGCTCGATGAATAATCCATATCACAATTGCAAATAATATAATACTGTCTCTTTAAAATAAGCGACTACTACTGACAGCTGTCAAATAACATTTGAGCGCCGACAAGCAACAAAACGGATCGTTATCCGTTTAACTGGTCAAAATCAGTCAGTTAAGCATTAACCGAAACTTAACCTACCGATAACCTAACGAACGTTTATAAAACGGCAAAATCGGGCGGTAGACCAAATATTTGTGGCGGTAAACCAAAAATGGTATCAAGCGTAACGAACAGACGTTTATAAAACCGGCCCTTAGGGATGTAACTAAAACAATAACGGAGTTAGAACTATTTCTATGGAGACACACGCGCTGACGTATAAACACGCTTATTGTACTTGACTGCTGTCGTATTTCTAACGCTTATATCTGCTTACGTTGCGGAGGGGTTAATATTTTTAGTTTATAATGTAAACCGATAATATTGGATTACCTTGAAGGTATTTTTATATTTTATCGTGGTAATATATAAATATTTTATTACCTTTTAGAAATTATCTCATGCGGCTTTAAATGCGATAAAATTCTATATAAAGTGAATTATTTATTGAATCATTTAATATAATGCATACTAACCATCTAATTAATAACCAAAGCAACAAAGCTGTTCAATTCTCTACCTCCTGAAATTAGAAACACGCAATCCAAAAATGCATTTAAAAGTAAAATCATTGATCACCTCAAATAAACATTTCCATCACAAGTATTTAATAACATAGTTACCTTTATATCTACTGTGTGTATATATGTTAAAAATGATGTTAAAAATTTTTGGAAATATATTAGGTGTCAAAAATCAAGTGGGGGTACTTCTATTGCGCTCATGGACGCGGATGAAATCATCCAGTGTCCCCAACTAGTGTCGGAGATATTCGCGGACTACTTCAAATCAGTTTATAACCAAACGTGTCCCAATTTAAATGCGGAGAGTCTCCGGCAAGAGGTGCCTAAATTTATAGATTTAATCTCCCTTGATATATTTAAACCTGAGGAAGTAAAAATTTGCATTCAGAACCTAAAGCCCGATAAGGCCACGGGACCGGATGGAATTCCACCTCACGTAATTGTCACGTTAGGAGAATACTTATATAAACCGTTGTGCCATATAATGAACCTCAGTGTTGCCACCTCGACCTTTCCCCAATCCTGGAAACTCACCAAGGTGAGCCCAATATATAAGTCGGGCTGCAAAACAGAGGCACACAATTATAGACCAGTAGCTGTTTTATCGTCTTTTCTGAAAATCTTTGAAACACTTATTTGTGAAAAACTAACAAATAAAATAAAACCGCTTCTTGGGGGAAACCAGCACGGTTTCTTGTCAAAAAAATCGACTGTATCCAATCTCCTTGAACTCTCACACAGAGTAGCAAGAGGATTGGATGCGAAATATTAAACAGACGTTATTTACACTGACTTTGCAAAAGCCTTCGACCGTGTAGATCATGACGTACTTTTAAGAAAGATCCATAAAATAGGCTTTGACCAACCTCTGATACAGTTTATTGTGACATACTTAAAAAAAAGAACACAGTATGTATGCATCGGTGGCCAAGAGTCCAGGGAATTTCCTGCATTTTCAGGAATACCTCAGGGGTCAAACCTGGGACCTCTACTATTCTTGATATTAATCGATGATATTCAAGAATGCATCCAGAGTACTACTTGCTTGCTTTTTGCTGACGATCTCAAACTGCTCAAGACGATACGCGACATTCAAGATTGTTTTAAGTTACAACTTGATTTAGACGCAATATCTTCATGGGCAGATGAGAATAAACTTTTTTTTAATGTACAAAAATGTGTCACCATGACCTATACGCGTTCCAAAAACCCGATTAAATTTGATTATAAATTAAATAATGAAATATTGTCATCAGTAAAATTCATCAAGGACCTCGGGGTTACATTCGATCCCAAACTTACTTTTTCAGATCATATAGTGGAGTTGACATCATCGTGTTACAAACTTCTTGGATTTGTGATAAGAATAAGTAAACAATTTTCCAAGCCCGAAGCAATAACATCGATGTTTAACTGCATTATACGATCAAAATTAGAATACGCTTCCGCTGTTTGGGCCCCATACCAGCAAAAATACATAGATTTATTAGAACAAATCCAAAAAAAGTTTCTAAGGTATCTTTATATGAGAATGCATGGTGAATACCCGCGATTTATGCATCATCTAGATTTGCTATCTGAAACGCGCTTCGAAAGTCTCCATTCTAGAAGGAATGAGACCCTAACAGTCACAGCTTTCAAAATTATAAACTATTACATTGACAGCCCATACCTCTTAGAATGCTATAAATTGTTCGTACCGAACAACTACTGCCAGGGTCGCCACCATGACTTGCTCTATATCCCTCATGGCAGAACAGACGTTGTGGCCCAACATAGCATGACAAGAGGTATGGTGCTGCTAAATGATATGTCTAGGTCTCTTGACATTTTCAACATTAGTCTTGAAGGTTTCAAGAATAATTTTAGGCAAGGACTCTAAAATATGTATTTTTGTAATTTCTTTTCTCATGTATATGTTATGTGTATTGTAATAGGATTAAATCAATCTGTAATGCACAGAAAAAAAAAAAAAAAAAAAAAAACATGTACCTACTGCAATCTTCTATATACAACGTGTCCGGAAACTCGTAGTACAAGCGGGAAACTGGTGAATCTACATCACGTAGAGAACCCAAAAAACTTATTTTTTTCGATCTAAGCATTTCGATTTTAATATTATTTTTTTTCTATTTTTCCATTTTTTCGGCAACTAAAGGGTTAAAAAATTTTTTGAGCCCGGTTTACCCTTCGTTGCATTTTATAAGACATTACACAGCTGAAATCAACCCCCTAGTGAAATTTTTTTTCAAATTTAACCTAAAAAATTCCAACTTCGGACCCGATTTACTCGAAAACGAAAGCTCAAATCAAAAAAAGTTAAACCACAAAATCGATTCCAAATGTGATGTGGATTCTCCAGTTTCCCGCTTGTACTACGAGTTTCCGGACACCTTGATATATGTAACATACTTGAATTGTATATTTAAAGAAAAAAAAGATTTTATATCAACCTGTCACTTTCATAATATTACTTGAACAAAATCTTAGATAACCACTCTGTAAATTGCCATCTCAACACAGGCATTTCACACCTAGTGAGATGGGCAATACGCCATTATTATAACCATATAATATGAAAATAATGAAGTAAATAAAAAAAAAAAAAAAAAATTTATCACATTAACTTCACATAGGAGGCCCTGAGAAAAATAATTTTCTTCAGGGCCTTTGTCATCTGGAATTTAAGGGAAGGTAGGAAAGAAATGAAGGAAAAAGGTATGAAGGGTGGGTTGGAATCTGGGGGTCAGGTTGAGTCTTGCTGGAGAAGCAAAAAGTCTCCCTCAACCAGACTCTCCCGATCTCCACGCAGTCAGTGGACTGACACTACCTCACCCCGTGAACCCGGGAATCCCTGCTAAGTGACCAAAAGTAGTGAACCGTTTAGGGTGACCTATGGTACAGGTGTTGTTTATCTAATAAATGGTTTGTGGGGCAACGGTACCCATTCACGTTTAACAAATTGATATATAGAAATAGATTAAGACTAGCAGTTAAAAACTGCTCTGCAGGTTTTACTGCTAGGCCCTGAGGGTGGCTTTTGGTTCGGCTTCGCCAAGCTAGTGTTGGTGATCATTTTGTAAATCCAATAGGAACCGGTTCCAAAACTAGCCCGTTCCTCGTATCCACTGTCAACAGTGTCAACGTGTCAATTAGTGATGGCAAGTCACCGTAGAAAAGTAACCGGGACGGACGATGACGTTATATGTAATATGCAACTGAGAATTACCGTCAATCTACCGAAATCCGGGAGATACTCTTGACAGCCGGCGTAGTCCAGTGGTAAGGCTCTAGCACTCCGAAGGTCGCGGGATCGAATCCCGGCGTGGCAAATAAATTTTATTTAATTAATTTGTGTTATTTCACAATTTATTCATTAAAAATAATATAAAATATATTTGCGGCACGTTCCAGAGTGGAAGATACTCTCAGTATCGCCCTGGTGTAAGACCACCATTCAGAATTGAAACGTTGCTTGAAATGGCGTTAGCCGTGTTTGGTGACCAGATCTGAATAGCCAGGTACTTCCCCACCTCCCCCTTCCCCATATCCTCTTCCCCATTACCTTCAGCCTCACAACATACCCCAAATGGGGATGCCATAGTCCCACTGGCTCCAGACGGGAGCAGTTGGGACTCTTGTGCGGTATTCATGTAAAAAAAAAAAAGGTTCAGGCTCACAAATTCGTAGAACTTATACCTAGGAAGGGAACCTCCCTTTGCATCTTGCCGACGAAAGTTGTGTCATCTTGTGACGAATTCTCGAATTAGAAATAGAACTACAATGGTAGCTTTGTCTGAAAATCCACATACACGGATGTTTACGTGGTGCGACGGGTAAGACGTGATGTCGGACATGCAACCGAAGTCGGGTTCTGAAATTCAACCAAGCAGATCCTAGCCTATTAATACTGTTTGATACTGTTTTATACCAAAAATAAAAATGTAACGGTTACAAAGAAACTCGAACCCAAGTCCTCTAGTCTTAACGGGACACTCTATCTCTAATGAATTATAAACGTTATTGTCATTCCAAGTAAAAATAATTAATAAAAAATTCCCAAAGTTTCACTTTTATATTTGAACTAGCTGACCCGGCAAACTTCATACCGCCTCAGAATCAATAACTGTTTGTGTTAACTTATTAGCTGAATTAATTTCATTTAAAAAAAAGTTAAAATGAATACACAAAATGAATTAAGAAATGTAATTTACTAATTTAATTTAATTTAATTTATGTAATTTAAATGTAATGTAGTGCAGCAAGGCATTTGCTTTATTAAAACGAATCGAAATGATTCACGTGGCATTATTGTATTACTTTCTGTAAAACTATTTGCTGGATGGGTTGCACTTGGGTCGATTCCCTTCAATGAAGCACCTTGTAATATACGACATTTTTCGTTTTGTTGTCATTAGATGTCTTCCCAGTTCCACCGGGCGCATTGAGAAAAAATAAGTCACCATTTCCATCATCAATTGCCTTCATTAACGTATCGTACACATCCTTCTGTTGGGGGTTCAACAGTGATACATTCGTTCGAACTGATTGGTCAATACATCTTGATCATATTGACGTTCACGTTCCAATTCTTGATTGAAAGCATCGTTTCGAATTTTTGACAGATGTTATGAAGAGAACCCCGTACATTTTAGAAGTCGGTACGTGTTTTAGAGGTATAATGGTTATGGTGCTGATTTTAACAAAATCAAATTTTATAATATTCTTATTATTATTATAATTTACAAGTACAAGTATATTACATTGGATTTAGTAATATAGACATTGTACATTATAATGATTTATGATCAATAAGATGGATTTAGGAAAAAAATATTTATGAGATGTAATATTTTTGGTATGCCTCGTTATTCTACTGTGCCATTCGTGTAAAAGACGTTCTTTTTTTTTTAAAGATTTTCGGCTATGTAATAATAATTTTTTCGCACCTATAAAATTATGTTCCGTCTTTCCGGTTTATAAAAAATGGTCTGATTTTTCGGATTAAAATTTTCAAAAAATCCCCAGGGTTTCAAAAATACGATTAAAAAAAATAAAAAAATACAGAATGTCTTACACCCATATGCATAGTCGGTTCCTCGAGACCTCCTCCACTACTTCCTTGAAATCAGTATGCTCAGTTACTGCTTCACCCTCCAGTGAGGAGTGAGGAACCTCCAGTAAGTCGAGTTGAGGTTGAGTGAAGGAATGACGTCATTAAATTTCTTATTATTATGCTGGCAAACTGTAGAGAATGTTTATATTTCCATATGTGGGCCACACACCATCTGAACATTTAAAGAAAAAAATCCTTTTCTGTTCCGATAAACTTCTCCATTTTCCCTCCTTGGGTTCTTGATTGGTACATGTGTACAATCTATAGTACCAACAATGCCAGGAAATCCAGCCCGTTGAAAAAATTTTCTTTTAACATCTGACCACGATCTTCTTCGGAATTCCACATTATGTATGTCTATCTAGATAAATTTGAAATGTTTATAAATTTTCAATATGTGTCGAATGTATATGAATAATGTGTATCCTTTATTTTATTCTATTGCTTTTAAGCTGCAAGAAAGTCACTTCTTTAAATGTATATGAATGTGTATCCTATAATTTACTCTTTTGTTTTAAGTTAAAAAATCTATATATATCGAACGTGTCATAGGAATACGTGTGCATTGAACGAGTGCGCGAAAGCATATGACAACCCTGGAAATTCAAGATTGGAATTTACGCTGTCACAGAGTACCGTGCCGCGAGCACGACAATCTGAGTGCTGCTATTGGCTAGCGGAATAATGTGCATGTGGTGCCCCTTCCAAATGATTTGTCTACAACGCAATTATGTCCTTTAACTAACTAATCAATTGAAAACATTAATGAAATTGATAATGAATACGTGCGGCAGCCTCATTGGACTGGAAAACACATCTAAATAACCACCTAATACTTCCACAAGGGAGTCTAGACAGCAATGATCAACGCCAAGGAATTGGCTGTCTATTTACGTCACCCCCACCATGCGACCAGCCGAGCCACTATTGGTCAATTCTGAACAAAGGAAAAATCTGAATCGTAAATATTTACGACAGCGAATTCATGTTCCGAAAAATTTGGAGCTCAATTTTGAGAAATTGGGAATAATTTGGATCAAGAAATAAACATCATCACCTAAAAATGAGTATATGCTACAAAAACAACCCAAAAACTGACGTCTATCAGTGATTGTTGCACTTTAAGAAAAATATTTAGTGTTTAAAATTGTACCTTATATCACATATGTATACTTGTACCTTTTCTTGTAAACACAATAAAAATGATGTGAGGCTTTGGTATCCTAAGTTGGTAAGATCATGGCAAAAACTATCACACATAATTTTGACACAGCTGACTTCCAATCGTAGCGACCAGGGAAATTACCTAAAACAAGTACCTTAGAAAAATTAAGGAGGTTCTGTCCCCCAAAAGTCCGACCTGAGTTGCCCTATAAAAATAGAAGTCAAACCGGTAGGAAGTCAGTTCAAAACTATCAGCCAAGAAGAAAGATACCAACTCAAGATACCAACAGTCTCCAAGTTCAAACCTCTTTTCAAGTGTTTTAATCAGTCTTAGATTCAGTTTACCTCTCCCAGTATCCCAGTAACCTAAAAACCCCAGTCTCCCACAGTCTCCAAAGTGAAAAATATTTATTTTAATCCAGTACTCAAATCAGTTTTGCCATTATACCTAGAAGCATTTTTTGTCAAAGTAGTAAATTCCTTTAAAAGACCAGTGGCGTTCCAAAATCCACTGGCGTACGAAACTCCATTGGCGTGTCATTGTGGCCAGCTCCCTATTATATTTAGTTTATGTACAAACGTCTAGTACACTATACTTGATACTTATTTAATTGTTATCTCTTAATTCTTTGATTATAACAAATGTATTTTTAATTTTATCATATGTAAAAGCCCTAATTGGGCGTGTACAAATAAATAAATAAATAAATTATCAAAATATTCCAGTAGATTTTCTGCATCCCGTAAATACCGCTTTATAGGACGATATTGGTACAAATCTTCATAAAGGTAGTCGATAAAATCATGGAAATTATTCATTATGCTAATAAAACTTGAAATAACCTCAGAAATAATGTGGTGTGCGCTGTTAACAAGCTTCGAGGAGACCTCAAGGTAGATCGCGACGTACCTCGAGTTTGACAGTTCATTACTCGACTCGACTGAGGAATTTGCTCAAGTCGAGGATAGTTTTTTCAGTTCTGCATACCGAATTTATCCTTGAGGTTGAGTCGAGTGGAGGAAATCTCGAGGAACCGACTATGCATACGGGTGCTAGAATGTTTGTCTAAACCGGATTTTTTTTTTTTAAAATGTGATGCAAGTGGCCTATTGTAGCAAAGGTTTGAATTTAAACGATTAAAATTAATTATGTTTATATTAGTGTTCTTTAATATGAATTAGTTAATTATGATAATTAATGTTTATATAGGGAGAATAAATTGTGAGTTAAACCTTGAAATAATTGCAAGCCTATAAATTGAATACGTTTCTTACAAAGTTACATATCTCTACACATTATAAAACAAAGTCCTCTGCTACGTCTGTCTGTCTGTTCGTGATAAACTTAAAAACTACTGAATGGATTTTCATGCGGTTTTCACCAATAGATAGAGTGATTCATGAGGAAGGTTTATGTATATAATTTGTCAAGGTTTTGTGTAAATTGGTTGAAATGTATAATAATACTAGCTGGTTCCCGGCATGCGTTGCTATGCCATTTAATAAAGAAATTGTTTCTCCCTGCGTGTCCTTTCCCATTAATTCCGTCTCCTTCCCCTCCCGCGTTCCCGCTCCGCCTCCTCCACCTTCCCTCTCCCCAGTCCACTTCCCCCATTACCCCGTCCCGCGAACTCCCCTCCCGAGTTCCCCTCCCTCCTCCGGAAGCGCCCTCCCCTCCTTCCCTCCCCCCTTTCCCCTTCCCTCCTTCCCCCCTGCATTCCATACGTTCATTCCCGGTACATTTAGTGTGCCACCTATTGCAATATTTTCATACAAATTTCATAATGCCAGAGCTCACTTATACAAACCTTGTCCTGACAATAACAAACACAAAACAAAAAGAATTATCCAATTTGGTGCAGTCGTTCGGAAGTTATGCGCGTACATACATTTCGGCGATTCATTTTTATTTATATAGAAGATAGAAGATAGATAGATAGAAGATAGATAGATATATAGATAGATAAAGGAGAATGTCTGTTTGTAGTGGACGAGCGGTGATAGTGGGCGTTGATGAAATTTCGCATATGTGACCTTCAATACAAGAGGAAGGTCACTGCGTACATTTGATTTGGAAAACTCTGTGTAAATCCTGGGCATCGCCATAAGTTTACTCATTATTAGCTAAGATGTTCGCCAACTTAACCTAAGGTGCCGCTCTATTATGTAACGCACTTGGGGGGTTCGAACAATGCGTTACGTAACATGTTTTGCTTTATTTAGATTAAAAAAAAACTAGGGAATTAAATTCTTCCAAGTTGGCAATCCTTTTCGTTCTAGAAATTAGTTTAATTTATTACCGCACGCGATTTAAACAAGAAAAAAGGCATTTAAGCGACTTTCTAGTACTTTGCGCAACTTAATTGTGACTTTCAGGTAAAAATTGTCACTTGAGCGTTACGTAACGTTTATGGGGGGCGGGGGGGGGGGACTAAGGAAAAACGTTACCCCGCGTTACATGGGGGGAGGGGGGTCAAAAATCCTTCAAAAATTACGTTACATAATACTTGAACGCAACTTCAATTACAATAACTCTGCATTAGCACACACCCCTTGCTTCATTTTCATTCATACATCTTTTTTTTTTTTTTTTTTACATTAACTCCACACAGGAGGCCCTGAGGAAAATAATTTCCCTCAGGGCCTATGTCATCTGGGATGCTGTGTGGAGGGTCTTTTTGAGGAGAGGAAGGAATGAACATCTTCTCATACATACTCTTCTGTTATTCTGACTCTTGACAAGGTGTGATTAAAGTATTTGATTCAATTGATCGTGCCATGTCTTTTTCAGGCGTCTCTGACTTCTTATATCATTCACATTTGCGTTGTAATATATTCTTCTCACACTCCTTTCTTAGCTCATTGTTCTACATGCTCAACACATTCTAAGCTCCCCTTTCTTAATCTTACTCATTACGCTTACATAAGCCTTGCATTCTTTGCTATCTCAACATTTCTCACACAATCATAGATGACTCCAAAAATAATGTTCATCATATCTACATTTTGATGAGTAGAAAAAGTAAGTTGATTATTAAGTTGTAGAAGAAATTTTTAACTTTTTACTGCATTTTGATGAGTAGAAAAAGTAAGTTGATTATTAAGTTGTAGAAGAAATTTTTAACTTTTTACTGCATTTTTTTAAGTCGTTTTTTTTTTGTTTTGTTAAAATTTTTGTTTATTTTTTGATTTTTAGTGAATCTTAAGTACACTAACTAATGTGTCTGAATATGGGTAGACCCACTAAACGTGCTGCTCATATGAGACAGACATTACTTGACCATAACGACGTTACGGTAGGTGACTCAAAAATCCGGATAGCCTATAAAAAATTCGGCCGAGTATCGTTAATTTGCTCCTATGAATTAAAGAGTTTCGTTACTTTGTTATGGATCCCATAATCAGAACCTAACCAAACTCTCATCAAACTACCCTTGAAGTACATCCCTTTCAATAAAAAAAGAATCATCAAATTCGGTTGGCGTGATATTGAGTTATTCGTCCATTTGTCGCGCACATACTTGATGCAAATTTAAGACTTGTATGGTTTTCTCATGGATGCCATTGTCAGAACTGGACCAAATTGAAATGAGACCACACGGGAAGCACCAGCTTTCAAATAAAAAAAAAATCGTCAATATCGGTTCACCCAGTCAAAAGTTCTGAGGTAACAAACATTAAAAAAAATACGGCCGAATTGAGAACCTCCTCATTTTTAAACGACTTCGAAAAGGATGAGGTTCTCAATTCGACTGTATTTTTTTTATGTTTGTTACCTCAGAACTTTTGACTGGGTGAACCGATATTGACGATTCTTTTTTTATTTGAAAGCTGGTGCTTCCAGTGTGGTCTCATTTTAATTTGGTTTAGTTCCGACAATGGCATCCATGAGAAAATCATATAAGTCTTAAATTTGCATCAAGTATGTGCGCGACAAATGGACGAATAACTCAATATCACGCCAAACGATTTCAATGATTCTTTTTTTATTGGAAAGGATGTACTTCAAGGGTAGTTTGATGAGAGTTTGGTTAGGTTCTGATTATGGGATCCATGACAAAGTAACGGAACTCTCCAATTCTGAAGAACAAATTTACGATACTCGGCCGAATCTTAATCGAATTAGTTAGTGTACTTCAGATTCACTAAAAATCAAAAAATAAACAAAAATTTTAACAAAACAAAAAAAACGACTTAAAAAAATGCACTAAAAAGTTAAAAAAAAAATTTGTATTCTTCTACAACTTTATAATCAACTTACCTTTTCTACTCATCAATATGTACGTACGATTGTTATTTTTGGAGTCGGTGTCAACCAAGGTACCCGCGGCCCGGCGTGTTCACTTGACAGCTCCTCTCCCGCCGACACCGACTCCAAAAATAACAATCGTACCTACATATTGATGAGTAGAAAAGGTAAGTTGATTATAAAGTTGTAGAAGAATACGAAATTATTTTTTTACTTTTTAGTGCATTTTTTGAAGTCGTTTTTTTGTTTTGTTAAAATTTTTGTTTATTGAAGTTGTTTGAAAAAAGTGTTTAGTTTTCAGATGCGTTCAGAAATATTCCATTTATTTGGATTTTATTGCAAAGTGGAAATATTTTTAACTTCCCACAAAATAGGTTTGAGGCCTGAGTTGTTAAACAGTTATCTTGGGTATCAGAGATGCAATTGTGTTTAATCTTAAATTGAATCATACATTGCACAATTGTGTTTAATCTTAAATTGAATCATACATTGCACAATTGTGTTTAATCTTAAATTGAATCATACATTGCACAATTGTTTACGTAAATTTGACTGTTGGTATCTTTATTTTTTGTAACAAATAAAGATAACGACATCATCAACTCTGGGATTTCCTGCACTGAGGGTTTAATTTAAATATCAATAAAAATAATTTAATTCTTGAGCAGAATAACCTCGTTGAATTTAATGGGGTAAAGTTCGGTTTAGGGGCGGCGTTCCCAGATAATAAAACTAGTTATTTTTATACTAACTATGGGCCGGAAAATCCGAATCTGAAAGAATTATGCGTCGGCAAGCAATATTAACTGAATTACACGACTTTAAAATTTTCTATACACACACAGGAAAACAAGCCATTTTGAACGCATTCTGACACTACAAGTCATAGAAAAACCCCAAAGATATTATACCACGTACAATTAAGTGTTGCCATTAAGCAATAATATCAATAACTAATTTAAGTAATTATTTTTTATAAATTTTACTCACTTTTGTATCACAAACCATGTTACATAAACCTAGCGTAGCCGCTAAACTACTTGAAAACTGGGATGTTTTCTTGCCTTGACGCGAGCAGGCGGTATAAAGGGGCAAAAACCATGTTACACAAACCTAGCGTAGCCGCTAAACTACTTGAAAACTGGGATGTTTTTTTGCCGTGACGCGAGTAGGCGCTACGAAGGGGGCACTTTCTTTTATAATTCATCAGGTTAATGTGTTACGAGATGAATTATCATGTGAGGAAGTATCGTGTTGGAAAGTTTTACGTTATTGATATTATTGCTTAATGGCAACACTTAATTTTATGTGGTGTAATATCTTTGGTGTTTTTCTATGACTTGTAGTGTCAGAATGCGTTCAAAATGGCTTGTTTTCCTGTGTGTGTATATAAAATTTTAAAGTCGTGTAATTCAGTTAATATTGTTGCCGACGCCTAATTCTTTCAGATTCGGATTTTCCGGCCCATAATTAGTATAAAAAAAAAAAAAAATTATCTAGGACTATCGCCCCTAAACCGAATTTTTTCCATTTAATGTTTCAAAGTCGCAATCATGTCTGATTACGTCTAAAAGGGATTGAAATGAAAATCTAGTCTCTTTCAACGGAAGCAATCTTCCGAATAGGCCCTCCATTGATATGCTTGGTGTAACTCTAAGTGATCAGCTCAGGTATGGGGGCTCCATCGAGGCCAGAGTTAAGTTAGCCACTCAGAAACTGGGCATACTGTACAGGGCCCGCAGATACGCAGATAGTGCACAACTGCTATTAACCCTGTACAAATTACAAGTGCGCTCAAGGGGTAAATTTGACAGCCATCTCTGGTCTGGAGCTCCAAAATACCTGAAAAAAACCCTTGACTCTCTGCAGATACGGGCTGTTCGTTTGATAGATTCTCCCATCTTAACAATTGGATTGCAATCTTTAGAGCAAAGTCGTTGGGCGGGAATGCTGTTCTTGTTCTACCGTTATTTCAATGGAAGATGCACCGAGGAATTAGCGTCATTGATTTTTTTTTTTCCATGAATACCTCACAAGAGTCCCAACTGCTCCCGACTGGAGCCAGTGGGACTATGGCATCCCCAATTGGGGTATGTTGTGAGGCTGAAGGTAGTGGGGAGGGGAAGGAGATAGGGAAGAGGAAGGTGGGGATAGTACCTGGCTATTCAGATCTGGTCACCAAACACGGCTAAAGCCATTTCAAGCAACGTTTCAATTCTGAATGGTGGTCTTACACCAGGGACAAACTGAGAGTATCTTCCACTCTGGAACGGGCCGCAAATATACTATATATTATTTTAAATGAATAAATTGTGAAATAACACAAATTAATCAAATAAAATTTATTTGCCACGCCGGGATTCGATCCCGCGACCTTTGGAGTTCTAGTCAAGAGCCTTACCGCTGGACTATGTCGGTTGGGAAAACGTGTCAAACGCGCGCCCAACATTTGTATACAGTTGACATTTTGTCGCCTCAGTTCTTATTTGTCCAACAGACCATTTTAGTTTATGTTCAATCTCCACTTTAAAATAAAAAATAAAGTATAGAAAAAGATAGTTAATCACTTAACTAAGAATTATTTAAACTTACGAGACTTTTACCCTTAGAGAAATAGCTTTATCTTGAGCACCTGTCATAATGTTTCATTGAAATAATGAAAAAAAAAACCTTTTCCTCCTGTAACTTTTTCTAATGGTCTGTTGGACAAATATGAACTAAGGCAATGATTTGTCTCACGAAAACAGGTCATTTCTAAGATTTGTTCTTGAGTAAAACAGTTCGGCTGTGGAACGATTTGCCGGGGTCTGTGTTTCCTCTGTCCTATGTACAGCCAGTGGCGGATACATATGGGAGGCGCGGGGGGCGCGCGCCCCCCCCCTTGCTCCCCCCGAAATATAAGAAAATCTTTCTTCAATCATTCGCTCTACATGTCTAAACCATCTAAGCGTCCCTTTCTTAATCTTACTTATTACGCTTGCATTCTTTTCATATTTTTCTCAAACTATCATACATAGCGTTACCACACACGCCGCAAGGATCTCAATTATATAGCATATTGTCCTTCCTCTGCCAGTTTCATACTTCACTGCCATACATCAGGGTTGGTACCACCACTCCAATGTGGACTACTAGCTACTAGTGTTTTGTTAGCGCCAACGGCGTTCAGTCCTCCATAAATGCAGAGTTACCCTTCTTTCAATATCTCTATCAGCCTTCCCATCTCTAGTAAACATACTTCCCGAATACACAAACTCATCCACTGTCATTTTTGGTACCTTACTATTACAAATTGTCTTTGGAGATGCTATGTGAAGGGTCATTTTAGGGAAAGGAAAAGGTGGAAGGAAAAAGGTATTATGGGTGGTTAGGACTCTCTGGGTTAGTGTGTCCAGGAGACATGGACAGATGAACCTTTCCCTCCCACTGCGATGCGAGGTAATGGGTCGAGAGATTCCTGCTGGAGAGGTTAAATCCGTGGTCGTCAAACTGCGGTATTTGTGCGCCCCGCACAAATACCTGACGCTTTTTTTTTTTATATTTTTTTTTCGTGTACAATTATATTATCCAGCTTTTTTCAAATATTTTGTGTAGGTACCTTATGATTTTAAAACGTTAATAATTTAAAAAGCTCAACTGGTTTTTGACCACATCCTAAAGTAAAAAAAAATTCAGAGGGCCAGGAGCATAGCCAAAATGCATTTTGTTTTAAAATCTATATTTTAATTATAAAACTTTACACACAAACGCTAATATAAGTTACAGATTACAATTATTTAACTTTTATTTGAAGGCCCTATTATGGTTGGTGTGTGATACAAATGAAATTGTTTTTGATTGGCCATAATGTCTTCGAATGCAGGTTTGAGCTGCGACGAAGTAACCTTTAGCAGGGAGGAAAGGTGCTCATCAGTTAACTGATTTCTGACTGAGTTTTTCCGCAATTTCATGGTCGAAAACGTCTGTTCGCCGACATACATGATCAATTATCTTTGGATATTCAGTTTTCGGCAGTTTTCTACAAAAATTTAATTTTCGGAATAAGAACAATTGTTTAAAATGGGAGCTGCACTGCATTTCAACAATTTCTAACAACAATTCTGCAGGGAAATTCTCCGGATCCACATTAAACGACATTGAAAAAACATCAAGCGATGACTGAATATTTTTAAAATCTTGAAACCTAGTTTCAAATTCGCATCGCAACGCAACACATACATGAACTACGTGGCTAGTCTAAAAATGGCTTCATTTTCAAATTCAAATAATTTACTTTATAAAGCTGGCTATAATAGCCCGCGATATTTATATTTTGACGCCGACGATCCTTCGAAATTTAAATTATATAATAGGTGAACTTGTAATTTTGAAATATCGTCGGCGGGCCGGATTAAATACTTTTGCGGGCCGGAGCTGGCCCGCGGGCCGTACTTTGCCCATCACTGTCCTAAGTCGATTATAAACGCGCGTAAAGGCGGAAACACATTATTAAAACCCGACGCAAAGTGTCAACACCCGATATGCACCGTGCACATTACCAACACGCGACGCCACGACATACTAGCAATTTCTGAATACAGTTAGCTAACAGCAGTGGAAGTGTACGGTTATGTACTATGGATTTAATAAATAACGAGTCCGACTTTGAAGATTTAATAAATAACGAGTCAGACTTTGAAGATTTGATGCAAATTTTGGGTACATATATGATACTTAAACGACTCAAGAAAAAGAGAATAACTAGGCGTTAGTGGGTACATGAAATAAATCAAAAGAGAAGTATGTGTGGTGAATATCATACTCTGTATCCAGACTTATTTCAAGATAATCAAGGATTTCATATGTATTTTTGGGTTACTAAAACCCATTATTTTTATTTATTCTTCCCGTGCATTATTTCTCACAGTATGAACCCTGTATATAGCTAAACTCGTGTCATATAAAACAGGATATCGTTTTACCAACTTAATTAATTGTTCGTCAGATATTTCGCTAATTTGGCATAAATTCCGAATATGCTCTGTGACAGTTCTCGAGCGACTGACGCGTGGCGTCGGGTGTTGTCTGGAAACATACCGCGCGCGCCGCGTCGGATGACGTGTTTACCCCCACCATGGGCAACACACCGACCTGGCACGTCTGGATCGGGTGGCGTGTGCGCACATGGCGTCGCGTCGGATGTTCATAGTGTGATCTGGTCTATAGAAAACAATACATTTGATTCGACTCAACACGCATCGCGTTTCGTCGGGTCGCGTCGGGTTTTAATAATGTGTTTCCGCCATAATGTGCTTTTTTCAACGTGGGCGTTAACGCTCCCTTATGGGCGTTTGAGACTTTCAGGGGGGCAGTAGAAGACACAGAGAAAATTAGATAGCATTGAGATGGCACAGTGAAGTCGTGGGCAGGTAAAAAAAATATGGTCTAAAAAAGACAAAAAAAACATGCTAATCATGTACTAATAAAGCAATGTTAACATAAATATTGATTAATTTTTGTTATTGTATGTATTGTAATCCACCTGTCTCGACACGGGTAGGTACATCCTAGTAAAACAGGCATCGAAAAACCTAATATAAACATATTTTTTATTGAGATAAATAAATAAATAAACTTATGAATGTAGCTATAACTTTGTGGTTATCCATTATAGATAAATGAAACGATTTAACTTTGTTTGAACCACTTATATATTTGAGTAAAGCCGACCGGTTTCGGAACGACCGTTCCTTCTTCAGGGCAAATAAATAATCATTTTTATCACGTGTGCAAAAATTCACACATTTCGGGAAGTGGATGAAAATTGAACTGAAAAATTCGATTACAGATGTACACATTTTTTTTTACAACCCCCCCCCCCCCCACCCCCTGAGACGAAAATATAATTGTGCGGCCCGCGGTGATGGCTCACATTGTCCTATGTGGCCCTTGACCAGAAAATTGTGACGACCGCTGGGTTAAATGGTCTCCCTCAACCAGTCCTCCCCAGTTCGCCACGCAGTACGTGGGCAAACGACGCATCCGCCGCTACCTTGAAGAACCACATCCCACGAACTCAGGTATCCCTGCTAAGTCACCAAACTTAGCTATCCACTTGAGATGACTTAAAGCAGAGGTGTTGTTTATCCAATAAATAATTCCCGTGGCGGCGGTACCCACACTCTCCTCCTAAATTAAAACTTTTGCTTCATTCACATGAATACGTCGTTTCATTTGATTCCCTTGATCGTGTAATGCAGCCCTACTGCTCCCTGTGGCCAGCCAAGTTTTAAATGTGCGGTTCGCCAATCTTTTATTTATTTATTGAAGTGAAAACTTCTTTAGCACCGTTGTGATTTGACAAACACAAACATCTATATACGTTTTAGCCTGCGAGAGAATGAGATAGTATAGTCGGTCTCCTCTTTGTTCGGTGCTTCGTATTCTCCCCACTGTTGTCTACTTTTTAGTTTTCTTATGTATTTAGCGCCCCACCTTGAGTTTTTTCTGTATCCGCCACTGCCTACAACATGGATATCTTCAAGACCTTCACTTCTTCTATTAATCAAAAAGACTCTCTACGCAGCATCCCCAAAGATGACTACATGAAAAGATGGCATTAATAGATAAAAGAGGGAATAAAACTATTGAAAGCAGAACATTTAAGGTTTCTTATGACAATAAAATGAAGTTGCTAAAGAATTGTACATGGTATCCGGAAACTCGTAGTAGAAGTTTCCGGATACTCATGTTTATAAATGGTGTTTCTAGTACTGATGTGTGGTCTACCATCAGTCTGTATTATTTGGTGACATCATTTATTTCTATTTCAGATCTCTAATTATATACAGAAATCCCAGATTTTCCTTTTTTTTAATTAACTCCACACAGTAGGCCCCAAGGAAAATAATTCCACTCAGGGCCGATGTCATCTTTGGGGATGCCGTATGGTGGGTCTTTTTAGGAAAGGAAGGAGAGGTTCTGGGCAGGCGCGGCTGGTGCCTAAAATGTTTGGTGGTTCACCTATCAATAAATCAAACATGTATAATGTAATTTAATTGTTGGTAGGTCACACAGCTAGCTACCTCAGCTACCGTATTTATAGAGAATAAATAAATAAACTTCTGCGGTCCTTAATAATCAAATAAATAAACTTCAAGCTTCTTCCCAGTACCCGGTGTAGCGCATTTAAAACGCACACACATAAAAAGTCATTTTTAACTGAAAAACTAATGTCGTAGTCAAATAGGTTCCCTAAATCCCAAACATAACAACACCCGTTGACTTATGGTTGAATTTTGCAAGCTAAATATTACTATCCCGTTCAAACCTATTTTGCTGGAGCCCTTCGGAATACGTCGGATGTTTTCAACGCACTTCGTAGCGCCGTGCGCCGCGTCGCCAGAAGCAGATTTTTGGTACATTTCGTTATTCTGACGGTCTGGACATGTTTGTAGGAGCACAATACAAAATGACAATTCCCAAACGGGGCGTTTCACCGAAACAATTATGTACGTAGTGACACGTACCTTTCTCAGTTAGCAAAGAAATTCCGTATGCATGAGCTCTCATCATCATCTCAGGGTCCTGCGTGGGATAAAAGAAAGCTACTATCTGATGTAAATAAAATAACTCACATAAAACAAAATGAACTTGTTATTATTGACAAGCAAAAAACATAATCTACATAAATACCTTTGTAAACTCATAAAGAAAGGTGTAGAAAGAGAGAGAGAGATAATTCAGTTATTTTAGTAGAATCCACTCCAAATGATCATTCGTAGCTTGCGATAGTTAATATGGCGCACCTCTTCTAACCTCAGCGACAAGGGCTCCAGATAGCTGGAGAAGAGCCCCAGAGCTGCCGCTTCGCATGTCCATGACACAGTGAAGGAGCAGAGATTCCAGCCCATCCACAAAGGCCCGCTGATCACAATGCGTCATAGGCCATCTCTCAGCATTGAAAGGATATAACCCGCAGTTCTAGACTGTAAATGTCATTTAAGAAGTGCCTGCAATCTTCATCAAAGTTGTCCTCGGTGATATTGGATTGTACGTGGCTGTTTTATATAACGTCATCATAGGCTGTAAACACGCCCGATCAAAAAATCAATGTATCCAGCTGTATTCAATATTCCCGGTGGCTATTTCTCGGTGGATTGTTTTCCGCGTCATTACAAGCGTCAAGCATTAATTCTTCACAGCATCAATTTGTAGGTGTTCGCACTAGCCTCCCTGGCTTGTTGAATAAAAAAAAAACCGGACTACATCAAGCAACCACTCTGTTACGAAGCAAAGTCGCTGATAGAGAAATTTATATAATCATTTATGAGTAATAATAATATTTCTCGTGCTGAGATTAAACACAAAATCACACTTCATAATATAACTCTTTACGAATCAAACTTCCGACAAATTCTTTATTATGTCATGACGTCGCCCTTATAACAGTTTTTTTTTTCTTTTCTTTTGTCAAAACAATCGAGCCACGTTCCGGCAATTTGAATTTTTTTTTAGTCGTTCCAACGGCACACCTAAATTAATAATACTCCTTCTGAGCAAGTAGGTACCGACTGAATAACTACCATGAAAATAATTACGTTACAGTAGGTTCCTAGTTCTTAGCGCGCGGAAAAAGAACTCCAGTCGGCTGCAATAATTATTATCTCTGGCAAAATTCATGCATTTAAATACGTAATTAGTTTTTATTTTCAACATTGTGGAAGATACTCTCAGTATCGCCCTGGTGTAAGACCACCATTCAGAATTGAAACGTTGCCTGAAGTGGCTTTCGCCGTGTTTGGTGACCAGATCTGAATAGCCAGGTACTTCCCACCTTCCTCTTCCCTATCTCCTTCCCTCCCCACTACCTTCAGCCTCACAACATACCCCAATTGGGGATGCCATAGTCTCACTGGCTCCAGACGGGAGCAGCTGGAACTCTTGTGCGGTATTCATGTAAAAAAAAAAAAAAAAAATTGTGCGTAATTTAAATTAAAAAATTTTAAGTAGGAACACGTTGAGCTGTAAAATGTTCAATTTTGTTGGCGGTTTGGCGCACTATTGAACGTTTGGGCCAGCCGCGCCTGGTTCTGGGAAGTATCCTCAATTTGGGAGACAAGTATGGAGGAACCATTTATTGGAAAAACTCCTGCCATAGGCCACCCCAAGTGGTTCGCAAAGGTTGGTGACTTAGCAGGGATGCCCGGGTTCATCGGGTGAAAATTGTCTAGGAGGGCGTTCAAGTATTACGTAACGCAATTTTTGAAGATTTTTGACCCCCCTCTCCCCCCCTAAACGTTACGTAACGCCCAAGTGACAATTTTTACCTGAAAGTCACAATTAATGTGCCCAAAGTACTGGAAAGTCGCTTAAATACCTTTTTTCTTGTTTTAATCGCGTTTGCGGTAATAAATAAAACAAGCAATTTCGAGAATGAAAAGGATTGCCAACTTGGAAGATTTTAATTCCCTAGTTTTTTACCTAAATAAAGAAAAACATGTTACGTAACGCGTTGTTCGAACCCCCCCTCCCCCCTCTTAACGCACAGTAACGTTTTACAAGACCCTCACCCCAAGTGCGTTACGTAATATTTGAACGGCCCCTAGATCTCTGCGGCGGATGCATTTGCCCACCTACTGCGTGGCGGGCCGGATCAGAACAGATTGAGGGAGACCTTTTAACCGCTCAGGCCGGAATCTCTCGACCGATCACCAGTGGATGTGATGGATTCATACGTCTATCTCTACTAAACACATTAACTCCCAGATTCCTAACCACCCATCGTACCTTTTTCCTTACCAGAACTTCATCTCCTTCCTTTCCCTAAAATGATCCTCCATGTAGCATCACCAAAGATGACATATGAGTGGAGTTAATGTAAAAATAAAAAAGCTTTTAGAGTATGAAACTGTGTTATTTCATAATGATGTTGGTCAACCGTAGATAGGATAGATAGAAAAAAGATTACGTTGAAAATTATTATTAGAAATAAAACTAGACCGTTCCAATAATTAGAAATGTAAAATACATAGATTTAAAATATTGCAAAATTTATTACATTCTAAAATGTTCACAAAAGAAAAAATTCAATCAAAATTAGACTTTAAGCACATTATAAATAAAGTCTATTTTGCCGTGACAAAAAATCGCAATGCATTTAATAGGTTGAAAATAGCGACGTCACGTTATTACAACTTTCATAAAAAAGAAAAAGTTCTAACAAAAGTAAACCTTACGGATATAATTAATAAAGGCTATATTAGCGTGGCAAAATTTTGGCGGTGAAAGATCAACGGATTAAAGAAGTAATTAACGACAAAATACGCAATTATTTCATGATTTTAATATTAATAAAGCATAATTTAGTATAAATACATAAATAAAAATTAATTCTAACCCAAAAACATCTATACACAAATTAAAATAAATCAATAAAGCAGGCGAAAAATTTTTGTAATGAAAGAAATGTGAAAAAAATGAGTTAGATTACAAAAATACATAAATATTTAACGATGTTAATATGAATAACACATAATTAAACACAAATATACAAAATTACATCATTAAATATTATGTTTTCAATTCAAATTCGATTTTTTTATAACCAAGAACAAAAACCTTACTGTCATAAAAAATAAAGTTCATATTCGCTTGGCAAATTTTTGATAATGACAGAAACACGAACAAAAGATTACAAATTACTAAAATACGCGAAAATTTATTGATTTTTTATATGAATAACACATAATTATACATTGATACGCGATATTACATAGTAAAATATGATAATTTATACTTAAAACTCACTTTTTAGACATGACAGCTGTTCACACCAAGATTTGTATGCACACACACCGAGCAACTGAAAACCAAACACTGAACTAAAATAAACAGAAACGAGATACAAAAATTGCGTACACAGAATGAATAACTGATAGACGTGTTTTGTGAGCGTGTCACTGTGGCCGATCTAAATTCAATTTGAATTATTAGTGATGAAATGAGTCAGATATTTTCAAAGAATAAAATTATTTTTGAACAGATTATACACAATTTGGGAGGTACTGCCGCCCAGGGAACCATTCATTGGATTTTTTTACATTAGCTCCATACAGGAGGCCCTGAAGAAAATAATGTCTAATATGTCATCTTAGCTGTATTTTTATTCTTAGGGTATTTTTAAGGTAGGGAAGGATAGGAAGTTCTGGGAAGGAAAAAGGTATGAGGGGTGTGCAGGAATCTGGGGGTCAGTGTGTCCAGGAGTGACGGACGTGTGAATCCATCCCTCCAACTGCGGTGCAAGGCGATGGGTCGGGAGTCCGGCTGAAAAGTTCAAAAGGCTTCCCTCAACCAGTCTCTCTCGATCCGGCCCGCCACGCAGTGGGTGGGCAGACGCATCTGCCGCCAAGATCTGAACAAACTTACCCCATGAACCCGGGCACCCCTGCTAAGTCACCAAAAGCAGCGAACCACTTGGGTTGACCTACGGCAGAGGTGTTGGTAATCTAATAAACGGTTCCTGGGGCGGCTAATTATTACCACCTCTGCCATAGGCCACCCCAAGTTGTTCGTTACGTTTGGTGACTTATCAGGGACGCCCGGGTTCATGGGGTGAGGTTTGTCCGGATCTTGGCGGCGGATGCGCCTGCCCACTTATTGCGTGGCGGGCCGGATCGGGAGGGATTAGTTAAGGGAGACTGTTTGGACTTTCCTGCAGGATTCTATCGCCGCAGTGGGAGGGATAGCTTCATACGTACGTCACTCCTGGACCCACTGACACCCAGATTCCTACTCAAACCTAATACCTTTTTCATTCCCAGAACATGCTCGCCTTCTTTTCCTTAAAAATACCCTCCACACAGCATCCCCACAGATGACACAGGCCCTGAAGGAAATATTTTTCCTCAAGGCCTCCTGTATGGAGCAATTAAAAAAACATAATGAGCAATTCACACGCGGTAGAAGTGAAACTTTCAGAAAACTAAAGTAGACAGGATGGGGGGGGGTACAAAGTTCCGCACAAATAGGAGACCGATTTTATTATCCCATTTTCTGGCACGCTAAATCATATAGATTTGTTTGTTTCTTTTTAATGTTGCTATTTTTCGTTTCATCGAGGGGGAGAGTACGATTTCCGTGGCATGTTTTCCGGTAGAACATCCTAAAATAAGACGAAAATGATGATTTTTTTTTGACATCTCGGTTAGTTTTCGAGAGATATCGATACTCAATTTTTTTAATTCTATGTAGAATAGGTACCATAGATTGCGCTCATACATAATACAGTTTGGTTAGGTTAGGTTAGGTTAGGTGAGGTTAGGATAGATTAGGTTAGGCTAGGTTAGGATAGGTTCGATTAGGTTAGGTGAGGTTAGGATAGGTTAGATTAGGTTAGATTAGGTTTGAGTAGGTTAGGTTAGGTTTGAGTAGGTTAGGTTAGGGTAAAAACAATACTTTTTTATAAAATTAATCGGTAAATATGCAGTTAGCCGCCTCACGGATAATACGGAATGTTCGTATTGTCGAAGTTTGATGCACGGATAATACGGAATGTTCCTTTTTTAACTAATAGACAATAAAGCAGAGTTTGTCTAGCGGGCTTGTGTATGTTATCTTTACTTTAAAAAACAGCCTACGTTTTTGAATGGTTTGTTTGGCTACGCAGGGTTTGTCTAGCGGGTTTGTGTAATTATTTTAATACATATTAAATGCATGTTTTTTGGCCTCCCCCGACATAAATACTCAATTTTCGTAATAATAAAGCTAAATATAACTGTTTGAATAAAAAATATTCCGTATTAACGAGTAAGCGGTTTAATGCATAATTAATAATTAATCAATTTGAAACTTAAAAAATCGATATCTCGAAAACTAAGTGAGATATCGAAAAAAATTATTTTTCATTTTCCTCTTATTTTGAGCCGTTCTATCTGAATACATGCGGGGACACGGAAATCATACTCGTCCCTCGTCGAGTTTTAATTAACGGAGCTAAATTCACTTTAAAAAAAACATCAGGGATGGTGCCAGCACTCCATTATGGACTGTTGTTAGTGTCTGTCGTTAAGATTCTAAAGTTTCCTATCATTATACATATAACTCGCAAATTGTTGACATAAGTTTTCAATGCGAATCGGTTTAAATACAGATCACATTTCTAGAAATTATTATGTTCAGTGTTGGTATGACAACACAATATTGCACAATACAATGGCAATAGTGCCAAAAATATCCGCAATTACATTTTGACTAGAACACCGCTTGTTTCATTCGCGTTCATACATCGTCTCAAACATTTTTTTGTTATTCTGCAACTTGATACGAAGTGACTAAAGTATTGATTCACTTCTTGATCGTGCCATGTATTTCTCATGATGTGTCCTCGACTTAAACTTGTACCGTTCACTTTAGCGTAGTATATTGGAGTTTCTACAGTCCCACCAGTTCAAGCCCAGTTGTTACTCTTGTGTGTTATTTAAAAATTTGGTAATTGTTCGGAACAAATGTCAACGGTTAATACACACTTTTTTGATAAAACTTTTAGATTCTTCATTACCATAAAAGACAACGGTAAATATCGGTTCGGACTGGCCACGCTTATTACGAATAATTTTTAGAAAAAGACTTTAGATTCGCCTTAATTACTATAAAAGGAAACTTTTTGGCTTTGGGGCGGCGGAAAATAATGCATTTTAATTTTCAATTGCATAAAACCAAAATTCACTTCGCGAACCGACCCAGCGAAAATCCGCGGCCGTAACTGTCACTTTTGTTGTTAATGTTTTGTTAATGTTGGTATTCTTGATAAATTATCAAGAGCTAATACGACTGTAGCCGACTTCGTGAGATAATGCGCGTATTCATGAAATTTGTCTAGCGGGCTTGTTTGTGTAACATGGTTTGTGATACAAAATAAAGTGCCCCTTTATAACGCCTGCTCGCGTCAACGCAAGAAAAACATCCCAGTTTTCAAGTGGTTTAGCTGCTACGCTAGGTTTGTGTAACATGGTTTGTGATTCGCGGTATTTCATGTAGGTATCCCACGAAGTCGGCTGCAGTCCATAACAGTGACAGCTACGGCCGCGGATTTTCGCTGCGTCGGTTCGCGAAGTGAATTTTGGTTTTACGCAATTGAAAATTAAAATGCATTATTTTCCGCCGCCCCAAAGCCAAAAAGTTTCCTTTTATAGTAATTAAGGCGAATCTAAAGTTTTTTTCTAAAAATTATTCGTAATAAGCGTGGCCAGTCCGAACCGATAATTACCAAGACAACTATTTGCATTGGAGGAGGTTGAAAATGTTACATTTTTAATTTTATTTACGTAAATTGAAAATTTGCTTTCACACTGTCAAATCACTCTGTTTGCAGTTCGGAACAAACGTCAACGGTTAAACTTTTTTTTTATAAAACTTTTAAAATTAAGATAATATACACAAGCCCGCTACATAAACCCTGTGTAGCCAATCAAACCATTCAAAAACGTAGGCTGTTTTTTAAAGTAAAGATAACATACACAATCGAGTTACATAACCGTTGACGTTTGTTCCGAATATTTACCAAAACTTTAAAACAAACTGAAGGTAATGGGGAGGGAAAGGAGATAGAGCAGATAAAATTTGGGAATTACCTGGGTATTTAGAAGGGAGGCGTCTACTAATATCTACAGGAATTCCAAAAACTGAAAAAATCGAACTAATATCTATGGGAATCAAAGTGTTGACGAATATCTACAGCTCAAACTGTTGATTAATATCTATGAGAACCAAAGTGTTGACGAATATCTACAGTACTGTCAAGAGGTTGGATTTGCAATTATGTATAGCATATTGGAATAACGTAATATTGCGTATGCAGTTTAAAAAACTTAATTTATGTAAGTATGTATGTAAAAATCCCTAATATCGGACTATTGGACACATTTAGCTGATTAGTCCAACCTAAGCTCTGTAGATATTAGTTCAACCTACGCTCTGTAGATATTAGTCAACACTCTGAAGTTCGTAGATATTAGTTCAACATATGAGCTGTAGATATTCGTCAAACATACAGGCTGTAGATATTAGTATCTGGAGTCTTTAGAAGTGGTCACAAAATAAAGCTAAAGTCATTATAAAGCAACTTTTCAATTCTGGGTAGATTTACCTGTGTGCAATACCTTGCATACAAAAGGTGTTTTTTTAATAATAAATATTCGCATTAAGCGTGTCAAGTTATCCAAAAAGTTTACCCGATTCTCCACAGGGATAGGCAGAGAGGATGGACCGCCACACAAATCTGTTTTGCCGCTTGCTACTTGATTCATTCACATTCATACATCGTCGTATTCAAACTCTTATGCTAGGTCTATCTTGACATAATCTGACTCGTATTTCATTCACTCGATCGTGTCATGTCTTCCTAATAACTAATAACGATAAAAATTTAATAATTTAAACGTTGTCTTACATTTGAATAAGTTAAGAAAAACACTTCTCACTGTTTATGATTAAATGATTACATTGGTTTACATCACATTTTGTCATTATTATTATTAACGCTCAAAGCTTGCTTGTTATAGAATTAACACAAATATTATTAATAACGATTATTTGCCTTTATTTGATCTTACATATTTGTTATTATTTTGAATCACATCAAAACACTAGTACAATTTCGTTCGAGGACAAAATATTATGAAAAATATCACTGAAATATTTCTTGAAAAACTACCTACACGAAATTTGCAGCAGACGATTGAAATATAGCACGATTATTCACCGTTTTCAATTGATACGTAATCCGCCACGGTCGTTACCCGCATTGTGCAATTTTAGAGTAAAGTTTTGCAACAATTTGACAGCAAGCCGGCCGATTTCGTCAGCCATTTTATTTCCACTAAAGATTAGTGTTGCCAAGCTTAAAAATAGCATTTGTAGGGAAAAAAATCAATAATATTGGGAAATATTTCCTAGTTTGAAATAATACTTGACTGCGATTAATTTTCATATTCCACTAACAGCCGCACTTTTAGCCGGACTCTCCCGACCCATCGCCTTTCACCGCAATGGGAGGAAGAGGAATGGATTCATACGTCCGTCATTCCTTGACACACTGACCATCACCAGATTTCTATCCACCACCCATATCTTTTTTTCCTTCCCAAAAGTTCCTCTCCTTCCTTTAAAAAAAAACCTAAGATGACAAAGGAAAAAAGAACAGTCCAATAATATTTCAAGAGGTTTAAATAACCCATCAATATTAATATGAATTATTATTATGACTATTGATATTTTTGAGTTTATTCGTTACAAACTACAAAAATACAAATCATTTCTCGTATTATATTAGTATAATTATTATTACTCTGAAATCGCAACGAAACATTTATTATTTAAAATATATTAATTGTGATAATAATCAATTAGCCTAAACATTTCCTCATTACTACATGACGCCATGTTTGTGAAACAATCGTTGGAACAAAGCGCGACAAACAGCGTCCGCTCCGGCCGACGCGTATTTATGAACTGAGCGCTCGGCCAACGTGTGAACGCTGTTAGTTGGTGACTTGCGACAAATTCCTTTGATTTGTGCACGAAAAACCGACACCCATCGACTCGTCGGCGAGCGTTGGCCGCAAACGCCAAATACACACAAAATGGCCCTGTACACGTTGGGCCAACGCGTTGGCCCAACACGTTCGCCCAACAGAAGTGTGTCGTTCCGGCCGGAACGAATCCGATGATTCCGAGTCCGAATGCGTTTGATTCGCTCCGAGTCCGCAAAATGTAATGAATCGATTCCGTAGTCGCTCGCACTCGGGCGAGGTTGAAGCGGAAGGAGGTGTGCGACGCGGGCCGGGCGGCAGGAATCATTTACGGGAGGAAGTGCGCGGCGCAGGCCGGGCGGGGATTTGTCACTCTCTCACTCGGGAACGAGTGACAGAGTGAGAATACAGGACTTATTCACGGGATGAGGTGTGTGGCGCAAGCGGGGCGGCGTTGTATTGCTCTAGCGGGGCGCGATGACAGCGTGAAAACATTTTTCGAAAAGAAATAGCATTATATCTAAGTCAAAAGATAGCAAGGAGCATTGCTTTTTACCTTTTGTCGGTCATCACGGAGCAAATTTGCCTTCCCGCAAGTTCGCGCCGGTGATACTCTGGTGAATTACTAGTTTTATGAAAACGTAAAATATCTAGCACACACTCCTTGCCTCACTCACATTCATACGTCGTCTCAAACATACTCTTCTTTTATTCTGACTTTTGACATGGCCCGACTCAAGTATCTGATTCACTTGATCTTGCCATGTCTTCCCGGGCGTCCCCAACATCTTACACCATTCACATTTTGCCATATATTCTCCTTACACTACTTTCTTCGTTCATTCGCTCTACTTGCCCAAACCATCTGAGGGTCCCCTTCTTAATCTTACTCATTAAGCTTACATCAGCCTTACATTATTTGCGGATCTCCACATTTCTCTCACGATCATACATAGTTTCACCACATATACGCCTCAGAGATCTCATTTCAACAGCATTCAGTTTACTTTCATCCTTCCTCTGCCGGTTCCATGGCTCACTGCTATACAAGGACTCCACTGTTCGTAAGTTTCAAATTTATCGTAAATATCTTACACGGTCCTCATAAAGCCGACAAAGATATCACTCATGTCAAATACATTATTATTAGCTATATAAAGATAAGACTTCTCGCTTGCAATAAACAATAACATGTTAATGTACACAAGCCCGGCTACTTAAACACATGATTCCTCAACTCCGTAACGTTCCACGATTCCACCGAGTACGGCGAGTTCAACTGAATCAACTCTCGGCATTGAATCAGCAGGAGTCAAATTGAGTTTGGTTCCGGCCGATTCAACGACTCCGGCGGAGCGCCACAATGTGTTTGGTTCGGCGAGTCCGGCGGAATCAACTCTGGCATTGAATCAGCAGGAGCCAAACTGAGTTTGATTCCGGCCGATTCAACGACTCCGGCGGAGCGCCACAATGAAGGTAAGGCCACACTGAGCCCACGCAACGCCACGCCACGTGGGTAGACGTCACCATTTCCATATCTGGACTGCTTACCATCCACACATTTTCTATGGAAACGGGTGCTTTAGAAACATACTAGCCCCACGCAATGCAAACCGACGCCCCCTACGCTACGTGGACCTGCCGCAGCCAGATCGGCGTGGGCCATGTGGAAGGTGGAGGGGGTATGGTCACGCCTACTACGAGATGATTTTACATCTTTTTGGTGTTATCTGAGCATCTAACGTTGTTTCGCTATATCTATGGTTGTTTTTTTGACAGATATTATTAAAAAATGGATGACGAACAGTTTATTGAAGCTTTTAGACGGCACGAAGTTATTTATAAAATCAAATTACAGGATTATAGAGATTCTGCATACGCAGTGCAACTTAGGAAGAAATTTCAGCCATTTATGGCATGATTTTCAATATTATACCCCTATAATGAATGTCAATCAAACTTTAGATCTTTCTCTGGTCCCAATTGACTTTCGAAGATGTGTTTTTTCTTTTTTTATGTCATATTCAATAATTCAATTATGCTGTGAAGCTCTTCAAATACCACTTTACTCATACGGAAGTACATGAAGAATCGTCCGTCATCAGATTCTAGTTCCTTTACTAAAGTATGGAACTCTCCAAACATTTGTCTTTGTTTGTTAATGTTGTGGACCCAAATACTTCTCACTTTTTTTCTTTTTACGAGAATATTGATTTAACAATAATAATCGTAGCAAATCATCTTCAAATTCACTTTCAAGATATGGCAAAGCTGTCATCTGCTAAGAGAATCACATAAACATAACCTAAAAAATAAATGTCAAATGTGTCAAATCAAACGCGCCTGCGCACAACCACAGACCCCTTGTCACGTGGTCACAGCGACGCGTACGTACGTCTGGCCAGTGTGAACGGTACAGGAACGTTGCGTGGCGTTGCGTCTGCTCAGTATGATCCTTGCTTGAGTTTGATTCGGCGAGTCCGGTGGAATCGCCGGAATCAAAGGAGCGAGTCCAGTGAATCGAGTCCACTCCGTCGAATACGGGTCCGGAATTGATTCCGTAAAATGAGTGAATCAACCCACTTCTATCGCCCAACGTGTACTGGACTCATTAGGGAACGTACCCATACTACGTGACACTTTTAGGGGGGGGGGGGGTCTTCAAAATGTCACGCTCCATACAAATGAGCGGCAGATTGCTTAGGATTTTGGTCACCGGGGGGGGGGGGGGGGGGTTAAAAATTGCAAAAAGTTGGTCACGTAGTATGGGTACGTTCCCGTATATGCAATAAAATTTTTGCCAGAATTCGAAATTTCCCTATATTTTGTTCTGATTTACCTTTTCCCTAAAATTTTTTTCCCCTAGATCTAGGGAAATTTCCCTAGATATACCATCACTTATAGAATAATATCCGTAAATTAGAAAATAGTCAAGTAGGAACTATGTTATTAATATGGTGGAAATAGTTTTGACAAATAATCATATACTTGCAACACCTGTGCCGTCCCGGATCTGACAGCTCTGCTCATCAGTGATGGCATGTCTGGGAAAATATCCCTAGATCTGGGGGAAAAAAAAAACTTTTTCAGGAAAAAAGGATATTGAATGAAACAATGAAAAAAAACATCTTTAACACTGTTGTGATTTGAAAATCGATGAAACGGAAACGAAAGACGACAAACACATTCATAGGATTTAGCCTGCGAAAGAAAACATTTATTTATTTCACGGGTACTTGGTTCCAATATAACACGATAAATCCACGGTCCCACGCAAGTCTCCTTTGGTCTATTGGTATAAAGCTCCCGTTAAACCTCAGCGTTCAGACATTTAGCGGACCAAGGATCGAATCTTACGAAATGAAAAAAAAAAATATTTTTGTAAAATCAATTTCCAATCATCACCGACCAACACAACACGGGCATGTGACTAGCATGGTGGTCGAAAAATCCTCAATTCATGTAATAAACAAGTCAACGAATAAAGAAAATATTTTAAATAAAATCTTCAAACCACTCCAAAATGAACAGGCAATTAAAACAATACAAGAAAGCGACATTCTAGCGTCGTGGTCGTCAAAGTGCAGCCCGCGGCGGATATTTGTGCGGCCCGCACAAATATCTGCCGTTTTCTTTTTAAATATATATTTTTTTCACTTACAAATATATTATCCGTTTTTATTGCGGCACGCACAAATGTCTGCCGTTTTCTTTTTAAATATATATTTTTATGTAAAAATTATATTATCCATTTTTTTAAAATATTTTGTGTACGTATAACCCTTATGATTTTAAAACGTTGATTTTAATTGATTAATATTTAATTTTAAAACGCCCAACTGGTTTTTGAACACATACTAAGTCGATTTTGAACGCGCGCGTAGTGTACGTCACAGGTACTCAACGTGGGCGATAACGCTCCCTTGTAGTCATTTGAAACTTTCAGGGGGCAGTAGAAGACCCAGAGAAAATTAGACGGCGTAGAGATGGCACAGTGATGGCGTGGGTAGGTAAAAAAATGGTCTAAAAAAGACCATAAAAACACGGTTATCTCGTACTAATAAAGCAAATCAAACTTTAATACTGGTTAATTTTTATTATTGTATGTATTATGAGTATTGTAATAATTTTTTATCACGTGTGCTAAAATTCACAAATTTCAATAGTTCGGGAAGTCGACGAAAATTGAACTGAAAGATTCCATTACATATCTACTATTTTATTAAGAACTGACAATTCATCATAAATATAAGAAGGAAGGAGGTAGCAACTCGGTACATAAATTAAAAAGAATTGCTTTTTTTAACTTGAGAACAAAAAATTACAACCCCCCCCCCCCCCCCCCCCCCCAGCCCCTAGCAGTCTAGCCCCATGGTCGTCAAAATGCGGCCCGCGGCAGATATTTGTGCGGCCTGCATAAATAAGAAGTGTGAAATAAAAAGTAAAAAAAAACATGTATAAACTTTATCATACTAGCAGAACCACCCACGGGCATCAGCCTAGCACGGGGGTCGAAAAATCCACAAATAATGTAACCTAATATGCAATGAATAAAGAAAGATTAAATAATAATAAAGCTCACTTCCTCTTCTTCTCTCATCTTTACTAACAAATGACTACTTGCTCCAAGGTTTGCTCTTGTAGTTACGAGTCTTGTAGTGACCTCTTTAATTTCTTTTTTTCTTTCTGTTACAAGCAATAATATAATTATTCTGTTTAGTTCTGTGTGAATGGAACAGACTCTCAATGTAACTGTAAGGAACTGATTGTTTTAATTAATAGGGTCATTTTTAATATAATCTCTGTCCATTTCCACAGCTTTGGTCCATCTTCAAGGGCATGTATCACAGTGTTGTAAAAAGCACGGTCACATCCAGAACACCATCGCCATAACTTTCCCCGCCGATCACACAGTTTTGAATGTTTTTGTCTTTGGTGAGTTTGTGTGATGCCATTCCATTGACTTTCATTCAGGTTAAAAAAAATGAACCCATTTTTTGTCTCCAGTCACAATTTTTCCAGAAACTAAACGCTGCAAGGGTTGTAAGACTATTGTTTTTCTTGTTTCTTTATTCTGGCCGGTTAACTTCCTTGGTACCCACCTTGCATAAACTTTGGTTGAATAGTCGAATAATCGTCATCACACTGCCTTTACCGAGGGAATGCGACATCTGGGGTCGCCACAAATGATTTCATCAACTCGCTCAATGTTACGTGCAGTCACTGCAATCAACGGCCTGCTGCTCCGCTTTTCGTCAACCAGCGGTGTTTGTCTTTCAGCTTCATCACAGCGATGAACCCACAAGAGTCTCAGCTGCTCCTGTATGTAGCCAGTGAGACTATGGCATCCCCGATTGGGGTATGTTGTGAGGCTGAAAGTAGTGGGGAGTGGAAGGAGATAGGGAAGAGAAAGGTTTTTTTTTTTTTTTTTACAGTGAATACCGCACAAGAATCTCAACTGCTCCCGTCTGGAGCCAGTAAGACTATGGCATCCCCAATTGGGGTATGTTGTGAGGCTGAAGGTATAGGGGAGGGGAAGGAGGTGGGGAAGAGGAAGGTTGGGAAGTACCTGGCTATTCAGATCTGGTCACTAAACACGGCTAAAGCCATTTTCAAGCAACTTTTCAATTCTGAATGGTGGTCTTACACCAGGGCGATACTGATAGTATCTTCCACTCTGGAACATGCCGCAAATATACTATATATTATTTTAAATGAATTAATTGTGAAATAACACAAATTAATCAAATAAAATTTATTTGCGCATGCCGGGTTCGAACCCGCGACCTCCGGATTGTGAGTCAAGAGTCTTACACACTGGACTACGGTGGGGTTGGCTGGCTATTCAGATCTGGTCACCAAACACGGCTAATGCCATTTTAAGCAACGTTTCAATTCTGAAGGGTGGTCTTACATCCTGGCGATACTGAGAGTATCTCCCACTATCGAACGTGCTGCAAATATATTATATATTATTTTAAATGAATAAATTGTGAAATAACACAAATTAATCAAATAAAATTTATTTACCACGCCAGGATTCGATCCCGCGACCTTCGGAATGCTAGTCAAGAGCTTTACCACTTAACTACGCCGGCCGGGTATGGGTACTGCCGTCCCGGGAACCATTTATTGGATAACCAACACCTCTGCCATAGGTCACCCCAAATGGTTGGCTACGTTTTGGTGACTTGGCAGGGGTGCCCGGGTTCTTGGCGTGAGATTTTTCCGGCTCTTGGCGGCGGATGCTTCTGTCCAACATCTGCGTGGCAGGCCGGAGGGAGACTGGTTTGATCTTTCCAGCAATATTACCTTGCACTACCGTGGAAGGGATAGATTCATATGTCCGTCACTCCTGGACACATTGACCTCCAGATTCCTACCCATCCCTCAAACCTTTTTCCTTCCCGGAACTTCCTCTCATTCCTTTCCTAAAAACACCTTGTTATGTAAAGCGAAGTTTTAGTGAAGGCAATTTCAATAAAAGGAAACATTCATCGCATTTTCAAAAATAGTTTATTGATATACACCAAGACTTATCTGATTCTCTACAATTCACATGTTCGTCCTCACCTAGAATACTGTTCACAGGTTTGGAACCCGCGCTATATTGTTTATGTTAACAGGTTAGAAAGAGTTCAAGAGCGATTTCTCAAATTCCTCAATTTTAAATCATTCAATGTATACAATTCTTACGATGAAATCGAGAACCATTTTCAAATCACGAAACTGCTCAACAGGAGGCTTGTCGCTGATCTGATGCTCCTGTACAAAATTATTAACTCGAAAGTTGACTGCCCGGAGTTGCTAAATAAAATAAATTTCCACGCGCCGACTCGATATAGCAGACAAAATACCCTTTTCTACATTGATAGATGCAACACCAATTCCAACCAAAATGAATTTATGCAAAGGACATGTAACTACTATAACATTAAATTTGCACGTTTAGAAACATTTGCTGACATATTCACTGCTAGTTACTTTCGCTACAGAATTTCATTGTATAACATCATAGACATCCAAATGGATAGACAAGCAGTTACAGATGAGGGGTAAAACCAAACTATGGAGAGCAAGAGGGGAAAGATGACTGTCATTCGTTGAACAATCAATCTGACAGTATATAGGCATCTCGCATTACAATATCACCATTTAGTTCTTAAAAGCAAAATCTGCTTTGAATGAATAGACCTTTTTACATGGGAGCGCGAATTGCTTGCCACGTTCAAAACTTATTTGCTAAGGCCAAATGCTCGCCCCAAAAAGACTCGCGCCAATACACATATCAATATTTTCTTGCCGTGTTTAGTTAAAACACTTTTACAAATGTTTCATAATTTAATTACCCCTGTAACCAGCGACGAGCACATTGGAGTACCGCCCACATTCGCTATGTGCATATTGATATGTAGATATATTGTATAGCACAAGCTGCCGTTATTTCGTTAAATGTATGGATGTCAGCTTCTCGCTGTTCACGGCAAGAATGATGACGTCACACATTTTAGATTCAAGCGAGGCTATATCCCCTCCCCATGGAGCGAGCCGGTTCCAAGGAGGAGCTACAGCCGGCGCCATGTGGAGGGGGAAATAATACGTTTTTATCACTTAGGGCAGGTCAAGATATATTCATATGTCTGTGTATAACATACTACGTGCGAATAATACATAACACATATTCATGATGATTAAATTAATTGTACCTAATATTTTTAAATTACCTGCGTGGCAACTTTCCCTTATCCCTGTCCTCCCCTTACCTGTCCCAATCCAAATACCTGTTTTGCACCCTATTTTCTTTACATTTATAATCGCATTTATTTTATTGTTGTGTTTTTATATTTAGGTTTATCACTTGTTGAATCTACACCTGTATTATATATATATATTTTTTAATTGCTGCTTTGTCCTGTTTTTTTTTTCTTTTCTTAAATATTCTAGTTTACATTCAGTTACTTTTATGTTTCTAAATACCTATCTGTGAACATTAATAATTGGTCTGTTTTTTGTTATCTTCTTATGTATATTATGTTATTAAGACTGTTTATGTTCCTTAAATAAATAAATAAATAAATAAATATAAAAAATACAATAAAACAGTATAAAAACGAAAAAAAATAGTTCAGTACAAAAACGAAATTAAGAAAACTTAATTTACTTTAATAAATATTATAAATAAATTTATTAATAAATAGATTATATTAACTACTAGCAGAACCGGCCACACGTTGCTGTGGCTAAAGAAACACAACGCCATTACTAAACCTTTATAAAATCCACACCACCCGCTTGCCAGCTGCCTGAGTTGAATATTTGAATTTCTCTACTATAATAAGCATGTATTATAAATATAAACTAATTAACTCACCACTTATTATACAATGCTTGCAATGCAACACTGGATATTTTAAAAGGGAAAATCAAATACCTACTTACTCTAGGACATCTATTTTCCAATTTCTTCGGTATAACGAAATTCAAAAGTGACTATAGTACGGCCCGCCAGCTGTTTTAAATCGCACAAAAATATGTTTTCTTTGAGTTTCTCGGCTTTTCTCTAATATAATTTATATGTATTATACATATAAATATTCCTCTTCAATCACTCTATCTATTGGTGAAAACCGTATGAAAATCCGTTGCGTAGTTTAAAAGATTAACGCGCACATACATTTTGAGCGACTTCATTTTATACTATGTAATGATATGTATTATACATATAAATATTCCTCTTCAATCACTCTATCTATTGGTGAAAACCGTATGATAATCCGTTGCGTAGTTTAAAAGATTAACGCGCACATACATTTTGAGCGACTTCATTTTATACTATGTAATGATATGTATTATACATATAAATATTCCTCTTCAATCACTCTATCTATTGGTGAAAACCGTATGAAAATCCGTTGCGTAGTTTAAAAGATTAACGCGCACATACATTTTGAGCGACTTCATTTTATACTATGTAATGAGTAATGATGATGATAATGAAGTATTTTAAAAAGTTTTCCAGGAGGAAATTATGCCTTTTATCAGTAAATATGTTTGAAAATCGAAACACTTATCTCAACATCAGAATCTACTGACAAATATACCTGCCTAAAACGACGCGTAAATTTTACCGCGGGTTTGCCTGCACAAACTGTTTTGTGTCGGGAAGTCCGTGTGAATGGATGGCAACACTAACTCGCCCGAACCGAAAAGCGCGGTCTGTGCGGTTGTTGATTTGCGAACGATTTTATATGCACAAACCAATGTTCAATGTTTTTATGAAGACTACGTCGACCGTAATGCAGTTTGTGTAAACTACTTGGTATTCACTATCGTGTGTGGCAACACAGTTTTCGGTACTTTTCGCACAAACTATATCGCGCAGGCAAGTCGCTGCCACATAGTCTCATAATATTTAAGAAATAGAATAATTTTTGTTTCTAAATATGGCACATTTATGTTATTTTACCGAGTCTTGCACAGAAAAGAAAACCTGTACATAATTATTCATTATATAGAACAAGTCAGGGTTTAGCTTAGAATAACAGACCCTATTACCATAGATTTTTTACAATCTTCATCAGAGCAACTACTCTACCAAGGGAAACTGCATTTTTAGCAGAAAATGCAAAAGTTGTACTAATCACGAAAAAGTAAATTGAATTTCTCTTTGTAATTATTTTTGGATAAATGATAAACTTTTACTTTAAATAATCACTTTAAATAATAATAAATAAAGAAAACTTCAGCCATAATTAAATTTTAATTAAACGATGACAATATTAGCGAAACTCAATCGAAACTCAGGAAACAGAAAAAGATATTTGCACCTCTGGGACTCGAACCCAGGACCTTTTGTTATCCGGGAAAATGCGGTACTACTGCGCCAAGGTGTCAATATCCGATTCGGCCATTTTTAACTGTATCATGCCTCGACTAAGAACCACTAACATTATCTTAATTTTCTTAACGCATATTTTATTGGCTGCTATTTTTATGTACGATTGAAAGATTCAAACCGAACTAAATAGTGTCTGATAAATTTTATTCATTTTAATTTTAATATGCGACATATTGATTTTTCTGCAAGTCTAGGAAGAATGTTTTTTTTTTTAACTTTATGAGTAAAGTCAATTTAATTAAATATTACAATTAGAGGGTTTAGTCATAAAGTAAAACAAAATATACAAATATATATATATATACAGGGTGTCCGGGGGTAAAGTGCATTAACTTCGCGAGGTGATCCTACATGATAGTACAAGTAAAAAAGATAATAACTTTTTTCGAAATTCCAACTTTTAGGGGTAGTTTTCTGGTAAAAAGATAAAATTAGACCGGCGTGTGCCGGCGGCATTATTATTTTCCGCTGTTGCCAAATCCCCGCTCCAAGCGCTCAGTGTCAGTGTTGAATTCGAATGTAAAAATTTTACTCGCGTAGTAGTGTTTCACTTTAAAATATTTATTGTTGTTAGTCAAAACTTGTTGATTTAATGTGTCTTCATCTAGTGTGTATTTATTAAGACTGACTTACAAAGGAACAACTTCATTCAGTGCGCTTTTTTTTCAGACTTACTTTTGTTTACTTCGTTGTAGTTATGCCTAACCTGCCTAGCTGTATAAATGGTGTTTATTTGTGCGTAATTTTATCATTGAATTATTGTGCCAATACCGCGTAATTTTGTTATTGAATTATTAGGTCAATGCCTTACTTTACAAACAAATAACGGGCAGACATTTATTCATGAAATACGCCACAATGTTCGAATTGATAATAATATTACTTTACGTTTACATGCTTGCTTACAAACTGAAGGTGGACATTTTGAAAATTTGTTAAACCAGTTAAAAGCGATGACATTAGTTAAGTGTTCAATTAGTTTATAACAATTTAATCGTTAAAAGCGTGTCTTCAATTTTTATTTAAGTGCAGTTATATTTTTACACTTGGTTTAAAACATACGATCTGTATAAATGCCAAATTCTCGGTGTTGTTTTTGTTTACAAACGGTTTCCAAGGACACAGGTCAAATCACACCAAGCAACATTGCAACAAATGTGCCCGGCAAGCTAACTTAGGTAAGTGCTACCTTACACTAAGGATTTTTAGTAGGTATCTCTTTTTGTATGGGAAAAAAAAGTTGGAATTTCAGAAAAAGTAATTTATCTTTTTTACTCCTACCATAATGTAGAATCACCTCCCGAAGTTAATGCACTTTACCCCCGGACACCCTGTATATATATATTAAGCATCTGGGTCGTGAGTCGGTGTTAAAACATTGCGTAGTATCCCCTTTCATTGGGATCCAATAAATATCTTCTCTACTTTGATATATTCGCCTTAATGCATCTTATAATAAAATAGATTAAAATTAATTCGAGAACATAAACAGATGCAGTAAGAACATTAATAAGGTTTATTAAATTACCAACTATTATATCGCATGTATCGTATTAGACTCACCATTTTGAAGATAAAATTTAAACACAAAAGAAAAATTAAATGGTTCGAGGATCGACATTACTTACATAAATCACATATGTACTTACGTCAATATTATAAAGTTAAATATGATAGGAATGTATAATGCGTAATACTCTATTGACAGATAAATGTTATATTAATATGATTACTAATTAAAATTAATATTTATCATTTTAGTTACGTCTTATTAGCTAATAAATATTATGCATTGTAATATTAAACATTAAAAGGGAAAAAAATATCTAAGTCTTAAACTAATGACAGTCTCACAAAAATAGATTTCTACTATTGGTGCTAAGCTCGGAATGAAGAAGGAAACAAAAATAGCTCCGATACAAATCTGAATAGAAACTAATATTCCATTTAGCCACGCACAAAGACCTAATCTGTCTTACTTATACTCATCTGATATCGTATATCTCGATCTCATTTGAATTTCGTAATCATGGTGAAATACAGTTGTTTTAGTATTGAAAATTTAAGGCCTGATTGGCCAAATATTTGGATAATGTCCACAAGGTACTTCTTGTGTCCTTCTTTATTCTATGATGCTAGGTAACTTAAAGTATTACCGACACGAATACTTGGTAAATTATGTATTTTTTATGCCAACAACTCATTTCGGTAAATCAATCTCTTTAGTTTTAAAATACCAAAGAGATAAATCTAAAAAGGGTTCCTTCAGAACAACACTCAGTTATTGTCGGTATAACTCATAAAACTGTTTCAAGATTATAATTTGTTATATAAAAAGTTAATAAAACAATACAATCTGATACTGAAAAAGTATTTCGAAAAGCTGCTTGCGAGTAGCACAGAAAACTACCACCTGCTGACAAAATACAGAGCAATAAAAGCATCATACGGTCCTTCGAGCTGGACCTATGCCTAAAATTGCTACTTATTATTTTAACCAAATATTTTCATTATTACGGAAGAGAGTTGTCTACTCCTTTCTCGTTCTCAGACGGAATAGGAACTACTGGGACGTGCGGGGACGGCATTGGGGAAATAGTAGGAGGGGACAGTTGCGACAAAAGTTGATACACTAAAAGTTTAGGCTTAATAGGCATTAAATGGGTGGTTATTCCGTGAGTCCGCATATGGTTTTTTAAACTAATCTCTCGTATAGAGGAATAGTTGCACTCAGAACATAAAAAAGGTTTTATTGCAGAATGGGTAAGCATGTGACGCCTTAAAACTCTGTGTTCAGAACACACATAGTGGCAGTAGGAACAGGCATAAGGTTTTTCTCGGGTATGGGTAAGCATGTGACGTTTTAAAGTTCCTTTTTCAGAAAATGAATTTGTGCATTCCAAACATGCATAAGGTCTTTCTCCAGTATGGGTAAGCATGTGACGATTTAAATGTCCCTTTCGAGAACACAAATAGCTGCAGTAAGAACATGAATACGGTTTTTCTTGAGTGTGGGTAAGCATGTGACGTTTTAAATGTCTCTTTTCTGAACAAACATAGTTACAGTCGGAACATGAAAAAGGTTTTTCACCAGAATGGGTAAGCAAATGACGAGTTAAAGTTCCCATTCGAGAACATGAATAGCTGCAGTACAAACATGAAAAAGGTTTTATTCCACTATGGGTAAGCATGTGGCGGTTTAAAGTTCCCATTCGAGGACATGAATAGCTGCAGTTGGGACATGAGAAATGTTTTTTTCCAGGCTGCGTTTTCAGGTCCGTTGATAAGTCTGAAAAATATGGTGGATAAAGCTCAATAAGTAGGTATCAATAATGAAAAAAGAAAATGAACCAAACTAATTCAGAAAAACAAAAATCGATTTTACCTGCTGTCGGGGTAATACTTTCAGAATGCATTAAGTGTTCATTTTTATCATCCGGCTGGTCTATGTCTGATTCCGTATGAGGAATTCCCCATCCATCTTCTCGGGGTACTGGCTCTGTCTTGAAGGGAACAGTCTCTACATTAAACTCTGGAACAACAACACAACTGATATTTATTTATTTATTTAAACGCCATAGCATGGCTTTTACATTGAAGTGAGTACATGGTATTATAAGTATACAGTGGTACACAGGAGATTATCAATAATAACAAAGTAGAAATGAACATTAAACAGCAAGTATTTAGGTAAAGGATACTATTATGTGTTACTAAACTACTGTTACTATACAAAAAAAAATATATCAATGTTATAATAACCGAGAACATAAAATTTAGATAGGATTATTTAGAATAAAAAAGATGTACCTAAACAAAGGGGACTTCAAAAAAATATTCGTAAAATATTTATTTATTTATTATGAATTTCCCGCCCGGCTGGGCTTTTACACATTATTTTTATTTATTTATTACAAAGAACATCTAAGTTAAGCATTACAGAATCAAAGCAAAATCAAAAACAAAATCGAAAACAAAATAGAAGACAAAATCAAAAACAACATCTAAAGCAAAAACAAAGTAAAAAACGAAATAACATCGAAACTAAATACTCCGCCATGCAAGATGGAAAAAGGTAATACTAGGAAAATTACAATACATTGGTAAGGTTTCATAAGTCAATGCTGAGCTACGTAGTTTTTTCAGTTAATTAAATTAAATTTGATGTTCTTCTATTAAAGCGGGTCGAGAATTATGTAAAAAAATTACGGTCGCTCGTGGTATTTTATTAACAAAGATATAAACATTTTTCGATGATATAAATATTTTACGGTAATAAAACACTAAAACCCTACCTAAAAAAAAAACCACAGCACGGCCGATAACCTGTGTTGCTGCAGCAACATGAATAAAATCAAAATACACTAAAACACGATAACATTACTAATAAGATTTGATCTTAAAATATATTTTAAATCTGGCAACAATGCAATTTTTCATAGTGTACATAATTTAATTATTTGTTTTCCTACAGAACCGCTGGGTGGCGGCGCCTGCGCGTTTGTCATTCGCGTTGAAACCGCCAAAAAAAAAACTCACTCCGCGGATGTGTGTGTAATATTACACAAATATGATCGTAATAACTATTAATATGAGTAATTCACTATTAAATTCGCATAATTGATATATATACCGTGTTTTTGTTGTTTTTAATAAGTTTTAGTCAAGTTGTAATAACCATAATCATACTTTGAAAATCGAAATGTCAATAAGTATTTTATGTAAAACATGAAAATTCAAATTTACATTTAAAGGATTATATTTTATGAGAATTTCATAAAAGTGGTGTTTTTTTTAAATATTAATATCTAATACATGTGTTCCTAGACGTATCAATGAAATTAACGTCTTTAGAGTTGCAAGAAATCTGTTATAAAAAGTCGGTATTATTTTTTTAGGTTAGTTTTTTGGCAATAAAAAAATTTGAAATTTTTTATTATTTTTTTATCGTATGCACGAGGAAAAAGTGAGATGACAGTTTCGTTCCAAATTCATTATATAAAAGGTCCGTATTTTTTAAATTTTGTTTTTTTATAAATTTCTGTACACTTTCATCACATATGTTTTGGTAAAAAAAATCCATTTTTTTTCGCGTTTGAATCTTAATATATGGCAGTTTTAAAAACTAAAGTGTATTTCAATTACACAAATCTAAAAGGCAATTTTATCTAATTTTCATAAATGGTATTTGTTTTTACGGTACCTTCAAAAATAAGAAATATATAGAACATTCAAAATACTTTGGAAAAATTTCAAATTTCGTTCAGATATCGTTACTAAAACAGAGATAAACTACCCTCTCAGGCCGTGTAAACCAAGTGTATTTTTTTCCATGAACAATTTTTTAATTAGTAATAATTTCACATCCGCGGCCGTTTGTCAATTGAATAAAATTTTCACTGGGTTTTTAGTAAGGCTGTATATATTTTTCTTTAGTGTTAATTAAGTTGTTTAGTAAGTTATTTGTATTGATTTTCACTATTGTAATAGTGTATAGGTTTGAATATGTGTAACAAATGTTTTTGGGATGTTAAGGTTTTATATGTAGTACTTGGAAGGGAATGGCCGACACAGATGTCGATGAGGATCACTACCCATAACATCGCCAACCCTTTGGTAGCGCAAAGAGGAGGACGGAACGTGAACAATGTCGAATTGGTTCATGAAATATCAGAAGAGGGACGGAAAGAAAGATTAATGAATAATGGATGCAATGGATAGTAAATGTTTGGACGTACTTTGTGTGACAGAGAGTATGAAAAAGGAGAGCGGTACAATGCAACATAACGATAGGTTCGTCATCTGGTCTGGAAAACCGGATACGGAGAGGGCTTGTCAGGGTGTGACTTTCTCCCAGAATGGTGAATGTATGTTGCAGTATGAATAAGTCCGAGAATAATGTGGATCCGATTCAAAATTGGTTTGACAAAGGTGTTTCTTGTTATGTGCTAAGCTCCTGTTAATTCTGAAAGCGACGAAGTGAAATATGAATTTGTACTGGTGTGAACGACGAAATGAGATTAAAAAATTAAATGAAATGATTATAATGGTGGGCGATTTGAAGGGGTCCGGTGGGTGGGAATTAGACGTAACGGATTTGATTCAGTCTTAGGTAAGTTTGGGGATAAAAGAACAAATGACAATGGGAATAGAATACAAGAAGTATGTTTAAAGTGGAACCTGTTTGTATCGAATACTTTCTTCGATCATAAAGGTATCTATCAATATACGCGGGAAAAAGGAAATGAAAGATCATTAATCGATATTGTGGTAATAGACTCTAGGTTTAGAGCCGTTACTGAGGACACAAGAGTTTTCAGAGGGGCTGAGGTTGAAACTGACCACTTTCTGGTAGTGTCAAGAGTAAACCTCTTTCGCGGCTGGTGCTCTAAAGTGAAAACGGTATCAACTCCAACCAGAGTCAAAGTAAAATAAAAACTGCAAAACGCTAATGTCAGAAGTGAGTATGAGAAGCGTGCAGATACGAGATTGAATGAGAAGGAAATAGATGGTCTAAGCATTGATTAAACATGGATCCACATAAAGGTTAGTCTTTGTGAATCTGCTAGAGATGTGTGTGGAATAAGTACGCAAGATAGGAAGAAAGGTGACGCATGGTGGGATGACGAGATTAAAGCACTGGTCACAGAAGAAGAAAGCATGGTTATGTCTGATGGCGGCTGGCAGTGCTTCTAGCGAAGAGAGCGATAGAGCAAAAGAAGCATATAAGGGATGCAAGAAAAGAGTAAGTGTTGGAGTGAAAGTACGAAAGAAACGCCTGGAAGAGGAAGAGGGAATAAAAATGACAAAACACTTCCAAGAACAAACATTAAACTGTTTCGGAAGGAGGTCAAAAGGTCCCGGAGCGGTTCAGAGAACGGGAGCCTAAAAGTGATAAAATCGAAAGATGGAAGAATGTTGACGAATGAGGAAGAAATAAAAGAGAGTTGGATGAAATATTTTGAGGAAATCTCCGAAGGAAACCCGGCTGATAGTGAGGCCAGCGGCGAATCGGGTATGAACGATGACGGAGTAAATGTTATCAAAATCATCTTGGATGAAATTAAAAAATCGATAAAATGCATGAAGAATGGTAAGGCTGTTGGTTTCGACAACATTGCTGCCGAATACTTTAAAGGAGATAGCCATATTATTCTCACATGGTTTGCAAAACTTTTTAACTAGTGTTTAGAGGAGGGTTACACGCCATTAGATTGAAGAAGGGCTGGAATCATGCCGTTATACAAAGGTAAAGGGTCACGTATGCAATGTGGGAATCATAGGGGTATTAGCCTGCTAAATTCAGTCGGCAAGCTATATGGAAGAATATTGATTGAAAGGGTAAGAATAGAAACAAAGGATAAAATATGGGATGTGCAAGGTGCCTTTATGAGTGGAAGGGGAGATGCATGAACCAGATTTTCTCCTTGCGTATGCTTACTAAGAAGTTTCTGGCAAAAAACCAGAAACTCTTCTGTGCCTTTGTAGATCTACAAAAGGCATATGACCGAGTCGACGGGAAGAAAGCTATGGAAGGTGTTGTCCAAGTATGGAATGAATACAAATCTCATACAGGCAATTGATTTTCGTCTTCGTCGAAGCGTCGAAGCGAGTAGTGTAGTGGACGTTTTGCGTCGAAGCAAGTAGTGTAGACACGCGCTTCGAACTTCGGCTAACTTTGTCGAGGACTTCGTCGAAGCGTCGAAGCGAGTAGTGTAGTGGACGTTTTAGGGTATAAACGACTGGGCAGTACACTGTTTTTTCACACAAAACTTAACGTTGAAGTTGGAGCCAAAATACCCAAACAAATTGAATATATCTATTATCAAAATGTAGAGCAAATATCTAGTAAGGATTTGAAGTTTTTTTTAATAAAACTTCTTTTCGTGTTTTAAAATATAAAACAGAGGTTATTAAAGAATATAATTTTTGCTAATAAAGTTCAATGAAATCAATTATTCCGTTATTAAACACTTGGATATTTTCCATTGTGCATGTTTTTTTTGTCTTAAACGAACTGTCAGATTTATAAAAACTTTGCGTTGTTTCCGCTTCACAATTAAAGCTCTATAAATAAAATATTTCTGAACCTAGCCGAATATTAAAAACTGTTTTTGAAAGGTTATAGAATAAGTTATCAAATTGTTTCATTACAAATCAAAATTAACATTTGTAAATATTAAAATCATGGATTATATAAAAAAAAACACTTATTTTAACATATCTATATAAATAAAAATGAATCGCCGAAATGTATGTACGCGCATAACTTCCGAACGACTGCACCAAATTGGATAATTCTTTTTTTTTGTGTTCGTTATTGTCAGGACAAGGTTTGTATAAAAGAAGCGGTGAGCTCTGGCATAATAAAATTTGTATAAAAAAAATGCAATAAGTGGCACGCGAGCTGTTTGAAAACCGAATGTACGGAGATTGAATGGAATGCGGGAGTGGAGAGGGGAATTCAAGAGGGGCGGAAGATGCTGGAGAGGGGAGTGGGGAGAGGGAAGGCGGGGTGGGAACGCGTGAGGGGAAGAGGATGCGGGAGAGGAAGGGGAGGCGGAATGGGAACGGGACGAATGGTAAAGGACACGCAGGGAGAAATAATTTATTTATTAAATGGCGTAGCAACGCATGCCGGGAATCAGCTAGTTAATTTATAAAAAACAATTCGTCACCTCACTTTTTTACCATTTCATACAAGAATCCTACTAATAATAATATAAAGGCGAAAGTTTGTATCGATGTATGTTTGTTACTCTTTCACGCGAAAACCACTGAATGGATTTTAATGAAACTTTACAATAATATAGCTCATACATCAGAATAGGCTACAGGCTATAGCTTAGAGCTCTGGCATTATGAAATTTATATACAAAAATTGCACTAGGTAGCACGCGAGCTGTTTGAAAAATGAATGCAATGGGTATGGAAGGGAGGTGAGGGGGGGATAGGATGTCTGGGCAGGGCAAAGGCTGGTGGAAGGAGGGCGAGGGGAGAGGGGGCGGGGGAGAGGAGGGGGGGGGGGGGATTGGAGTGGGGATAGGGAAGGTGGAGGAGGCGCTATGGTACCCCCCTAATATTATGCGAGCGAAGCCGGGGGCAAAAGCTAGTATTTAATAAACAATTAACAATGTCTAAGGGTGCGTAGGCGATTTGGCAGGTGAAAACTGTTTCTACAAAATAAGTCTTTTTATGCATTTCTATTGATAACTTTGAATAGAGATGTGAGGCTTAATTTATTATGAATCTTCTACTTTTTATTTTAAGGTTGTCACTAGAACAATAACGGAATTATAACGATTTCTATGGGAACACACGCGTTAGCTTGAAACAAGCTTATTGTACTTGACTGCTATTGTTATATTGTCATGTAAACAGGCTTAGGGGTCGGAGTGGTTAATTCTAAAAAATTCGGTGGGCAAAGCTCAATAACTAGGTACCTAAAGGAAAAAATAAAAAATAACAAAACGAATTCTAACAAATAAAATTCGATTTTACCTGATGTTGCGGTAATATTTTCAGAATGCTTTAAGCATTCATTTTTAACATCCAGCTGGTCTATGTCTGTTTCCGTATGAGGAATTTCCCATCCATCTGCTCGGGGTACTGGTTCTGTCTTGAAGGGAACAGTCTCTATATTAAAGCGATCTGGAACAACAAAACAAAGATTGATGTCAAGACATTTTATTTTATATTTTATTAACGCCCTAGTGGGCTTTTACAAGAAAAGAAGCAAATATATAATTAACAATATTAATTACATGTATTACATAAACAATAAAACAGAATAAATATGAATGCAATCGGCTCGTTAGGTAAAGAATATTACAACATAAAAAAGAAATGAAATGAAATAGTTGTACTTACAAAAAACTAAAACAATTGAGCTTTAAATATTTATACATTTTATTAACAATAATAATAAGACCTGACATAGAACAAAGTGTAAATAGAACTGCAAATAAGATAAGGATAAGATAAGATAATATTTAAGCATATTAGATTTGTCAAAGAATTTGTATATAAAAATGCAAAAGTTAGTAATTTTAAATACATGTAGGATTACAAAAGATTTTTTAAATATTTATATTGAGGGATCAGTAGGATTTGTTCAATTAGAAATGCCACAGAGCCGAACCCTCTGATATGAAAATATCTGGAGTCGGTGAATTATTTTCCCATTTAGTCTCTGGTAGGTTGACATGTTGTTTTTGTATTGTTTTGTATTTATAATACTTATACAAGATGTCCGGAAACTCGTAGTACAAGCGGGAAACTGGAGACTCCACATCACATTTGGAGTCGATTTTGTGGTATAACTTTTTTCGATTTGAGCTTTCGTTTTCGAGTAAATCGGGTCCGAAGTTGGAATTTTTTTGGTTAAATTTGAAAAAATTGTTCACTAGGGGGTTGATTTCAGCTATGTAATGTCTTATAAAATGCATCGAAGGGTAAACCGGGCTCAAAAGTTTTTTTAACCCTTTAGTTGCCGAAAAAATGGAAAAATAGAAAAAAAATAATATTAAAATCGAAATGCTGAGATCGAAAAAAATAAGTTTTTTGGGTTCTCTACGTGATGTAGATTCATCAGTTTCCTGCTTGTACTATGAGTTTCCGGACACGTTGTATAGTGCAATTGCATAGCGTGGATTCACTAGATGATCATTTGGGGAAGTGTATGAAAGGGTTTTTTTTTTTTTTTTTTTGGGGAAAATTTAACCCGGACATTTAAATCTGTTGCGTTAAGAACAAAGTGTAAATAGAACTGCAAAAATATTATAAAGTACTGTATTTTATAAGTATTTTGTAAGTATTTTACTGGTGAGGTTTAGATGAGAAAATATTTTATGAGAAAAACAAAAAAATAATAAAAGTTAATTATTAGCAGATAGAATCGAGATTAGTTGATTTTTGAAACATTCAAAACTGTCAACACTAAATATATCTATAGATTCGCAGTATTTATTCGCAAGGTTATGGATTCTTGGAATTGGTGAGTATATGGAGTAATTAGTGTTGAGTTTATTGTTGCATTAAAATAGTATATTAAAATATAAGTGGATAAGCAGGTCTTTAAAACACGCGCGATTTTTCGAGCACGACAGCGTAGCCGAGTGCTTTTAAGGTTGATAACCAAGGTGTTTTCAAACAATAATTCAGGGGTTACTTTTTCTCTCCGCTTAATAAACATATTTAGGATGATGAGCGAATTATATTTTTTTGTTCATTTATCTAACTATCTTTCGGATTTAGGGTAATAATAATTACATAGAGGAAATTGTTTATAAAAAAAAGTTTACGTTCAAGTTCGTAGGCTGTTCCTAGCCCTGTTTCTCAACAGTTTCACCAGTACACCGCAGCCGCAGATGACTGGAAACCTAACAGAATATTACGAAAACATATCGTATTAGTTACATAATTCGATTAACATTTTATTTTTATTAACTCCGCACAGGAGGCCCTGAGGAATATAATTTCCTTCAGGGCCTATGTCATCTGGGATGCTGTGTGGAGGGTCTTTTTGAGGAGAGAAAGGAATGAACATTGGTCTTGAAGAGACCCATGTTGTAGGAAGGAGGAAACACAGAGGCCGGCAAATCATTCCACAGCCGAGCTGTTGAACACAAGAACGAGTCGAAGAAACGACCCGTTCTCATGTGACAAATGTCGACCGTGATCAAATGTTGGGCACGCGTTTGGCGTGTTTCCCGACTATGCACCGGTGCCGAAGGGATCAATGATGCTAGTTCCTCGGAGCATCTGCCATTGTAATACCGGTAGAACAAGGATAGCATTCCCACCCGACGCCTTTGCTCTAAAGATTGCAATCCGTCTGTTAAAATGGGAGAATCTATTAAACGGACCGCCCGTTTCTGCACAGAGTCGAGGGTATTTTTCAGGTTTTTTTTGGAGCTCCAGACCAGAGGTGGCTGCCAAATTTAACCGTGGGGCGCACTTGTGATTTATACAGGGTTAGCAGTTGTGTACTATTAAAGTATCTGCGGGCCCTGTACAGTACGCCCACTTTTTGGGAGGCTAACTTTACTCTGGCTTCGATGGAGCCCGCATACCTGAGCTGGTCACTTAGGGTTACTCCATATCAATGGAGGGCCTGTTCGGAAGATTGCTTCCGTTGAAAGATACTAGATATTCATTTCGATCTTTTTAGATGTAATCAGACAAGATTGAGTCTTTGAAACATTAAATTCAACGAGATTATTTTTACCCCAAGAGAAAACACTCTCGAGGTAACCGTCCATTCTTTGCTTCAAAACCCTCCGAGCCGTTGGAGTTTGTGAGCCCTTTGGGGGCTTGTCAAACAAAAAGCTATCATGAACTGTACTGTCATCGGCGTAACAGTGAATTGGTGCACATGACAAAAGGTCGTTGATGTGCAACAAAAACAAAGTCGGAGACAGAACCGATCCCTGTGGGACGCCAGCATTTATCGAGTGTGAGGAAGAGGTGAAACCATCGACTACCGTTTGAATCGACCTCTCCCTCAAAAAGTCGACAATCCACATACACAAGGATGCGGGAAGTCCGTAAGAAGGCAGTTTGTTGACAAGTCCTCGGTGCCAAACCCGGTCAAAGGCCTTGGAAATGTCCAGTGCAACCGTTTGGGTCTCACCGAAACGTTCCAGGCACCGCCCCCAAACATACGTCACATACGCGAGAAGATCACCGCACGAGCGGTTCCGCCGGAATCCGTATTGACGGTCGTTAATAATTTTGTTCTTCTCGAGGTATGTGAGCAGTTTGTCGTTGATCACACGTCACATCACCTTAGACAGAACTGATGTGATCGCTATAGGGCGGTAGTTGGCCGGGTTGGAGGGCACAGAGCCAGTCTTCAGGGACATTTTAAAAAGCTTCGTCAAAATTGGAACTATTTCTGCAGCGCACCTCTGCAGTACCAGGGCAGGTATTCCATCAGGCCCACTAGCTTTATTAACATCTAGCCCTCGTAAGACATGGAGTACTTCACGATACCGGATCCTCAGCTTTTTCATACGATAACCGCAGTGAGGAACCGACGTCGGGACAGCACCTTGGTCATCGAGGGTTGAGTTATCCGCAAACATTTTACCTAATAAGTTTGCCTTTACGGTGGCGGTATTTGCTAGTGAGCCGTCAGGTCTGGTGAGAGGTGGCAGACTGGATTTGCAGAAATTGCGACCTATTGAGCCCGCAAGCGACCAGAATTGCCTGCTGCCATGTGGGCATGCAGCCAGCTTTCTGCTGATCTGCTGGTCGTGCTCCAATTTTGACCTATTTATGATTCTCTTGGTTTCCTTTGCCATTTTGTTGTAAGCTGTTCTGTCTTCGGATGTTCTAGATGTGTTGTAGGCTCGGTAAGCCGCGTTTTTTCGTCGCACTGCTTCAGCGCATTGTCGACTGAACCACGGCTTTGAGCCTACACCAGAGTCCTTAACAGTAGATTGGATGAAGCCATCCATCGCGGATGTGATGACTTCACCAATTTCCTGGGCACATCTTGAGGGATCCGAAGTCCGAAAACAGACAGCTGACCACGGGAAAGCATTAAAATGTGCCCGCAGACCGAACCAATCTGCTGACCTATAGTGCCACACTTTTCTCTTCAGCCTCTCGTTTGGCGGTCTTAAGTTTTCAGGGATTGATGTCGTCACCAGGCAGTGGTCGGACGATCCTAAAGGCGCTGGACTTCAATCCTGTAACCGTGTGGCACAGTGGTTAAAAATAGGTCTAACAGATTGGAACGGTGAGTCTGGACATCAGGAACCCTTGTAGGCTCCTGAACCATTTGCTCCAATCCTTAGCAAAAGGGCAAAGGATTCCGCTTGTCGTCTAGCCGAGTCTGTTGATCCTGAAAACTTCAACAAAGGTTCGTTATGAACATTGAAGTCCCCCAGGACCACAAACTCTGCCGTAGGGTAGCGGGGCAAGAGGTCATCGATAGGGTCGCTTAAATGTTTGAAGAGCTCAGACGTGTCTGATTCGCTAAGGTTCGATGAGCGTTATAAACATGCGTAGAATCTTACCGTACTGGCAAAATTGACGCGAATTCACATTACATCGAATCTGGAGTTTTCCAGATTCAAAAGTCGCACACAGTTGACGTCAGCTCGACTATAGAGACAGACCATATATGTCATATAGACTACCACAACACAGGCATGTGCCTAGTATGGTGGTCGAAAAATCCCCAATTCATGTAACGAACAATTCAAAGAATAAAGGAACTAAAAAAAAAGACACCTCCTTTAGGTCTGAACTTGCTTGCGAGGGTGAAGCCCGGGCAGTCCAGATAGGAGGCGTCTACAGGCTCGGCTATCTGCGTTTCAGACAGGAATAGTAGGTTGGGGCGTTGAGAAAAAGGGTGGTGGTGGACAGAGTTTAAATTTGTATGCAGGCCGCGAATGCTGGTGTAATTCACCAACATCTTTGGCCTGCGCCGGGGTCTCCTACTACTCGCCGCTGTAATGAAGTAATGAATCTTTCGTATATTTTGTTATTATTTCTAAATTCTCTAATGTCTTTTCTTATCCTTAATATATAAATACATACTTTTAAAATACAGTCAGCCTTTCTTTTGATAAAACACAGTTCTTCCAGTTAGTATTTTGTTTTTCGATATCAAGTTTTATCTAATCTAATATATAAAATTCTCGTGTCACGGTGTATGTTACCATACTCCTCCGAAACGGCTGGACCAATTTTGATGAAATTTTGTGTGCTTATCTGGTAGGTCTGAGAATCGACCAACATCTATTTTTCATACCCCTAAAAGTAAAGGGTGTTCCACTCCGAAGAAAATTATTTTTCCCATACATTTTGTATGGAACGAATTCTCCTATTTTGAAAGAACTGCAGCAATATTGTAAGGGGTATAATATTGAACTGTGAACCGGGGGAGGGGGGAGGGGGGAAAGGAACTCAGGAAGGGGGGTTAGCGGGATGGGGGAAGGGGAGAAGTGGAGTGGGGAGAGGGAGAGGGAACGCGAGAGGGGAAAGGATACGCAGGGAGAAACAATTTAGATCAATTCAGCTAATAAGTTGACAACAGTTTTTGATTCTGAGGCGGTACGAAGTTCGCCGGATCAGCTAGTGATGTTATACAATTCATTAAAACTATTAATCGACATTCGAAAATAAATAAAGAATCGTTGTTCATCTTAAAGTAAATCCTGAAAAATACTACTAAATTCGCCTTGTTCTTCTCGCGTTGTGTTGATTGGGTGCACCCAAGACTTTCTTTTCTTTTTAGAAGCTGCTAATCTCCACAAGAGCAAAAATTCTTCATCGGATGATGAACTTTCTAGTGACATGTTGCGTGTGCAAAGACGCAAACGACACTACAACGCAAGAATTTGAACGCCGCTTGTGTGCGTTGGAACTCTTAAGGCGATCCAATAGTTCAGGAAAAAATCAAAATCGGAATTCACGCCCTTTATGGAAGGCGTTTAAAAATACTTGAGAAAAAGCTTTTGGAAAGATCGGAAAAGGTATCTGAGAATTTTTTTTACAGGTTGATTTCGTAAAGGCCTATAAAAAATATTAATTCCTTTTTTACGCATTGTTTATTGTAAGAAAACGGAAATTTAAAATTAATTTCACGAAACTAAGTGACGTGGAGTCACGCGTGCATCTCCCGCTCCGGTCGGGGCGTGACTGATACGAAAGAGGTGTGCCCACTGCATGGTTCTTGTGCCCATGCCATAAGGGTTACTTCAAGAATCCAAATTCGTAGAATGCGGGCCGTATTGATTGATGTCAAAAATAACAACGAGAAAATGCATATTTTATTTTATTTTGTGAAGTTCGAGCGTAAACATAATTTTGTTTGCGATTATTATAAAAGAAACTAAATTTGCCACATTATACAATAAAACCAAATCCGAAAAGGGTTTTATAAATGGAGGCGTCTACTAATATCTACAGGAATTCCAAAAACTGAAAAAATCGAACTAATATCTATGAGAATCAAAGTGTTGACGAATATCTACAGCTCAAACTGTTGATTAATATCTATGAGAACCAAAGTGTTGACGAATATCTACAGCACTGGCAGAGGTTGGATTTGCAATTGTGTATAGCATATTGGAATAATGTAATATTGCGTATGCAGTTTAAAAAACTTAATTTGTGTAAGTATGTATGTAAAAATCCCTAATATCGGACTATTGGACACATTTAGCTGATTAGTCCAACCTATGCTCTGTAGATATTAGTTCAACCTAAGCTCTGTAGATATTAATCAACACTCTGAAGTTCGTAGATATTAGTTCAACATATGAGCTGTAGATATTCGTCAGACATACAGGCTGTAGATATTAGTATCTGGAGTCTTATAAATAGGAGACTTTGGACTTTAACGTATTTTTTATAGACCTTATACTTTATTTTTTTATAGGCTTATTAAAAGACTTATAAAAAAATGACATGAAATTTTTAAGGGCCAAGGTGTGTTCTACACGCAGTATATAATTGAATCATCTATAATACTTCTAAGCCATCAAATTTTCAAAACAAAAACATATGATTTTGCATTATTTAGTATGGCTTCATCTTAAGCGGTCAACGGTCACTAGAACGCAGAACTCTGACCGCTCTCTGTGTGCGCGGGCCTTTAGACTTTAAATTCCTATCCGAGAAAAGGCACAAGACAAAAAATGTCTAGTTAGAGTAATTTACCTGCGCCTTCTTCCTGGGATCCTGGTCCTTTATTGATGGAAACACTCTCGGGGTTGAGAAAGGCCATGACACTGCTGCGATAGCGTTCTGTTACGTGATTGTAATTGGTCTCAGCTCAAAATAAAGTAGATCTGCAACAGAACTAAAATTAATTAATAATTTACTTACATCTACACGGTGTAAATTTTATACAATTTAAAAACAAAAGTGTAGGTAAAAACCTTATAGTCCAGTCAAGATGTACATCCGTGCTTGCAAAAGGTCCAGTCATTCTGATTTTTTTATATGTTGTTAGGACCTAAACCAGTATTAAAAAATCTGGTCTCAAATGAAAGTTAATTAAATTTACTACCACTTTATTTCATATAGTATTTGACGTGGGATGCATATTTTAGAAAACATTTCACAAAATAAGTATTTAACTTTTTGGAAAAAAAAGGCTTATTTTCGAAGTACTGTATCTTGGAAACAAATGATTGTATATAGCTCGCAATGGTCTCAAATTGAAGCAAATTTTGTCTACTTTAAAAGTGTGTATACTGACTATACCGGTCAGACCCTTTCTTTGCTGAGATATTGAGCAAAAACTGAAAAAGTTCGAAAATTTCATGATTTTTTGGCTCGACCGCCGCTCGCACAGCACTTTGGAAATTGCAAATCTGTTTTTTTTTAAATATTTGTTTAGGTCCTAACAACATATAAAAAAATCAGAATTACTGGACCTTTTGCAAGCACAACCCCCTTTTCATGTTTAACTTGACTGGACTATTATTACTAATAGAAAAGATAAATAGTATTAGACAACTGCCAGCCATAAAATAGATCGCGGAAAGATATACATTTTATCAATATATATAAAAAATGAATCGCTATTTCCGTTGGTCATGCCACAATTTCAGAACGACTTTACCTATTTCATTCAAACTTTAGGAATTTGATGTGTGCATGTCCGCGATGGTTTTAATATACTTTAGTGAGTTCTGGCATCATGAAATTATTAATTGCTAATCGTTCATCCGATTGCGAAGAAACTTTGGTGAGTTGCTGTGTGCATGCCCGCGATAGTTTTTCTATAAACTGGTGAGTTCTGGCATTATGAAATTTAAAAAAAATGCAATAGGTGGCATGCGCGCTGTTTGAAGACTGAATGTGGGCGGAGGAGTGGGGAGAGGGAAGGCGGAGTGGGAACGCGAGAGGGGAAGGGGACGCGGCAGAGGAAGAGAAGGCGGAAGGGGAACTTGAGGAATGGGGAAGGACACGCAGGGAGAAACAATTGTATCAAAATTCATATCTATTTTTATTGTATTATTTATCAGATTTCTTTTCCTAATTTGCAATATATTTACATATTCCCTATTGTAAACATATCATCCTTATACTCCTATAAAATCAAAAGCTTACCCTTTATTGTGTTTTTCTAAATTCTAATCATGCATATATTTAGCTTCTCTTAAGGGCCCGCAACCCGAATTTCTACCGATTTCTTACATATTTCCCTTAAACACGGTAATTTTTAAAGCTCTTAAAAATATATGTTATTCTTGAAGATAACATCTAGACATTGCCCGCGCCGAAACGCAAATTATATAAAATTCTCTCAATAGAAAAAAATCGCAAAGTATGCTCCAAAAATTATTATAAATACGTTTGTTTCAGTTATTTTACAAGATATATGTATGTATGAAAAAAGTCACAGTGTTTCTTTAAATGCTGTTTAAGATAATGCCTTTGAGATTTTTGCTCTATTTTAAACGAGCCGTGTTTTATTAAACATTTTCGCAATTTTCGCATCGATTTTGTCGCTGTAAATGTTAGCGCTCTCCTCTAACATTCGTAATTTCTTATCTCTCTATCTTCTTCTTTTCGAGCCCGGTTGCAAAGCCTTAACTATGTTTTTCTTGTCTAGCTACTAAAGTACTACTACTCAGCGAAAATATATTTTTAGGCTTAATGTTTTATTTTAGCACTCTTTTTTAATGTATCTTTGTAAAGCTATTTGTTTTCCAAAATTATTATTAATTCCTACATTCCAGTAACCAAACAACTGTCGTCGTTACCTAGTGTCAACAAATAGTTTTCAATATCTCCAAATTAAATATTTTAATGGAAACTACCCTTCAATACTACAAATCTATAATATATATATTATATTGTAGAATAATGTTATCAAAATAAAATATATAATTAAATTTACCTACAAAATATATTTCAACGTAATCTCAAAATATAGTTGTTTACCTTGGTTACTGAAGTCCTCACAAAAGGAAAAATTTATTTTGTATTTATTTACCTAAATATCCTACGGTCCACTGGCAGTTTATTTATTACGTTATCTAATATACTTATTTTCAAATATTTATATGTTTTGGGATCAAAGCTAATTCTTTTCTATCTGATACAATAAAAAATCAGAGAGCTAAAATACAAGCAAACGTCGAGGCTAGTGTTGCTAAGCAACAATGAGTTTGTTTGTTCAATTTCATCATAAGATATTATTATTTTTGTTTTATTAAGTTTGTTCAATTTCATCATAAGATATTATTATTATTTATTATTAAAAAGGATTATCAAACACAATATGTTTTGAAATAATATTTATTACTTATTTCAATTCGAATTGAATATTCATAGCTAAGACAGGACAACATCTGTCAGGTCAGCTATTTACATTATATTTGTTTATATACTGAAAGAGGGTTGTTTAGCTAATTTCTGCATATTTGCCAGTTATTTATACTTCTCCTGAATTTCTTAAAAATGATGGATTTCTACCATTTCAATAGGTTTCTTCCTGTGAACAAATCTAATAAAGTTGGTATAATTGGGCAAACATTAAAAAAATCGCGAAGAAGCACGAATAGATAAGCCAGAAGAATTAAGACAAATAACGACGAAGTACGAAGCGAGAAGGAAGAATAATCAAGAGAAGAGAATGAAGAAAATCACGAAGACAGAAACAAGAAGAATACAGAAGAATCACGTAGAGAGAAACACGAAGAATTAAAAAAAATCACGAAAAAGTACGAATAGAGAAACAAGAAGAATAAAGAAAAATCTCCAAGGACAACAAATCAAGATTGAAGCAAGAATTAAGAAAAATCACGAAGAAGCGCAAAGAGAGAAGCAAATGAAAGCGGAACGGGAGAAACAAAAACCAACGTTCAAACAATTCCTTTATTCGTACTCATCCTAAATTCCAATATTGGCTTATTAGTTTGCCATGTATACTGGTCCATACTACAATCTCATTCCTAATCATAGAGCACGTGTTTTTCAAGTTCAAGCAAAACATTGCCACCTGACCTACCCGTCGCGCATCACGCGTCGCACCGGAACCGTAGTACTTCTGGCTGGGGTTGTAAAATCGGCATTTCTTATATAACGTAACATTTGACGACCCCTGTGGTCGGGGATAAGGATCTCGACTAGTAATCCGAAGGTCGCGGGTTCTAATCCCGGCGTGCGCAATTAATTTTTTATTCAATTTTTTGTTATTTCACAAATAAGAAATACAAAATAATGTATAGATTGTGTTTAAAAAGCGAAGGTTACTGACCTCTAGCGTAACATTTCGAAGCTAGTTTATTAGTGCATATTTCTTACTTGCAACGGCATAGTTGCACTGTTATAGTGATAGTTGTAGTGATAGTTGATAAAACAGATTTCTGTATATCACAGTCTGACATGGGTATGTTAATTATTGTTTACTTGTTTTAGTATGTGTTTTTTTGGTTATAAATAATGTGTTCTTCGGAAAAACGTGCTTCTTATCTCTTGAAAACAGCTAGAATCAACCAAGTTATGGTCTGAAGACCATTGTAGTGTTTTTTCGGGTCGGGAAAAAGTATTATTGTAACATATGATTATAATTTAATAAATAAATTGGAATTAGCCAGTGAAGAAATATTGCGTGTTTATTGAAGATCTTCTGCCATAAAAAACCAAACTAAACCGATTGTATAGTATTTTACGAACATGTTCCAGAGTTGTAGATACTCTCAGTATCGCCCTGGTGTAAGACCACCATTCAAAATTGAACGTTGCTTAAAATGGCTTTAGCCATGTTTGGTGACTAGATCTGAATAGGGGTAATTCCTTACCGCCCTCTTCTCCATCTTGCCCTCCCCACTGTCTTCAGATTCACAACATACCCCTAATTGGGTATGCTATAGTCTTACCGGTTCCAGACGGGAGCAGTAGAAACTCGCGCGGTATTCACGTTAAAAAAATAATTAAACCCAGGTTTTTTTCATGATGTAGGAGGGAGGAAATACAGAGGCCGGCAAATCAAGAATGAGTCGTAGAAACGACCCATTCTCATGTGAAAAAAGTCAACTGTATACAAAATTGGGCGCGCGTTTGGCGTATTTCCCAACTATGCACCGGTGCCGAAGGAATAAATGACGCGATTCCCGTTCCAATATAAATTTTAATTGACTTTGGAACTTTTAGATTTACTCAGTTCCACCGTTCCTTCACAAAGTTCACTGAGTAAAAAATGTCCAACGTCAATTCTATATTATTAAATATAAAAAATATTATGTATATGTGAGAGAGGTTTTAGGGTGGCACACCTGTTTCCGGCCATACAAGAGCGAGACAGGTGATCCCGCATATAAAAGGAGATGCAGGCCTCTCCTCACTCTCTTTTCCTACCGCCAGCACGTTAGATAGGACGTACTATAGCCAATATGTTACAATAAATGTTCATCTCGCCAAATCGCGCATCATTGCAAATATCCCAAGCCTACACTCGAGTCTGTATATAACAGTGGCGCAGCCTACGGTACACGATTCTGACAATACGGCAGAAATATCGCGAAAAGAATCGACGCGCAAAAAAAAATTTGGCACAAAAATTTGGCAAAATACGCGGTAACATTATTATTTCGGGTCGGTAAGAAAGGCCGGACCGAAATTATTCCAACACTTCACTGCAAGGAGTGAAGTGCAAGAAGACACTGGAGCCAGCCAGCTTTTCGGAAGGGGGAAGCACGGGAGGTCCAGCGTCAATCGGCATCTCTGAGGGTCAAGGATCGGAGATCCAGGTCGCAGGAGTGATCTGGGGTAGCCATCGGTGTTACTGTGTGACGGGTCTGGAAGGAGCCATCAATTCACAGGGTCAAGGAGCAGTTTCCGGAGCAGGGTCCAGGGAGCAGACGGCAGAAGAAGAAGCCTCATTGGGAAGTTTTTGTTTTTTCTGTTTTCTTTCTCTCTATTTGGGTACCTTCTGGGCATTGGGAACATGGAGTCTCGAGGATTGGAGTCCTTCAGTTTGCGTGACGGGAACTGGGAGAACTTCAAGGTCCGCCTCGGACAATTTCTCCTCGTGAATGATGAAAAGTTTGCATCGGATGATAAAAAAAGGGCTATTTTCCTGAATGCATTGAAAGATGATTGTTTTTCCTTATTGGTTAATTTGTGCATTCCTAAAAAGGTAACAGATATTAAGTTAGAAGATTTGATATCTAAACTTGATGAGTATTGTTGTTCAACGAAATGTTTTTTTGAAGAGAGATCTAAGTTTTACAGTGCTAAACAAAGAAATGACGAATCAATCCGTGAGTTTGCAGTGCGGTTAAAGTCTCTTTCTACTAATTGCAAATTTGGGAATAGTTTATCAGTAAATTTAAGGGATTTCTTTGTTTTGGGTTGTAAACCAGGAAAGGTAAGGGAAAAATTATTTCTCGAGGGTGAATTACACTCGTTCGAAAAATGTTTACAAGTCGCCGAGTGCATTGACCTCGTAGCTTCAACTCAAGCGCAGTCCCGAGTTGATAATACGGTTTACGCTAATGTACAGCTCAAGGCCGGTCGACTCTCTTTTAATAATTCGCGTGTGAAAGACAGAGACGTGAAGCGTTTCGGGCATAGCAACAGGGCACGGTTACAGTCGCCAGCGAACGCTGTGAAACAAAATTGTACCGTTTGTGGTCACAATAATCACATCGCGACGGAATGTAGATATAAAAATTATTTATGTAAAATTTGCAGTACGAAGGGTCATCTCGCAAAACAGTGCAAGCGTTCCTCAACACGTAAGAGTGTGAATACTTTGTTGTCGGACACAAAGTTGGGTGAAGTTAATAGTGTCGAACCATTTTTTATTGAAGTTTCACTAGACGGGATCAAGAGTAAATTCATGGTAGATTCTGGAGCATCTTGTTGCGTAATTTCCAAGGAGTGTTATTTCAGTAAATTCAGTAGAATCAAGCTAGTGCACGAAGACATTAGTCTACGGGGTTTTGACAATTCGCTCGTGAAAGTGGTAGGTACAATTACGCCACAAGTGGAATTTAACGGTCAGTGTCACAATTTGAAATTTGTTGTTGTCACAAGTGCTTCGTTATCGATAGTGGGGCGTGATTTTATGAATCTTTTTAACGTCGGGATTAACGGAATCGTAAACAGTATAAAACAGAATACTTTGAAGCAGCGATTAGTAAAAAAATTCCCGGAAGTTTTTACGGATAAACTAGGAAAATTTAATAAGTACGAAGTGAATTTAACTTTAAAAGAGACCGCTATTCCGATATTTCGTAATCACAGAGTTATGCCGTTCGCTTTGAAAGAAAAAGTCGAAAGGGAGTTAGGTAGTTTACTGTCAGACGGTATTATAGAACAAGTCCAGTTTAGTGAGTTTGCAAGTCCAATTGTTCCAGTAATTAAGAAAAACGGTAGTATTAGATTATGTGGTGATTATAAATCGACAGTGAATAATCAGTTATTAGTTGACAAATATCCATTACCTAGGATAGAGGAGCTATTAACGAAAGTAAATGGTGGGAAAGTTTTTGCAAAAATCGATCTTAAATCGGCGTATAGTCAATTTGTTTTAAAAAAGGAGTGTAGGCGTTTTACAACAATCAATACCCATTTAGGATTGTTTCAGTATAAGCGGTTAGTGTACGGGTTATCTCCCGCGCCAGCTATATTTGCAAAGGCAATGGCAAATTGTTTGTCAGGATTACAGAACATGACGTTTTATTTGGATGATATTATCGTGATAGGGGAAGACGAAGACGATTTAGAGAAAAACGTATGTGTCGTGTTAGAAAGGTTGAAACATTGTAATCTAACAGTGAATAGTGACAAGTGTGAATTCAATTTAAAAGTTATTGAGTTTTTAGGTTATAAAATAAGTGAACAAGGGATTCAACCGTGTGAACGGAATAAAGAAGCCATTTTAAATGCACCAGCACCTAGTGATTTAAATAATTTAAGAAGTTTATTAGGTATGATTAGTTATTATCGTAATTTTATTCCAAATATGGCAAATATATTGTCACCATTATACGAATTACTTAAAAAAGATGTTAAGTTTCAATGGGGTACGGAACAAGAAAATAGTTTTGCGATAATTAAAAGAATATTAACTTCGGATAGGATTTTAACGCATTTTGACGAAAATATACCTGTGAAACTTGTCACAGATGGTAGTTTTAATGGGGTAGCAGCAACATTACTTCATAGGTTTCAAAATGGCGTAGAAAGACCGATTGGGTTCGCAAGCAGAACTTTAACTAAAGCGGAAAAGAATTATTCTATTCTAGATATTGAAGCAACAGCAATTATTTTTGGAATTAAGAAGTTTTATCAATATTTGTACGGCAGAGAATTTATTTTAGCTGTGGATAATCAGCCGTTAGTGAGAATTTTAGGTGAAAATAAAGAAGTACCTAAGATTGCCGCGTCAAGGTTACAGAGATATGCTATTATGTTAGGTTCGTTTAATTTTAAAATTGAATATGTAAAATCGAAAAATAATTGTTCAGACTTTCTGAGCAGGTGTCCGATTGAAAAGGTTAGCTGTGAAGATGAGATAGAGTCTGATTACATTAATTATTTCGAGAATAATGGGTTTAATTTGTCTTTAGACGTGATAAAAAGCGAAACCGAAAAGGATGATGTGTTAGGTCAAGTAAAAAATTTTCTTATCGAAGGTTGGCCAGCATCAGTAAAAAAGGCACAAAGTGGTAACTTTATTAGAATTTTTTGGGAAAAAAGGTTAGAATTGTCTTTGATAAATGGGTGTGTTTTATATCAACATAGGGTTGTTGTACCTGAGTCTTTAAGACAAGAGGTTTTAAAGATGTTACATAGATCTCACTTAGGGGTTTTTAAGACTAAAGGTATTGCAAAAAGCTTTGTCTGGTGGCCAAAAATTAATCAAGATTTGGAGAAAATAACGGAAAATTGTAGAGATTGTTTAGAAATTAAACCAGAATCACAAAAGAGTTCTTTAGCAGTGTGGCCATATGAACCTGAAGTATGGTTCAGGGTACATATTGATCATGGTAGTTTGTATAACAAAAATTTTTTAGTGGTGGTAGACTCTTCTTCAAAGTGGATTGAGTGTCTGGAAGTAAACAGTCTGTCTTCAAAAGAAAATATCGAAATACTTCATAGATTATTTTCGCAATTTGGTTTTCCAGCAACTTTAGTTAGTGATAATGGTACGTGTTTTTGTTCTGAGGATTTTGAAAATTTTTGTAAGAAAAATGGGATAGAACATATCACTAGTCCAGTCAATCACCCTAGTAGCAACGGGCAAGCTGAAGCTACAGTAAAGACTTGTAAAAATTTCCTTAAAAAAATTTGTAAACATAATGGATTTCCTTCAGATTATAAAGAAAAGTTAGGTAACTTTTTAGCAGACTATAGGAATACAGTTCACGCAACAACAGGTTGTGAGCCATCTGTATTATTAATGGGTAGAAAAATTAGAACAGTATTTGACTCTCTGATTCCAAGGAAAATTGAGGATAGAACGGGTAGTTCAGGTTCTACTCGACGAAACAAAGTAATAAAAAAGGTTACTCAGAGCCAAAACAATCAGAAAAGACAATATAAGGGTAGAGTTAAATCAGGTTTTAATATAGGTCAGAAAGTAATGACTAGAGATTTCAGATCTCAGGGTAATAGGTTATGGGTCCCTGGGGTTATTGTGGATAAAAAAGGTAGTAAAATATATTTCATAAAAATTAACAAGTCTAATATGGTGTGGAAAAGACATTTAGACCAGCTAAAGGAATTACATGTTTCATGGCAGGAGGAAGATAACCAGGAATTCGCGTCTGACACGTTGGAATTGTCGACGGACGAATTAGATCTCTCCGGTATGTTACGTAATAGAAGTGTCTCTAATTCTGTTTCTCCATGTTTCAGGTCTAACCCATGGCAAGGAAGGCTTCGGCCCAGGTGACAGCACTTCGCAGTCGAAATGGACAGAAATGGACAGAAGGGAAACAGAAAGAACAAAAACAAATGTTTTGTTAATTTTAAATGTAATGTGTTAATTTTAAATGTGAAATATGAAATATAAAATATATTGTATGAAATATGTAGCTATAGGTATCACTTATGTAGCCAGGATTCTCCCGTTTAAGTAGGGGAGGATGTGAGAGAGGTTTTAGGGTGGCACACCTGTTTCCGGCCATACAAGAGCGAGACAGGTGATCCCGCATATAAAAGGAGATGCAGGCCTCTCCTCACTCTCTTTTCCTACCGCCAGCACGTTAGATAGGACGTACTATAGCCAATATGTTACAATAAATGTTCATCTCGCCAAATCGCGCATCATTGCAAATATCCCAAGCCTACACTCGAGTCTGTATATAACAGTATATAAAATAAATTTTAAAAAAATCATGTGTTCAGTTCTCACGCATTTGCCAAAAATCGATAATTTTGACATTTAACGTTTTAGCAAAGCCATAGATTTTTTCGCAAATCCTGTAAAAACGGATCAATAAAGCGCCAAGCGAAACATCATCACACTAAACAAGCACTAATTGAAACTTTTGCACAGACAATATAAGAAGAATTTACTTACACACAAGGCGAAGCGCAGCGGTCGATTCCAAAGTGTTGAACAAACGTCACTAGGAAATGAGAAGTGCTTGAATTTTAAGAACTGTGTTATAAAATTGTTACGGTTATGGAAATAATCTCAAATTGAATACATTTAACACAATACTTATTGTATATACAACATTACTTCGAATGATGGAACAACAATCGCTGCTTGTGAAGGTTTCAAGGTTAGGAAGGAAAAAGGGACGCCGAAAATTGACATTTGATAAAACCATAGACAACGGAAGATTAAAGAAAATAATCTCAAAAGTAAGCACCGGACATTTCCAGTATCAAGATTATAATATAATAATATTGCAACACCAATAAGGTGCAAGTCTACAAGTGTAATCTATGGAATATGGACTCATTTCGAATCGTTTGCATACCGCCTACCTAGACGCATTTTATTCGATTGATTGTTATTTTCTGCTTCAAAAGTAAAATGATTAAGAATTAAAATAATACAGAACTATCTGTATTATTTTAATTGTGGTAAAAGCATGTATGTATGATCGTGTGAGAAATGTGGAAATCCGCAAAGAATGCAAGGCTGATGTAAGCGTGATGAGTAAGATCAAGAAAGGAACGCTCCGATGGTTTGGGCATGTAGAGCGAATGAACGAGGAAAGGAGTGTATGGAGAATATATGACGCAGATGTGAATGGTAGAAGAAGTCGAGGATGCCCAAGAAAGACATGGCACGACCGAGTGAATCAGATACTTGAGTCGGGCCATGTCAAGAGTCAGAATAATAGAAGAGAATGTATGAGACATTGTATGAATGTAAACGAGGCAAGGAATGTGTGCCAAGACCGGGTTGTTTGGCGGTCCGTCCTCGCTGCCTACCCCTGCAGGAAACGGCGTGATGGTTAGTTAGTTAGTCAGAACTATCTGAAATATCACGCCTTAAAGATGTACCTACTGAAGTTTAAAAGTGTATATTTGACAAAATGTCATACTTAAACAGTTTAAAGGTACTTAGTTGAATAATTAGGTTGGGGTTTTTGTACTTTACATAGAAGTGGATTATTATAAATGGACTATAATGAAGTCATAGAAATTTGTTCTTATCTCTCTTTCAATTTGCAAACTTTATCAACAATACTAAAAAAAACACATCAGAATTAAAAAATATATCGCGTCTCAAACATTCGAGAACATCAAAAAGAAAAAACTCACTCTCTTTTATGTAAGTAACTAAATGTGAGACGTTTGAGAGGTAAACTTGAGACATAAAATGCCTGCTGGAATACACGAACTCGAATTTCAACATCATCTTCTTATGTGAGACCAAAGAAGGATCAAAGAAGCGGACCTGAAACTAGTACATCAACTTAGAAGGATACGAACACGAATCATCCTGCCGGCCGCAGGGAGCTAGTGGCGGAATTTCCATATTTATAAAAGATTCCTTGGAATAAAATGTGATTAAAAACATGAGCGACCCCGACAACAACTTTCTACGGTTTCATGTAAACGAGCTCAATGGGAGGTGGGAATGGGTACCGCCGCCCCGGGAACCTTTATTGGATAACCAACACCTCTGGACCTCTGCCATAGGTCACCCCAAGTGGTTCGCTACGTTTGGTGATTAAGCAGGGGTGCCTGGGTTCATGGGGCGAGGTTTGTCTAGGTCTTGGAGGCGGATGACCAAGACACACTGAACCCCAGATACCTACCCACCCCTTAAACCCTTTTCCATCCCAGTACTCTCCTCTCCTTCATTTCCTTAAAAAAAACCCTCCACACAGCATCCCCAAAGATGACATAGGCCCTGAGAAAAAATATTTTCCTCAGGGCCTCTTGTGTGGAGCTCATATAAAAAAAAAACTCAATGTAAAAATAGGCTCAGGGTAAAATAAAACAACTTCATATAAAACAATCTTTTAATGACATTTTTATAATAGTATAGTAAAATTTTAACAAAATAGATAACCTCTGTCTTAAAGTTATAAAATTTAAATAAAACATAATTTTTTTATCAAAATGTGAACTAATATCATATATAAGACTGTTCTAAACGGGCAAATTGCCTAGTTGAACAGCCAAAGTTTATTATAACAATGTAATATGTAATGTTTTTCAAAAAATTAATAAATAAAATAAATAAAAGAATGAGATATATAGTAGGACTACGAATAATACATCAGTCCCATGAGTAAATATTACATAAATACTAGCTGACCCTGCAAACGTTGTTTTGCCATATACATTATTTCTAGGAATATTACTACTAATTATGGCAATTAAAAAATAAACAAAGATTAATCTCTCAGCGCAATGGAGTGAACAATATTTTTGGTCAGTCCGTCTTTAGCCAATACAAACAAACTGGATGGTTTTCCCACGCGAGAACATGCAACATATAGTTGTCCGTGGGAAATGCATGGTGTACCCAAATCTAAGCCACAAACAGACAACGTTTGGCCTTGTGACTTATTGATCGTCATTGTGTATGCCAATCTAATTGGGAATTGAATGCGTTTAAATTCAATTGGCGCATCTGTAAGAATCATAGGGATTCGTGGCAGCAATACATTTTCGCCTCGGAATTTGCCATTCAAAATGCTGGTTTCGATAACGTTTTTCATTAATTTTTTAATGACTAATCGTGTGCCATTGCAAAGCCGTGGTGGGTTCAAATTACGAAGCAAAATAACCGGAGATCCAACCTTCAATTGTAAATGGTGCGGTGGCATGCCCGGCAGATCCAATGAATTCAAAAACTCAATTGGATAATTCACAGTTTCGTTGGCATCGCAAACTGCATCGATAGATTTGTATGACACCAAGTCCCCTGGCAACAACTGTTGTATCTTGGAATTCAATTCATTGACGTCCACATTTTTTGCTGCCAAAATAGCTCTTTCTGCCAGCCACTCAAGATCATATATGTACATCAACATACTCCAACTCTGAATATGTAAATTTTACAAATCTTCAGTTAAAAGTTAATAAAAATATCACATTTCTGTAGCTGAAAGGATAAACCACGGGAGTCCACGTTTTACTTTTGTTCAGGAAAGCGATTTTTGTGTTGTGAACTAAATATTGGAGGGTCTATAACTTTTTTACTTACTCCAATAATTAAGATCTATTAATGTTTTACTCAACAGAGGTGCATATGGTACCACCCAACGATTGTCAATGTCAATGTCTACGTTACTGATATTTTTAATGAATGATTGTCCGCCATTATCGGTATTTCTTCGACGATATATTGCATATCCTTCAACATGTGTGACCGTATCGTTGGTGAAATCTTTAATAAAACCCTTTGTACAATTTCCGTCTACCATGCAAGGCGATGAACGATTCAAATTACCGCATGAACCGTGAATCATGTTTGTAGTAACAATATCAAACAGTAATCGATTAGTAAAAAAATTCAAATTAGAGAAAAGAGGCCGGCTTCGTTCTCATCGGGTCAGAAGTGACACCGGTTTGAATTGAATTACTAATATCACTTTAAAAAAATAGGGGTTAATGGTAGAAGGGTGAAAATTTAGGGCTGCATGTATTTTTTAATGCCTCACAATAAAAAAAATAAAAAATTTGTCCAAAAAAAAAAAAAAAATTCCGAGTGGAACACCCTTTACTTTTAGGGGTATGAAAAATAGATGTTGGTCGATTCTCAGACCTACCACATAAGCACACAAAATTTCATCAAAATTGGTCCAGCCGTTTCGGAGGAGTTTGGTAACAAACACCGTTACACGAGAATTTTATATATTAGATTATCATTTGCATCTGCGCAATATCCACAGTACAACATTGCATGCTGACTGCAGATGTATTTGTTACAATCATGAGAAGTATTATTAGTTTTTCCGTCTTTTTTGCAAGACAATCTTGACATCGTTTTTCTTACGTTAGGTATCTTTGCAGGTGGCGCTTCATCAGAATCTCCTAAAAACTCTCTGATCCTTTTCTGCATCTGTCTTGGCAATTGAATGACATTTTTACGATCGCACAAATGCTCACGAATAAGTGTGAGGCCTAAATTCTTTAGAAATTTGCGACGCATTGCCTCAGTATTGTTATTCTTATGTATTATATGTAAGGCGGCCAACATTGTAAAATCTCAATGCGGGACACAGTGGCGTGTGGTGTCGACGGGGGGGGGGGGGTGTACGTTACAAATTTTATCTCTCGGATATCGAGAATTTGGCTCATATGAACTACAATCACAACATGAAATTGGTTTCTCTTTGATTCTGCCAGCACATACATAGTCTGCAACTAGAATTAATGACTGCACTTCAAATAAAAGAAATGTTTCATCAGATGAATCCACAACACAAACTTTACATTCTGAACACAAAGCTGGTTTAAATTAAATCTGTATGCGGTGAATTAAAACTACACTCAAAACATGAAAATAGTTTCTCTTTGATTCTGGCAGCACACACATAGTCCCAGTGGCTTAGCTAGGTAAGGGTGGCATCCGGGGCGGATAACGTGGTGTCACCCCCGCCAGGAACGAAAATAACACCGTATTCAATATTTTTGTGACAATATCCTTCGTAATTTTTTCAACCCCCCGTCGGGTGGCCCCCGGGGCTGTCCACCCTCCCCCCCCCCCTCGCTACGCTACTGCGTAGTCCGTAACTAGAATTTTATACCTGCACTTCGTATATGTCATCAGATGAATCCAATTAAAATTTTACATTTTTTACATTGTGAACACAAAACTGGTTTTATTTAAATCTATATGCGGCGCATTAAAACTGCACTCAGAACATGAAAATGGTTATTCCTTGATTCTGGCAGCACATACAACTGCAACTAGAATTTTATAAGTGCACTTCGAAAAAGAGGATTTTTTCCGTCGAATTATGTCATCAGATGAATCCAACTGGAATTAAACATTCTGAACACAAAACTGGTTATTTATAATTAAGAATATCTGTATGCGGCGCATTAAAACTATACTCAAAACATGAAGATTAAAACTTTTGCAAGAAAGGAAATTCTTTTTGAAATTCAGTGAATTACAACTTTTTCGCGGTCGGCAGCATGGTCAACAAATTATTTGATTTGATTTAAATGACAAATACGGGTTATCAATTCAATACTACACTGGCGCTCATTGGCTTACCTAAATAAACCAATCCCTAGATCGACATCTTCGGGCCTTTTCTAGGGACAAATATTGTCATCAACTTAACTACAGATGAACGGAAATGATTAAAATAGACGAAACATTGAGAAAGTTTATTTGTCTACCATAGACAAAATTACAAAAATATAGGAATGCGGGACGCTTTAGATGATTTGCGGGACTATTTCATTAAATATTTCAATGCGGGACTACAACCGTCAATGCGGGACGGTCCCGCAGAATGCGGGACGGTTGGCCGCCTTAATTATATGTGCATTTATTCCAGACATGTTTAGCAGGCCGTAAAAAAAGGGCCATTTTTTTGAATTACGGCTTACGTTGTAAGAAGAACAAAGCTCGTCAACAACATCGACTCCACCTTTGGCACATTATAACATAATATGTATTTATCTCAGATTTTTTTTTGTCGCCGGTAGATTAATCAATAGGGGAGAGCAGGTAGGATTCGTACCTACACTTTTACACTAAGTCATATAAAAGCAAAACCAAAAGCTGGTGCTGAATTACCTACATATCTGGCTTTAATAATATTCTAGTTCAGTGTTGATACAAAGTAACATGGCAAAGCTATGATGAATATCCCTGAAAATGGAAATCGTACGAAAGCACCCCACGCACGCAGAATAGGGTACATTCGTACATAGTGGGGAGCCTCCGTACACAGTTATTGAAAAAGCTATTTATATGAAATTAAACATTTGTTGAGATTAAAATTGAAACAGAATAAACCTTAAGCATAGTAATAATAACAATATATTATTACATAAACAACTTGTTCAAATTTAAGTCATAAAATCAACATTGAATTTAACCATCAGGGTAAAGTGTCATAATTTATTCATTTATTTATTTATTTACGGACAAATAGTCCAATTAACCATATAACAATAACACGAATAGAAAAAAAAGAGAGATCACAATGAAAGGAGATTACATATAGATGAAGAGCATTGACAAAATACATATAATATAAAAGTACATAGAGAAGATAACTACAAGTAGCTTGGAGATGGATTTAAAAAGACTTTAAAAAAACACATTGCGTAACGACTGCCGAAAGTCATTTAGGCTTACACCAAAAAATTCAATGCTTTGATTTGTGTTGACAAATTGACAAGTCTCGACATTCTGGACAAAGGAGAATGATATCCATAATTAGTAGAATTTTGATTGAGGAACAGCAATTCATTATTTCGGAGTCTACGGGAAGGAATATTGAACTGGATGAGTTGTAACAAAGCAGGTGTGTCAGTAATACTGTTGATAATTTTGAAAATGCATATTAGATTAGAGTCCTTTCTACGTTTTTCTAAAGAGAAAATGTTTAAAGTTTGTTCAATTTCATCATACGAGTATTCTCCTCTTTCAAGTCCTAACCTCCAAGCAATTCCTCGTAGGAAGCGATGTTGTACAGATTCATATTTAAGGTGAGGGCGGACCAGCATAATGACACATAACGGATCTACTATTGCACATTATACATGGTAAGATCTTTTTTAAATCTTAATATATTAGCTGTTCTGCGTTCTGCTGTAGAAGCAGATTTGGGTGGCGGCAATACACAGACCACATCTGATAAGTAAACCGTTCCTTCGTCCTTGGCATTACGTAGAACGAATCCTCCCCACTCATAACTGTAAGAAGGTACCCCAACCAAAACAATCAACACATAAATTCAAAATAAAAATAACGGTTAATGTTTTCACAAAATTAATGTTTCGTGTTACTAAGGCACTTATTCAAAAAGCATGATAAATTAGTTTAATAATTTCAGCACAACTTATTACGCATGAACGTTTTCGAAGATGAATCGTAAAACTACTTTTGCGGTGCGAAAACACGTTTCGACTTGTCCCAACGAAGCTTACCTTGGCAGTGCCACGGCGCTTAGCTGTTAGCCTTTGCGCATGAGTGGGCCTCACACGCACATAAATACTAACGTGTCAACATGAAGAATAGTGCAGATATGACTACTGTACGAATGTTCCTTCCGTACGAATCCTATCTGCTCTCTCCTACTGTTATCATGATGCAAGCTCGACATAAGTAAAACCACTTTATTTTTTTCGGAATATATGAAACGATCGTGATATCTTTCTGAAAACCAAAAGTCGATGAGTTTATTTCTTTTCCCCTTGTTTTCGTAAATTTTTCGGGTATTTGTCTTTTATTTTTGCGAACAGTGCCTACAGATGTCATTTTGTGTTCTTGAAGCAAGTGGTTTACTAATTCATAGCTGATGAACCAATTGTCAAATGTAATGTTTCGGTTTGTCTTAGAAACTGGCTGCACGAAACGGTTTATGTGATGGCGCGAAATTACGACACGAAATGTATGGTTGGGTCATATTTACCTTTTTCAGGTTTAGCCACGCCTATCCACCATAGGCGTGAGCGTTATTTAACGTCACTAGTTAAAATAACTAGCTACGCGGTATGTAACGGAAATAACTAGTTTCGATAAAATCACAAGTAGTTATTTTTGTAAGTGCGTTATTTCTGTGTTGGGTGTGATGTGAGTAACTGATTGCCGTGTATTTTCGCCTCGTTTCGCATAGTTGCGTTTACCGGCCGGCCGAGCGTGCGAGATTTTGAATCGAACATTTTCGAGTAAGCGGGAGTGGGTTCCGTTTCTGGGAAGCGAGCGACCATTTTTTGAATTTAAAGAAAAATAATTCAGTTTGTTTTAGTTCGTCGTTGTACTTGTGTATAATATTGAGCACTTTCGGTAAATTTTCGATCGCACTGTCAACGCTTGAACAATTTTTATAAAAAAACCTTTAGATTCACCTTAATTATTATAAAAGGAAACTTTTTGCATTTGGGGTGGTGGAAAATAATGCATTTTAAATTTCGATTGCGTAAAGTGAAATTTTATCATAGTAAACACTAATTAATTATAAATATATTTAATGCAGTCAGTCCTAAGCCTGAATAAATTATGAAGGGAAGTTAATTTCATATACGTTGATTTCACTGTATAGCTACAAACACTTAAATACTAGAGAGTGCTTTAATATATTTTCGTTTCGTGTGTAACTTTATAGTTGGTGGAGGTATACAGTTTCGAGAGTAACTGAGGCTAAATAAAAATAACTAGTTACAAAAATAACCTGTTTTGAAACAGGTTACGCCGACCAAGAAACTAGTTTCGTTACGTTTCTTGAAAACGGCGTAACGACCCACGTCTAATCCACCGTCGCAGCCGCTACAACACTGAACAGCGATAGCCAGCGGGGAGGGGATATTGTTAGCCAGCTACTGAGAAGTGTGGCAACGTCGCACAAAAATTCTAAGAAATAAGCTGAAATATTTTAAAATGGCTCCGGTCAAATTGACCCAACTGTACTGAAGCCGGGTTAACGTTAGAATTGAGTTCAGTCTCCCTCTAAACTCCGTAATCGAGATTTTGCACCAAATCGGCAGAGAACTCGAGAAATTAAATATGGATGCCGAATTAAAAACTTAACGATTAAAAAATTTTATTCGCTGGTATCATGACACATTTTTCTAACTATCCTCTTTTAGATAAATTATTAGTAGTATTGTTAGTACTAGTATAATACGAAGTAATGTTTAACGCCGTTTAATACCCTCTCCTTAATTAGGATATGGAACGAGAGAATGAATGAATGAATGAGGAGCATGAATGACGTCGAAGCGAATGGTAGAAGACGTCCAGTACGCCCGACGAAGACATGGTGCGTAATTTAAAAAAAACTTTATAATTCCTAACAATAATATAACGTATTTCTAACTTAAAACTACACCAATAATTCACAACCTCAAAACTATGCGTAGCCCTGTGCAACGCCGAGTATACGACAGGTATTAAATACTATTTTTGATGTCTCTCCACGCACTAATGTAGATTTGGATGTATATACCACATACCAATACACACTTTGAATACATCACCATTATGTGCATTTAACCATTTTTGAATTAACGGCCACCTCCGGTCTGCAGCCCAAAATATTGAAAAAAAACATTGAGTCAGTGCAGAAAAAGATTTCCCTGTCTTAACATATGGATTGAATTATTTACAGTCCAAGCGTTATGTGGGAATGCTGTACATGTTGGATGGGTATTTTAATGGAAGATGTTTCCGAGGAACCAGTATCAAATATTCCTTCCGCACCGATATATAGTCGGAATACACACTGGCTCGCCTTCTTTTAACAACTCTCCGCTCAGCATCCCAAAGATGCCAAATGCTATGTACTGATGACATAAGTTGTGATAGCGTATGTGTTTCTTCTAATGTCTCGTTTGAGAAAACGAATAGCGCAGCCGGAAATTAAAAAAAGTTTTTTTTTAATGATGAGTCAGGTGTGGCTCGTCAGATGATGTTTTCGAGAACATGAATAAGTGTACTTGGAACATGAAAGAGTTTTTCTCCACCTTGAGTGGTTTATCTCCCTTTCGAGAAGATGAATAGTTGCACTCGGAACATGAAATGGGTTTTCTCCACAATGAATAATCATGTGTTTCGTCAAGCCCACTTTTTGATAACTTGAATAGTTGCACTTCAAAAAAGGCTATTCTTTATTGTGAGTCAGCACGTGTCTCTTTAGATGCTGCTTTTGACAACGTGAATAGTTGCAGTCGAAACACGAAAAAGGTTTTTTTCACCGTGAGTCGCCATGTGTTTCGTCAAATCTCCCTTTCGAGAACACGAATAGTTGCATTTGGAACATGAAAAGGGTTTTTCTCCACTATGAGTCAGCATGTGGTTCGTCAACTCTCTCTTTCTACAACATGAATAGTTACACTCGGAACATGAAAAAGGTTTTTCTACACTGTGAGTTACCATGTGTCTCGTAAAATCTCCCTTGCGACAACATGAATAGTTGCAGTCGGAACATAAAAAGGGTTTTTCTCCACTATGAGTCAGCGTGTGGTTCTTCAACTCTCCTTTTCGAGAACATGAATAGTTGCACTCGGAACATGAAAAGGGTTTTTCTCCATTGTGAGTCGCCATGTGTCTCGTAAAATCTCCCTTACGAAAGCATGAGTAGTTGCAGTCGGAACATGAAAAAGGTTTTTCTCCATTATGAGTCATCATGTGGTTCTTTAATTCCCCCTTTCGAGAACATGAATAGCTGCACTCGGAACATGAAAAAGGTTTTTCTTTTCTGTGAGTCATCATATGTCTCGTCAAGCCTGCCTTTTGAAAACACGAATAGTTGCACTCGAAACATGAAAGAGGTTTTTCTCCACTGTGTTGAGTCCGCACATGGTTCGTCAGATAAATCTTTCGAGAACATGAATAGTTGCACTCAGAACATGAAAACGGTTTGTCTCTACTGTGAGATGCAATGTGTCTCGTTAAATATTCCTTTCGAGAACAGGAATAGTTGCAGCCGGAACATGAAAAGGGTTTTTCACTACTGTGAGTTAGCATGTGGCTCGTCAGATGGCTCTTTTGAGAACATAAATAGTTGCACTTAGAACATGAAAAAGGTTTTTCTCCAGTATGGGTAGTAATGTGCCTTTCGAAATTCGCCTTATGAGAGCAGGAGTAATTACAATGGGAGCAAGCAAATCGTTTTTCCACATGATGTGTTTTCATATCTGTCAACAAATTGAAAAATTATACGGATAAAGAAGGCTTAAGGCGGAAAAGTAAGGTCTATAAACTGAAAAAAACTTTCATAAAAAAATCATAAAAAGCATGAATTCTTAAATCTAACAGTTAAAATCGGCTTTACCTGCTGTCTGGTTAATTCTTCCAAAGCGTTCTAAGCATTCATTTTTTACATCCGACAGTTCAATGTCAATTTCCATATAAGGAAATCCTCCTTCATATTCTCCTTGGGGTTGAAGTTCCGCCTTAATGGCAACAGTTTCCGTATAAATGCTACCTGGAAAAACAAAACAACATTTCATACAACGATCACTCACATACAAAATTGAAGCATAAAAGCAGTCTTTTGGAAAATAGATTTTAAAGACAATTTAAGAAATACGGTTGATCCCAGATATCGGCTTCAAGGATTGACGTTTCAAGAAGGAAAAATCCAGCGCTTGCGCACATTCAATAGTATGGTTGTTTTTAGTCAATAGACAGATGCTTTCTTTCTTCAAAATGAAATGCACAATAAATGTAGTTTATACAATGTAGGTATGTAGGTATAAAGTCCCAAATAAGATTCGGTGAAACTTGAGGAATCAGAAACGAAATGGGACCAATATTAGTTAGGAGTGCTGTTGTATGGCAAAGACATATTTTAAGATAAATACCAAATTTCTATTAAATATTATAAAAGAAAGTCGCTCTCGCTACGCTTAGCTCTTTTAAACAACGAAACGGATTTTCATGCGGTTTTCACCAATAGATAGTGTTTTATTTTTATGAAGAAGGTTTAGGTTAAGATATTTGTCAAGGTCTTGTATAAATTGGATGAAATATATAATATATAAAGGGAGAGGGCTGGCAAGCAGGCGGTGTGGATTTTTTTTTTTTTAACATTAACTCCACACAGGAGGCCCTGAGGAAAATAACTTCCCTCAGGGCCTATGTCATCTTTGAAGATGCTGTATGGAGGGTCTTTTTGAGGAAAGGAAGGAGTGAACACGGGTCTTGAAGAGATCCATGTTGTAGGAGGGACGAAACACAGAGGCCGGCAAATCGTTCCACAGCCGAGCCGTTGAACTCAAGAACGAGTCATAGAAACGACCCGTTCACATATGACTAATGTCAACCGTGTACAAATGTTGGGCGCGTGTTTGGCGTGTTTTCCGACTATGCACCGGTGCCGAGGGGGTCAATGACGCTAGTTCCTCGGAGCATCTTCCATTGTAATACCGGTAGAACAAGGACAGCATTCCCACCTGACGCCTGTGCTCTAAAGATTGCAGTCCGTCTGTTAAGATGGGAGAATCTATCAAACGGACCGCCCGTTTCTGCACAGAGTCAAGGGTTTTTTTTAGGTATTTTGGATCTCCAGACCAGAGGCGGCTGCCAAATTCAACCGTGGGGTGCACTTGCGATTTGTACAGGGTTAGCAGTTGTGTACTATTAAAATTGGCGTTAGTAATAAAGGTTTGGAATGGCATTGTCAGTAGACGGCATTGTGTTTCGTTAGCCACAGCGACGGGTCAGCTAGTACCAAATGAAATTAAGTACGGTAAGAGAAGACGCTGTGAACAAGGCAAGCAAATGAGCTGTTTAACTGTTTACACGACATTTCAAAACGGACAAGGAATACGAACAGGGGCGGTTCTAGACTTTCATGAGCTATACTGCTAAGGTAGAAAAATATGTACCTAAAAATATATTTGGTAATTGTTCGGAACAAACGTCAACGGTTAATACGCACTTTTTTTTGATAAAACTTTTAGATTCTTCTTAATTACCATAAAAGACAACTATTTGCATTGGGGGAGGTTGAAAATGTTACATTTTTAATTTTATTTACGTAAATTGAAAATTTGCTTTCACACTGTCAAATCACTCTGTTTGCAGTTCGTTTGTGATAAAACTTTTTAAATTAAGATAATATACACAAGCCCGCTACACAAACCCTGCGTAGCCAAACAAACCATTAAAAAACGTAGGCTGTTTTTTAAAGTAAAGATAACATGCACAATCCCGTTACATAACCGTTGACGTTTGTTCCGAATATTTACCATATATTTTTTGATGTTTTGTTGCTCAAAATAAATTTAGTTTTTTGATTTCAAATTTCGTTTTTTTCTACGAAAATTTATCAGTTCGGGAGGCACAAATAAAAAATGTCGTATTTTGCAATCATAGCACTCTAGATCACTGAAAAGTCACGGACCAACACTGATTCCGAACAACTGTCTTAAATTAACATTTATTTTTTTTACATATCCAATACAACATACATCCATTGAATATAGGTATAATATTGTGCAACTAACTGGCTGTCTGAGTACTCTCCGCAAGTTGCAAACATTCCTTCTTTACATCTGGGAGGTCGATTTCTACAGCCGTAGACATTTCCCCTCCATCTTCTTCCTTGGGCACTGGTTCGGTCTTGATGTAAACAGTCTCTGGATTTATTAAATCCATGGCACTGCTGTGGTAGCGGCAGTTAATTGGTTCAAGCCCAAAAAAATATACCTGAAAAACAATATAACTGTAATCAGAGACGGAGGATGAGCAGCGGATGTCATCGATAGAATAGGTGTGGGATGGATTAAATTCAGATCCGTAACAGGAATATTGTGTGACTCCAAAATGCCTATAAAACTTAAAGGAAAGATATACCAGACTATTGTAAGACCCGCAATAATGTATGGCTCCGAATGCTGGACTATGTACAACTCCTAGTCTAGGCAACTCGAAACAGCAGAAATGCGAATGCTTAGATGGTCGGCAGGAGTATCACTAAAAGATAAGATCAAAAGTTCACGCATTCGTGGTAGCCTGGGTGTCACAGACATAAATAGTAAGCTGGAGGAACGACAGTTGAGATGGTATGGACACATAAGACGGAGACCATCAGACCACACTCACTGTGTGGCAATGTCTATGGAGCTTCATTGACAGTCATCCAGAGGAAGACCGAAGAACTCCTGGATAACTCAATGCTCCAAAATTCTTCAGAGAAATGGCCTGGATGAAGGCGATACCCAGAACAGAAGAAATTACAACCTGAGAACGAGAAGAGCCGACCCCAACAGCCTACCTAGGCAATGAGTTGGGACAGCGCAAAGAAGAAGATGTAACCGAAGTCTAATTCGAATGAGCTTTGAATATTTGGTTTCCTTGGAATATTTTGCCAAAACATTGAAATCCAATGCATAAAAGAGTAAGTATATGATTATTTACTGTGTTTAGAACTTGAAGTTAACATTTGAAAACGGTTGAGAGAATCGTTATCAATCTGTACACGACAACTGATTTATATGATACGCGATATGAGTAACAATGGATATTTGATAATGGCTAAAACAGTATTACTATGAATGATGGAGATCTGGGATTAGATTATAATATGTAAGAAAGTAAGATCGTATCGATGCTATCGTATATAAAAAAAGTAAACCCTAGTCTCTCTATAATACTGCTCAAGTCCAAGTAGCAAATTATTATCCCACAGAAACACTAATCTACTCGTAAAAATAGGTAGACGTCAAAATGACAGTTTAACCATTCGCCAAAAACAAACTTCAAATGATTTCTCTAACTTATGCGTGCTGATTTACGTAAGTTAAGCTAGGTCACGTTAGACACAGCACAGTTGAGAATTTGATTACGCTAGTGTTGAAAAATAACACAAATTACAGAATGGTGGTCGCTCAGTTTTATTGGGAATAACGGCCGTAACTGAAATGAATAGCATTATTAATATAAGTATTAGTACTTACCAGTAACTATCACAAGTATGGGATAATAAATATAATAGCGTGGATTAGAAAGAGTTCGGAAATAGGATGAAACGATTGACGATGAAGAAAGAACTCAATGGAAGAAAGCATGTGTCACCGTCCGAAATATATTGGTTATGCAGAGACAAAATTAAGTCATAGACAATTATAATAATTTCCATGAATCTGGCCTTTTGGGATCGGTTTCGAGCCAACTCAGAATGAAACCAACTCAGAAAAACCTCAGAAAGCTCATTAAAAGCTATGAAAAAATATTTTTAAAATTGCCGGTAACCCTAACCTAACTTAACCTATTAAATCAATTTTTTTAATGTTTTTTTATCATCACTCGACCTTTCGGAGGTACTTCTGAATTGGTTTCATTCTGAGTTCTCCAGTCACCTTTGGGATCATATGGGGATCACGATGTTTCATTTAAATTGCAGACAGTCTTGTTATAATACTATAGCTAGCAGATACTTCAACCTGTTTTGCAACCTTGAAAAACAAATTTTTACTTAAAATGAAAATAAAACATCCTTTGCATACCACGGTAATTTCATGCAAGCGATTCTAACTGTATCAGGCACACAGTTATTTTATACATAAGGGTTAAAAACACCAAAAAACCAAAAAAAACACACTTAGATGTTGGACACCATTTTCCCAAACACAGTTGATCCTGTATAATAGGCCACTTGCATGGACTTCATAACGACTTGGAAAAAATCGTGTGGATAGAGTTTTTTACTAAGATTACGAAAATGTTAGTAAAAATTTTTAGAAATGTAGGTACAGTTTTTTTTTTTTTTTTTTTTAAATAAATAAATCCATTATTTGGGCTCGTGACGTCACTACATGAAAATGTCCCGTCGCCGAAAATGTTCCTATTAATTTTATAAAATTCCACACTGATTTATTTTTTTATATGGCATCACTTTGATTTCAGGCGAATTTTTGAATTCGTTCACTAGATTTATTGTTTGTTCTCTGCGAACTTATCATTTGGTTTGATTTTTTGACAGATGTTCTGAAGAGAACCCCGTACAATTAATGGGTACGGGGTTCTCTTCAGAACGTGAAGATGATGTCGGTACATGTTTTAGAGATATAATGATTATGGTGCTGATTTTAACAAAATAAAATTTTATAATATTCTTATTATTATTACAATTTACAAGTTCAAGTAAATTACATTGAATTTAGAAATATAGACGCTATACTTATAATGATTTATGATCAATAAGATGGATCAAGGAAAAACAAATTTATGAGATGTAATATTTTTGGTATGCCTCGTTATTCTCCTGTGCCATTCGTGTGGAAAACGTTATTTTTTTAAATGATTTTCGGCTATGTAATTATCGTTTTTTCACACCTATAAAATTATGTCCCGTCTTCAGTTTATAAAAAATGGTCTGATTTTTCGGTTTGAAATTTTCAAAAAATCCCCAGGGTTTCAAAAATATGATTAAAAAAAAATATATACAGAATGTCTTAGAATATTTGCCTAAACCGGAAAAAAATTTAAAAAAATGTGATGCAAGTGGCCTATTCTCCAATAATTTCTGTTAGGAGCCACCTCTAGGCCGGACCCCAAAATGCCTGAAAAACCAACATGACAATGCAAAGCAAGACTAATTTGAATTGAAATCTTTAGAAGAATATTTGTTTTGAACATTTTTTTCATTAACTCCACACAGGAAGCTATAAGGAAAATAACTACCCCTCATAGTTCTTTATTTATTGGACGAAAAAATGTGTGAAATAAAGTGTCGAACGTAAAGTCACAACAAAAAACAAACACAAGTCAAACCATTAGAAAACAAACACTCGTTTGGCGAAGACAGGGACTTTACACCTTGACTTGACACCGACTCCAAAAATAACAATCGTACCTACATATTGATGAGTAGATAAAGTAAGTTGATTATGAAGTTGTAGAATACGAAATTATTTTTTGAAGTCGTTTTTTTGTTTTGTTAAAATTTTTGTTAATTTTTTGATTTTTAGTGAATCTGAAGTACCTATACTTACTAATATGTCTGAATATGGATAGACCTACTAAACGTGTTGCTCATATGAGTCAGACATAATTTGACCATAACGACGTTAGGGCCAAATTAAAAGATTCGGCCGAAAATCGATAATTTGCTCCTAAGAATTGAAGAGTTCCGTTACTGTGTCATGGATCCCATAATCAGAACCTAACCAAACTCTTATCAAACTACCCTTGAAGTATATCCTTCCCAATAAAAAAGAATATTGAGTTATTCGTCCATTTGTCGCGCAGATACTTAATGCAAATTAAAAGACTTATATGGTTTTCTCATGGATGCCATTGTCGGAACTGGACCAAATTAAAATGAGACCACACGGGAAGCACCAGCTTTCAAATAAAAAAAAGAATCATCAATATCGGTTCACCCAGTCGAAAGTTCTGAGGTAACAAACATAAAAAAAGTCAATTTGAAAACCTCCTCCTTTTTGAAGTCGTTGAAAAAGATGTCAAGTTTCAATGAGGTACAGAACAGGAGAACAATTTTGCAATAATTAAAAAAAAATACTAACATCGAATAGGATTAAAACATTTCGACGAAAATATTTCTGTAAAACTTGTAACAGACGGTAGTTTAAATGGTGTTGGGGCAACACTTATACATATGTTACAAAATTGTTTAGAGAGGCCGATAGGTTTTTCTAGTAGAACTTTAAGTAAAGCGGAAAAAATTATTCAACTGCTATAATTTTTGGGATTACGAAATTTTATCAATAAAATATAATAAGTAAGGAAGATAATTTATCTTAGCTGTGGATAACCAACCTTTAGTGAGAATTTTCGGTAAAAATAGGGAGATTCCGAAGATCGCGGCATCTAGGTTATAATGTTACGCAGTTATGTTAGGGTCGTTCAATTTTAAGATTGAATATAATGAATATGTAAAGTTTAAATACAATTGTTCAGACTTTCTGAGCACGTGTCCGATTGAAAAGGCAAACTGTGAAGATAAGATAGAGTATGGTTACTTTTTATTTCGAAAATTACGGGTTTAAAATTTGTCTCCAGATGTGATAAAAAGTGAGACCGAAAAGGATGACATGTTAGGTCAAATAAAGAAATTTCTTATCGAAGGTTGACCAGCATCAGCAAAAAGTACAGAGTAGTAATTTTAATAGATTTTTTGGTGAAAAGAGGTCAGAATTATCATTGATAAATGGGTGTTTCTTATATCAACATAGAGTTATGGTTCCGGAGTCTTTAACCTTTCCCATACCATGCTAAAAATACCCTCGACAAACCGTCTTGTTACACAGCGTTACTCTATGGGATTTGGAAATTATTTCAGGTTTTTTGTAAAAATATTGTTGTGAAGATTTTTTATTTGGCTTATATGAATTTATTGTAAGAAAAATTATTGATTTTGTGCCCTAAAACTGAAATATTAAAAAAATAATCATTCATAATAAATAATCAAATATTATTTGAAACGCCCAACAAGGCGGGCGGCTGTGACAGCGACCGCCTAGGGTCACGTTAGCCTCGAGAAGAGCATCATTGTTTCAGAAAGCCACATGTGGAATGCGCTAGGTACTAGTAAGGGCTGACACCGACCTACTATCATTTTTTAAATACATTTACAAAAAAATATGTTTGCTGATCTAAGTTAATACCAGATTGAGTGGTTTTAACACTAGTTGCGTAGAGACATAGATTACAAGAAAAATACAATACTTAAAGAACACTCGAATTTTATTTTTTTTACAGTTTTACGCAAAAGCAAACCACGAAAATATAAATTATAATTATTTTGAAGTGAAAACTTCTTTAGCACCGTTGTGATTTGAAACTGGATGAAACGAAAAAGCGACACTAAAAAAACGGTAAGCAAACCACGAAAAAAATATGTTATAATTACTTTGAAGTGAAAACTTCTTTAGCACCGTTGTGATTTGAAACTGGATGAAACGAAAAAGCCACACTAAAAGAATGAATAAGCAAACCACGAAAAAAATAATTTTATAATTATTTTGAAGTGAAAAACTTCTTTAGCACCGTTGTGATTTGAAACTGGATGAAACGAAAAAGCGACAAAAAAAAACAATACCTAAACAAACCAAGAAAAATATAATGTTATAATTACTTTGAAGTGAAAACTTCTTTAGCACCGTTGTGATTTGAAACTAGTTGAAACTAAAAAGCGACACTAAAAAGCAAACCACAAACAATAAGCAAACCACGAAAAAATAATTTTATAATTACTTTGAAGTGAAAATTTCTTTCGCACCGTTGTGATTTGGAACTGGATGAAACGAAAAAGCGACACTAAAAGGAGACAAACACATGCATCTATAGCATTTATAGAGAATGGGTTAGAATAATCGGTCTCCTCTTTATGCGGTGCTTCGTAGCCTTCCGACTCTTTTTTCTGAAGGTTTCGCTTCTACCGGTGTGAACTGCACACTAGTATTTTTTATAATACTCACTTATATGTTTTAACATTTTTCCGAAATTTAGAGATAACCTTTAGGATAAATTTTACTTTTATGAGTGGAAATAGTTTACATAGCAAATTAAAATATTTATTTCACAGGAACATAACGACAAAAAACTATTAGGTAAATTCTTATTTAAAAATTAATCCGACGTGTTTATCATAATAAAATATAAGTAAAAATGTAGATGTAAAAAATTTTTTCAAAAAAGCAAAACAAAGACTTTGTTATTATATTTACCTACATATTATGTAATGCATTCGTTTATAGTAAATCTATATTAAATCGTAAAATGGCGACCACACGTCATCTAGTACTATACGAAACTATAAGAACTTAAGCTGTGGATACTGTAGTGCAGACATACAGTATTTTTTTTACATTAGCTTCACACATGAGGCCCTGAGGAAAATAATTCGCTTCAGGGCCTATGTCATCTTTGGGGAGAGGTCTTCCTGCTGGAGAGGTCAAAAGGTCTCCCTCAACCAGTCTCTCCCGACCCGGCCAGCCACACAAAGCCAGTTGCTAGGCAGACGTACCCGCCGCTAAGATCCGGAACCAAACCTACCCCATGAACCTGGTCACCCCTGCTAAGTCACCAAACGTAACAAACTACTTGAAGTCACTTATGGCAGAAGTGTTGGTTGTCCAATAAATGGTTGTCGAGGCGGCGGCATGCCGTTATTATGAAAAATATGCATTTTAGAAGATGATCGAAATAGCAAGTTACACAAAGACAGTGAGCGTTCTAAAATAGTAAAAATAATAAATAATTAAAAAAATATATATATTTTTAAAATCCTAACATTCATTGCAAATTGTACCTTCAATTCATTGAAACCTAACCATTTATATTTATTGCTACTTCCTTCCATGTAATAATCATTTGTAAAGACGTCACTTTGCTACTGTTTCAATGGAAAGAAATTCCCTTTTTTAAATAATTATTTTATGGGGGTAGTTTTGGGTAAGATTTTAAATATTGCACCCAACCCTCACAAAAGAGTTTTATGGTGGTGCAGTAATGTTTACAATCGTATTTTGGATGAAGTATTGTCATGTATCTTCCTTTTTGAATGCCCTAACTAATTAAGCGTACCTTTTAATCCCATCCATCAAGTACACTTGACGTGACTTTATCACTAAACGGCGCTATAAAAAGGTGGAAATTATAATAATTTTTATCGGCCTTGTATCCCATCCAGATCTCCACAAATTAACATGGCTCTACCTATAATGTAACTACGGCTCTACCTATAATGTAACTAGGGTGTCCGGTGGCAGAATTAGGATTTAAAACTTAAATAAAAAATAAACTGCTTAGGAAATAAATTTATTTCAATAACTGTTACAAAGAGAAGAAGTGCGGATTTTATTTCTTAAAAATTATTTCGTCTAAATGTAGACCATCACGTCGGACACACTCTTGGAATTTGGCCTCAATATTTCGTGCCACTCGCTGGAGAAATGACATCGGGATACCATTAACTTCGCGAATGATATTTTTCTTTTAGTGCAGAGATGGTCGCGGGGTCGGTTTTATACACTTTATTTTTGAGGTACCCCCACAGAAAAAAGTTCATAGGATTGAGATCTGGTGACCCCCTTGGCCAGGGGATGTCACTGAAACGGCTAATCATTTTTTTAGGGAACAAATCACAAAGTAGCGCCATTGTGTCTCTAGCAGTGTGAGGCGTGGCGTCATCTTGCTGGAACCATGTGTGTGAATTGGAAGCAGGATGTTCTCCTATTTTTGGCAAAAAATAATCGTTAAGCATGCCCCGATAAGAAACCCCGTTCACAGTAATGGCTTGCCTCCGACGATTTTCAAAAAAATAAGGTCCGATTATTCCACTGCTAGACAATGCACACCAAACCGTCACTTTGGGACTGTGAAGTGGGTGTTGATGTTTTAAACGTGGGTTCTATCCTTTAGGTGACCAATAACGACAATTTTGCTTATTTACACTTCCATTTAAATGAAAATGGGCTTCATCACTCCAAAAGATAGTGTTTACCATACGAAATCACTCTAACATTGTCTCACAGGAAATTTTACGTAAATTGTAATTATTAGGTTTAAGCGCTTGCACAATTTGAATCTTAAAAGGATGAAATTTAAGGTCCTTCTTCAATATTTCGTGCACAATAGTTTTTGGAAGCCCTAGGATAGCCGCTCTCTTGCGCACGGACTGACACAAATTATCGTGCAAACTGTTCGTGATGAGTTCGATGTTTTCATTTATTCTCGACATCCTCCTGGGTCCCGGCCGTGAGTCGTTTGCCGCCGAACATGTTGCCCGGAACCTCCGGATACATGATCGAATCAAATCTTCACTTGGGGCATCACGTAAACGTCGAATACTGTAACGCGTACTAAATCTTCGACGCGCAATTGCACACAAATCGTTAGCCTTGAAATAGGCTTCGATTACGAACGCACGTTGCTCTCCAGTTCACTGCAACATCGTGAATGATTGTGACTAAATAATCCGCACGAACGACTAAGCTAACGCGGTCCCCTCCCCGCTCATCCGCTAAGCCGTTACAGAGAAATTCGAAATTTAAAACCTAATTCTGCCACCGGACACCCTGTATATAGTTTTACAACACATACATATCAGGAATCTCAATTATAGAGCATTTCAACAATTATCTTTCCTTTGCCAGTTCAATGCCTTACTTTTCAATTTGGGAGGCAAGTATGGGTGCCGCCGCCCCGGGAAACATTTATTGGATAACCAACACTTCTGCCAAAGGTCATTCCAAGTAGTTAGCTACGTTTCGTGACTTAGTAGGGGTGCCCGGGTTCGTGGGCAGAGATTTGTCCGGGTTTTGCTTTATTATTATATATTTATATATTTATTACTTCTCCAGCTGTACTCTCTCGGAACATCGCCTTACACCGCAGTGGAAGAGATGGATTCATACGTCCGTCACTCTTGGACACAATGACACCCAGATTCCTACCCACCCCTTACATCCTTTTCCTTCTCAGAACTTCCTAACCTTTCTTTCCTAAAAAGACCCTTCACACATCATCCACAAGATGTCATAGGCCCTCCTGTGTGGAGCTATTGTAAAAAAAGCACTGCATTGTCATTGTCTTAATTAAGTCTTCCACCAAAAGATTATTTGATAAAAATAAAATGAAATTAAATAAACATTTATTACTTCTGAACTAATGTGGCATGACCCTGCAAATAACCCAAAACCCATAAAACTAAACAAAAACATCCCACGTCATCTGATTGTCTACAATCGTAACATTTTGTCGTTAATTTTAAGGAAATACGCAGAAAGGAATTAAAAAATGACTCTGGTTTGAGTATCAGGTGGTCGGTTGGCCGAACCTTCCGATGTGGTTCCTCATTTTTTTTGTGGCTCTTTTTAAAATGAATACGGAATGTCAAGCAACCCAAGTTTTTTTGCAGCAAGATAATTAATATTGTCGTCTCTGTTTTCAGACATTTCAAATTAATGCACTAGAAAGCGACGACAAACGTATTATGATGTCAACTTCGAGAAGTAAAATAATCTCTACAGATAGGCAAAAGGTTTTAACGTTTTATTTTACATCTCTTTTTGTCATACATAACTAAAAGGAGATCGTAATATTGGACGTAGGTTAATGAGGTTGAAATGAATTAATGATTTGTCTTCTCTGTTATTCCCATAGAAATTTAAAATTTGTTGTCTCAATTGACATAGAAATGTGTTGACTTTTAGGAAAACATTTTTTATTATTTTATACAGAATCGTCACAATTTTTAAAATATTTTTTACGGATGCAAAAATATATTTTTTAGGAATACCTAAAATCTTGATTTGAGGAGTTATTGACGTTTTAAAGAGCGTTGTAAACTATAATCGCATCGTGGATTTGGGCGGGTTAAGAGAAGGGCAGTTATAAAATTCAAGTTGCAGACTATTCATGTACTGCCAGAATCAAAGAATAACCATTTTCATGTTTCACATTTTTCTGAGATGATTATACAGATTTAATTTAAACCAGTTTTCACATGTGATGTAAAAATCGGCATAAAATGAGGTCGCAATTAAAAAAATAGAATTTTTACCCCCCCCCCCCCCCCCCCTGGCGCTTGAAAATCTGCAGAGTCGATCGATCGGAGCATAATAATATTTAGCTAGATCGCCAGCGGTTCAAGTTTGAGCACCCCTGCTTTACACCAAATAATAAAACCATAAAAATATAAGAAGGTAATTGTTGTTTGTTTGTTTTTTTTTTTTTTTTTATTTATTTATTTCATACAATTTTTGAAAGTACACTTTTTGTTTTTTTCTTGATTACCATACTAGGCTAATGCCCGTGTTAAGGTTATCAATCATACATGATATAAGTTATACAGTGTGAGAACTAGAACAAAATATAGGTTTCAAATAGAAATTATAAGATATTAGAAACAAGAGAAAGAAAAAAGATAAAAATATTTAAGGTAAAATATAACAAGATATGTGTATACGTAAACACATACATATGCATATACATATACAAATACATATAAATATATATATATATATATATATATATATATATACATATAAATACATATAAAAACACACATATAATATATACATACATAATAAAAAAGAAAATCTTTTAAAGAAGTTAAAAATAAAATACTATAAAATATAAAATACTAAGAAGTAAGATTTAAAAGTGTTAATCTATAAAAAAAATTATGAAAGCTAAAATTTTTATTGGAAGTTTATCAAGGTAGGTAAATAATCGCCTAGAAGAGTATATATTTAGGTTAGATTAGATTTCAGTGAAGTCAGGTTGGAAAAAGATGTGAAGTATGATATTTTATTTAGTTAATTTAATTATTTTCTTTTCTTTTATAATGGTTAGAAAGTCATATATTCTTTAAAGAAATCTCGTCCCCTTTCGAATATCCAATTTTGAACACGAATAGTAAAAAGAGGTATATTTGATTTTATATCGGTGCTCAATGCATTGTATATTTTGGGGGCAATGAACCAAAATTGTCGGTGAGCGAATGTGGTTCTAGTTTTTGGAACCACGCATCCCAGGTTTGATGAAAAGCGGGTATGGGCTTGATGTTGTGGAGCCACCAGTAGGTTATTTTTCCGTATGTAGGATAGGCTTGTCTTAGTGAATAGTTGGCGAATATCTAAGACCCTGAATTTAGTAAATAGCACATTAGAGGGGTGGGTAGGTTGGCATTTAAATATGATTCTCAGTATTAGTTTTTGAACTGTAATTATTGGATAAATGACGGATTCTGTGCAACCACCCCATCCCAAAATACCATATGATGCAATGGATTGAAAAAGGGCAAAATATACGCTTCGAAGGGTTTTTAGGTCTAAGATGGATCTAAGAGAGCAGAATATATGGCAGAGCTTACGGAGTCTTTTTACTGTGTCACTTATGTGTGCTTCCCAACGTAGTTGATCATCTATTATTATGCCCAGATATTTAACTTCCTTAGATGATTTAAGGGTAGGACACGTGCAATTTGTAATAGGTGGGGTTCCGGGTGGGTGTGGGTGCATGTTTAGTGAACACGAGTGAATTATTGGTTTAGGGCAGTTGTTGGGAAAATTATGTTTGCGTATGGAAAACGTCATATATTGTGTTTTGTCAATATTGAGTGTAAGGAGATTTGTGTCAAGCCAATGCCTCACTTTTATTAGGCCATTATTAGTTTTGTTGATAACTGCTTGCCATGTTTCATCTTCGAATATTAAGACTGTATCGTCGGCAAATGATAAAATCTTACCTCCAATATCCATGGTACATAGTGTGTTGATGTATAAAAGAAATAGGAGAGGTCCTAGTACACTGCCTTGCGGTACACCGTAAGACATGGATAATTTTTTGCTTTTATTTATTTTGTCAGAGTGGATAAGAGTTTGTTGAGTTCGGTTTGTTAGGTAGTTTTCGAACCATGTGTAGGGTATCCCAGTTATTCCGATCTGTTGAAGTTTTTTAAGCAGTAAGGGATGGGAGACCGTATCAAATGCTTTTGAGAGATCGAGGAAAACAGCAAGCGGTTTTTGACCAAGGTCGAGATTAAAGGAAACTATTTTTGTGAGGGCGGCTATTGCATCTGCGGTACTCCTACCTTTGCGGAAACCATATTGGTTGTCCGACAATATTTTGTTATCTTCAAGGAACTTGTAGAGTCTATTCTTCACCGCTTTTTCTATGATTTTAGATATTGTGCTAAGTAAAGATATCGGTCGATAGTTATTTACAGATAGTTTGTCTCCTGATTTGAATATTGGGATTATTGTGGCCTGTTTTAAGGAGTTGGGGAATACACCAGTTTTAAAGCTTAGATTGATTATATGTTTCAGAGGTGAGGCTATATATTTTTGGATATGTTTGATGATTTTTGTTGAAATGTGATCTATACCTACAGAGTTAGTGTTTTTAAGGGATGAGATTAGTTCTAAAATTTCTGTGTCAGTAGTGGGAGTGAAGTGGAAAGGGTTATAGCTAAGATTAGTGAGGGGTATATTGTTTGCAAGATCTTTGTCCGAGACGTTGTGTCTGTCTAAAATATTTTTTGCTAAGTTAGATCCAATATTAGAGAAAAATTGATTGAAATGGTCAGAAATTTTTTCGGGGTCAGAATTGACATGTAATATTTGGTCTTCGATGTTAATCTTAACAATGGGTGTATTGGTTTTATTAATATTGGCTATATCTTTAACGATATTCCAAATTTTTTACTATCACCGGTGGCTTCACTGATTTGTTTATGGTAGTAATCTCTTTTAACACTGTCAATTATTTTTTTGCAGTTATTTCTATAACGTTTGTAGAATAAGAGAGATGCATAATCGTGGGGATTTTTTCTACAGAAGTTATGAATCTTATCGCGCTTTCTGATACAGTAGAGAATTCCTGCAGTGATCCATGGTTTGAGTTTTGTGTCAGATCGTTTTTTTTTACTTTTTGTGTATGATGTAGCATCGGTTAAGTGGTTACGTATGGTATTTATAAATAATTCACATGCAGAGGTGACATCGGTACAAGAATAGACAAGTTCCCAGTTTTCTTTAGAGACACTGTTTAGGAGAGTTTCATATGATATCTTTTCTTGAGGGGAAGTATTTTGTGGTGATTTGTGATTTTTATGCGAGAGAGAAGTGATGATTGAATAGTGATCTGTAACAGTTGATTGATAGACAACGGATTTGGTGTCTAGTTCACTCTTAACAAATACATGATCTATACAACTGCTAGTGTTTGAGTTTGATTCTCTAGTTGGTGCTGTAACGGCTGGAAAATATCCTAATAAAGTTAGTGCGTTTAGGTATTCATTTGCTTGAGGGTGCATTTTATTAATAATATTTATGTTAAGATCACCAATTATAAAGGTATTTTGGCGGTGTTCAATGTTTGATAAAATTTCTTGCAGTGAATGTATGAATGGGGTTATATTATGTGTATTCGGAGATCTGTACATTGTAAGAAGTGTTATATGATTATCAATTTGAATTTGTAGACAGTTTGCATATTTTATTTTGATCTCTTTTACTGAGTGTGAGATGTGATTTTTGATGTATACAATGACTCCGTCGTTCTGAGTTTGGTTGTGTAGAGTATTATAGTGATTGTAGTTTCTTATCGTTTTAGGGATGAAATTTTCTTGAATCCAGCATTCACTCAAGACAATTATATCAAAATCTGAAGCAAGGTCAGTGAGGAGAATTAGGAGTTCATCAAAATTTTTGTTTATACTTCTTATGTTCATAGAGAATATCGTAAGGGTTGAATTAGTTAATAAAAATTGACGTACTACTTCGGAATCATTGGTAGATATACATGGGATTGGTGTTGTGTTATCTATTAAATCTGCTATGTCTTCCATTTTCTGGTTTTTTGTTTTGCATAAATTAATAACAGCCAAGTTGTAGTGGCATTGGTATGTTTATGAGATAAAGATTTAGTTGATATAAATATATAATATATGCATAAATATATAAAGTGTAAATATAGTTGTTGTGAATATAAAATATAAGTACATAATGAATATATGACATAAGCATAAGCATATAGTGTTAGCTTTGTTAAATAAGGATTTCGTTGTTGTGAGTTTAAAATATAAGCATATATAGTATATATATATAACACAAACATAGGTATATAAGGTATACAAATAGTTGTTGCGAAAATATAAAGCGTATAGATAATATATAATACGAGCGTATATAGAATATAAAATATAAGCATGTAAATAATAAACTGTAAATAAAACATAAGCTTATAAACAGTAAAAAACATCAGCATTAGCATAAAAAGTATATAAGTGGTATAAGGATTTAGTTGTTGCGAATATTTATCATAAGCGTATAAAGTATTTATAATATAAGCACAGGTGTATAAAATGTACTTATAGTTGCTGCGGATGTATAACATAAGCATATAAATTATAAACATAAGCACATAAAGAATATAGAATGTAAGTATGAAAAGAAAATAAAACATAAGCTTAAAAAGATTATAAAACATAAGCATATAAAGAAAATAAAACATAAGCATAAGCATATAAAATACACAAGTGATATAAGGATTAAGCTGTTGTGGATATCTAACATACGCACATAAAATATTTATAATATAAGCATAGGTGTATAAAATGTACTTATAGTGGCTGCGGATGTATAACATAATCATATAAATTATAAACATAAACACATAAAGAATATAAAATGTAAGTATGAAAAGAAAATAAAACATAAGCTTAAAAAGATTATAAAACATAAGCAAATAAAGAAAATAAAACATAAGCATATATAATATACCAGTGATATAAGGATTAAGTTGTTTTGGATATTTAACATAAGCATATAAAGTATTTAAAATATAAGCATAGGTGTATAAAATGTACTTATAGTTGCTGCGAATGTATAATATAAGCATATAAATTATAAACATAAGCATATAAAGAATATAAAATATAAGCTTGAAAAGAAAATAAATAAGAAGCTTAAAAAGATTATAAGACATAAGCATATAAATAAAATAAAACATAAAGTATTGTGGTATACAGAGAATTAAAAATGAGAGACATACATCCATTAGCTTGCGAAAAAGATGAAGAATTAAATTTAAAGAATTTCGTTTCAAAGAGGTAGTCGTTGTAGTGATATTGATTCTATAAATGATCGTGTAAAGGGGGTCAATATTATGTAGAAAGAAATAATAGTTAAGGATATTAATATTTACAAACAAATGTACATTATATCTAGTTTGTCGATGGCATTTCGGGTAATGATAACAGCAATCGATCTTTGTTTGTTTCACTGATGAGTATTGTAGGCGTTCCGAACTCCTTACGCACGTATATGCGTCCCTGTTTAATCCACGCGTATTTAAATTTGTCGTCTCTTGTTGCCTTACGGGCCAGGTACCATAGATGTTTGGCTCGAAAAGTCAGGTGTTCGGAGACGTAGACTTTCGAGCTAGTGCCAGCAATCCCCAGTTGTTGTGTATTTAATTTTTCGGCTGGACTGGATGCTTGCTTGTTGTAGGTTTTGACATCGGAAAGAAATTGGTCACGGTCCATGTTAGTTTTGAATTTGAAGATGATGGGTTTATGTTCCTTATTAGTTATTTGAGAAATTCGGTAAGCTGCTTCAACTTCGTTTATATTTACATTAGACTTTGTAGTTTGATGAATGTTATAGAACACATTTTTTAAGTTCTCACCCTTTAGTTCAGGGATTCCCCGAACTTCAATGTTTTTAGACCTATTTGCACGGTCTATACTATCCATTTGCCCTTCCAAAAATTCAATTCGGGTTTCAAGTTTAGTGTTTTTGTTTTTCAGCTCTTCATTTTGTTCTTCTAAATTATGAACTCTTATGAGTATATCTTCATATTGCTTACTCATAGTCGATATCGTTTCTAGAATTTTATTATTTTGTTTAATAATAGCATTTTGAGATTGAAGGAGCTCGTTTGAGTTATATACACTCAAATCGGTTGAGTTTTTGGTGGTATCCTTGTTTTGTTTATTGGATAGTACTTCCAATGGTTTGCTATCACTGCCCGTCATCGAGTTGATGCACTGCTTGCATTTTTGCTGAGCGCGTCTTTCTTTGGTGAGGCGGCGATGTGTGTTCTCTGTCACGCCACCACAGTGGAGGTGATATGTCCCTTTGCACTTTGAGCAAACGAACATAGAATCGTCGGAGATAATGTTTTCTGGGCAGGCACGGCACTCACTCATGTTGAATTTAGTGGTATGACTCTTGGTGACTTATTAAATTTTTATAAGAATTATTTTCAGTGTTTTGCGCCTGTCTGCTGTAAAGTCCGCAATAGGGCTAACTTTCTTGACTTGTTTGTTTGTTTTCAATTGAATAGCAGTGATCCGTATCGAACTTTGTAGCGTTTATATTTTTATTAATTGGGCAATTTAGGCACTGTTTTTTGTGTTGAGTATTCCACCGAAGTGGTATATACACTACTTCACTGATATTAGTTAAATTTTCACTTGAGTTTCAGAGATTCTTATGAATGTTTATATTTTTCGTTTAGTCACTGTGAATGAGATTTTTAACGGCTGATAAATCCGAAAAAATACACTAATTTGAGTTTAAAATAGGCACAGTCGATGCGCGATATCGAATATAGTAACTTCAGCAATTAACGGTTCGATCACTTTAGCTTTTTCTGTTATTATCTTTAATAAACTAGGAGATGACAGTGGCACGACACTTTGTTTGGTAGGTAGGTAGGTAGGTGTTTGCATTGCATATTACCCTAATTTATATAAATATGAATAAGAAAGAGAAAGAATAAAATAAAATCTCCAATTACATCCAGCCAGAAGGAGGGATGGGGATTTTGACGAAATAGTGGGGGTTCACAGGAGGGATGGATGTATGGAAGGCGGGGAATGTGGGAAGGGAACGCGGGATGGTGAAGGAGTTCGCGGGATGGAGAAGGGGAGGCGGGAACAAGGGCATTGCAACGCATGCCGGGTTCTCGCTAGTTATTTAATAAACAGGCCAGCATAGGGAGTGTGGCGAATCCATCGCTCAGGGAGTGGAAAAACACAAACCTGCAATAGCCATTCCAAGCCAAGGTGTGAGCTACCGTGCTCAGGCTGAATGTCCTGGGAAACAGTGTCACCAACGGTGCCTCCGAGAAACATGATCGCATCTCGGAGTATTTAGACCTTACTACAGCATTCGGGGCTCTACTGGAGTATTTATTTATTTATTTATATCTATATATTACAGTTTACACCTTATTGTTAACATTTTTACATATGTAATATATTTTGAAAACATTTAAAATATTAATATTACATTACATTATGTTTGGTGTAAGGTAGGTTTGAGAAGGTGAAACTGTTGGTTAGTAATATTGTATGTTTCGTGTTACGTGTTTATGATTAAGTGTGACAAGTACAAGTATTTATGTGTTGTAGTAGAAAGTTAGTTTTTTTCTCTTTTTGTTTACATTTTAATGGTAATGGAACAAAGATTATTTAGAAGAGAAAAAAAAAACATATAAGCTATATATATAATATATGCAAATATGAATAGTTGGTAAATTCTTGAAATAAATGTTTATTTAAATTACACTTTTTATAGTTTGGTTATGTTTGGTTAGGGATTAAAGTATTGGAGTGGACCCTCTATTTCCCTAGTAACTCGTGGGATAGAAAAAAATGGAACATTCGAAAACTGGGGGCCTTTTGGGAACCTAGGAGTGCTGAGGTCACCTCTGTGGACTTCCTTCCTGGGGCCTGTAGGAGGAACCAAGAAGAGAAGCCGAAGAGAGGCGAGCTGAGGCCACCTCCATGAACTCTTCCCTTGTGGGGCCTTCAGGGAACCAAGGGGAAGGGCACTCTGAGGGCCTTTGAGGAACCAAGGAGGAGTGAAGTGGAGAGATGATGTGCTCTTCCCATGTGGAGCCTTCGGGGAACCAAGTAGACGTGAAGAGGAGAAATGAGAAATATAGAAGTGGTTCAAACAAAGTAACATTGTTTCATTTAAATTTTATTAGCTTTATAAAATACATAGATATAAACAGTACGAAATAAAAATTTGTCAGAATTTAAAGAAAAATATATAAAATAAAAATTACCTATTCAAGACACAAACCAAAGGAAAAAGAATAATGCAGACTCAAAATATCCGTAACATTGACCAAGAATCGAACTGAAGGTTTATTCGATAAAATAAGAATTACTAAAAAATACACCACAGGTGTCATTAATTCAGATCATATTTTTGAAACTTTTAATTAACAAGATGTTAACCCGAATTATTGTTAATCGGGTTATTCTTAAATATATAATATATAATTAAAATTAAACAACTACATTCTGTGTTTTAATTAACGTTCCAACGGACTGTAAACTGGTACAACGGACCCAACTCATCGTTGAAATATTTTCAAGGTGTGGTATGAAGTTAAGTTAAGTGTCATTAGTTACACCTAAATCATTCATTTCAGAGACATTGATTATATGAGTAACTTACATTGATTACATTATTACTTACTTGATTATATTAGTAATTACATTAGTAACGATTTTTAATTTACTAAGTGTTGATTTGCCGGTTATAAGACAATGCTGTTCAGGAAAAATCCTGTATTTAATTTTGAAAATTATTTTATCCAAAATAAGCTCGTCAAAATGTTTAGAAATTGTAGAAAATATCAAATCGAATCATAATTGATTACATCGCTTTTATCCCATTTTTATAGATCAGTGTTATTTAACTCTGTTTCCACAGATCTGGAAGTATACTCTTCTACAAATACCGACTAAAGACTGTGAGAGAGTAAGCGGGGATAAGCGTGAACGGCGACACGCTGCCGTAAGCATATAGGTGGAATATCATCAGGACCGATATTATTATTGGGATCAACGAGTAAAGTTTGTTTTAAATATGCGTAAAGTTTAATGAGTACATGCAACACGTTTAAAATGGCATCGGAAATTATCGCTTTTTTCAAAAAATTTATCAAAACATATTACTGCGTGGATGTTCATATGATTTTTTAATTGTTCATGTAGGAGGTAGGTCAGCATAAGAATTTTTAAATAATTAGTAACTTCACTTAAGGAAAAAATTACAAATCTTTTACCAAGCGATTCAGAATAAATTCAAACGATACAGCAGGTTCCGTCATTATAACCATTTTTTAATGATACTAGTTTTGAATATCAGAGACTCCCCGCTGTAACATCAGGTCTAACCCAGGGGTCGGCAAACTTATTAGCCAAAGAGCCAAATGCATACATTACAAAGATACAAAAAAAAATTGAGAGCCAAATCTGTTCATTGATTTAGCAAAAAAATAATATATTTTTAGCACTTCGTAAAATTACGGGTACGCTGAATAAACTTGTTTTCATACATAAAAATTTTATTCATTGATAAAATATAATATATAATAAGGGAATCCATAAATTTAAATCATGACAATGACTGACAAACACTTAATGCGAATAATGTCCTTGCATCTCCTTGGAAAGTTTGAGTAAGTCAGGTTTGTGTGTCATTATTCTTAATTTTAAGCACGATTCCAGGTTCTCATCCGTCGAGCATATCACGTCGAAGGCTTTGAAAATGTTGGGATTTATTCTTAGAGTAAGTTCAGTTTTTAAAAAGCCACAAACATTTAAGACTCTCTACATATCCTATGTTAGAAGCCATCTGGATTATGCTTCTACAGTGTGGAACCCTCATTGTTCTACATTTAAAGCAAATATACAAAGAGTTCAGAAAAAGTTTATGAAATTTGTCTCTTATCGCGTGCGAAATGATGAAAACTATGTCACCGTAAACCGTTAATCTCTCGATCAACACCGAGGTATCAGAGACCAATTGATACTCAATAAGATTATTCACAACTTCTTTGATAGCCCATATTTACTACAAAATATTTCTAATGTCCATTAAGAGTTACTCGATCTTCGGATACATATTATATCCCTAAGAGCATCCTAAATTATCTTGAAAATGTGTTTATAAGAACAAGCTGTAGCATATTTAACAGATTATGCCCAAATATCGATGTATTTAATATGAACCTAGCTAAATTCACAGCATTCATTAAAAAATAACACTCCCTTGAAAGCCACATATTTAACTAATAACTTATATATTAATAAATTACTTATATCTGTGTTTCTCTTTTTTTCTGTTTTAAGTTCGTCACATTTTCTCACCTACTTTTAGCAGTTCGAATTTAAATAAAATCACTTCCTGCAAAAAAAATTTTGATATCCAAAGGGTAACAATTATTAAAAGCAATAATTATCAGCCTGAAACACTCAATCTATATTAAAAAAATCTTCCGAGAAAAGATACTTGCCGCCAACGGGACTTGAACCCGTGTCCTACTGATTGCCGGTCAGGTGCTCTGACGCCAATCAGAAGGACTCAGGTTTTTCTCTGCTGTGAGTCAGCTTGTGCCTAGTGAGTTTACTCTTTTCAGAACATGAATAGTTGCACTAGGAACAGGAAAAAGGTTTTTCTCCGCTGTGAGTCAGCATGTGGCTTCTCAGAATGTCCTTTTGCGAACATGGATTGTTACACTCGGAACAGGAAAAAGGTTTTTCTCCACTGTGAGTCAGCACGTGGATCGTTAGACTGCTCTTTTGAGAACATGAATAGTTGCACTCGGAACAGGAAAAAGGTTTTTCTCCACTGTGAGTCAGCTTGTGCCTCGTGAGTGCACTGTTTAGAGAACAAGAATAATTGCACTCGGAACAAGAATAATGTTTTCTCCACTGTGAGTCAGCCTATGCCTCGTGAGTTTGCTCTTTATAGAACATGAATAGTTGCACTCGGAACAGGTAAAAGGTTTTGCTCCATTGTGAGTCCGCGTGTGGCTTGTCAGATGGCCCTTTTGAGAACATGAATAGTTGAACTCGGAACAGGAAAAAGGTTTTTCTGCACTGTGAGTCAGCTTGTGCCTCGTGAGTGCACTCTTTTGAGATCAAGAATAATTGCACTCGGAACAGGAAAAAGGTTTTTCTCCACTGTGAGTCCGCATGTGGCTCGTCAGATGGCCCTTTTGAGAACATGAATAGTTGCACTCGGAACAGGAAAAAGATTTTTTTCCCCTGTGAATCAGCTTGTGCCTCGTGAGCGCACTCTTTAGAGAACAAGAATAATTGCACTCGGAACAGGAAAAAGGTTTTTCTCCACTGTGAGTCAGCATGTGGCTCGTCAGATGGCCCTTTTGAGAACATGAATAGTTGCACTCGGAACAGGAAAAAGGTTTTTCTCCACTGTGAGTCCGCATGTGGCTTGTCAGATCGCCCTTTTGAGAACATGAATAGTTGCACTCGGAACAGGAAAAAGGTTTTTCTCCACTGTGAGTCAGCATGTGCCTTGTCAGATGGTCCTTTCGCGAAAATGAATAGTTGCACTTGGAACAGGAAAAAGGTTTTTCTCCGCTGTGAGTCAGCATGTGGCATGTCAGATGGCTCTTTTGCGAAAATGAATAGTTGCACTCGGAACAGGAAAAGGGTTTTTCTCCACTGTGAGTCAGCATGTGCCTTGTCAGATCGCCCTTTCGAGAACATAAATAGTTGCACTCGGAACAGGAAAAAGGTTTTTCTCCACTGTGAGTCCGCATGTGGCTTGTCAGATCGCCCTTTTGAGAACATGAATAGTTGCACTCGGAACAGGAAAAAGGTTTTTCTCCACTGTGAGTCAGCATGTGCCTTGTCAGATGGCTCTTTTGCGAAAATGAATAGTTGCACAGGGAACAGGAAAAAGGTTTTTCTCCACTGTGAGTCAGCATGTGCCTTGTGAGATGGCCCTTTCGAGAACATGAATAGTTGCACTCGGAACAGGAAAAAGGTTTTTCTCCAGTATGATTGCGAAGGTGACTTACAAAATTATTCTTATGTGAGCAGGAGTAGTTACATTGAGAACAAGAGAATCGTTTATCCACAGGATGCATCTTCAGATCTGTCGACAAATTTGAAAAAGAATACGGATAAAAAATGCTCATTAAGACTTCTACCTTCGCCAAGTGGAAAAAATGGATACCGCTAAATGTTAAATCTTACTATGAAAATCGGTTTTACCTGCTGCCTGGTTCGTTCTTTCAACGCGTTCTAGGCATTCTTTTTTAACATCCGACATGTCTATGTCAATTTCTATACAGGGAAAACTCCTTTCATCTTCCTCGCGGGATCCAAAATCCGCCTTGATGGCCACTCTTTTCACATAAGCGCTGCCTGCAATAAAAAAATGACAATACATTAAAGGATCATTGATTCACAACTTAACTGTTTTTTTAATAAATCTATTAATTTGAATGATTTAAGATATCAATCATTTATCATGAATAGCCGGGAATTTTGATAAAATCAATAAAATAATAAAAACTCCATATGTTCACTTCATAAAGGATCATGTGCATGAAGAAGTCAATGGAAACGTTTGTAATTTCATCAATATTTACGCACGTAATAATAAGTGTAACTTACAACATGTGCCTAATAATATAGGTATACAATTGAGAAATCAAGAACTTATTGCGAGAAATAAATTTAGTTAAAATTCCAAATAAAACATGCTACATTTTTTATATATTCAATGGAACTAACTGGCCATATGAGTAATCTCCGCATATTGCAAACATTCCTTCTTTACATTTTGGAGGTCGAAATCTATATCCGTGTGCGGCATTTCACATTCGCCTTCTTCCTGGGGCTCTGGTTCCGTCTTGATGGAAACAGTCTCAGGATTTAGTAGATCCATGGCATTGCTGTGGTAGCGGCAGGTAATTTGTTCAAAAATTCCTGAAATAGTACATTTTTATGTTGGAAACAAGCTGGTTCCCGGCAAGCATTATGCCATTTAATAATAAAAATATTCTTATTCCTAGCCAATTTGGATTTAGAGAGAAACTTAGTACTCATGATGCTATTGCTGAACTCTCCTCAACTATGTACAACGCATTAGATAAACAAACAAAAACAAATGCCTTGGCATTTTCATTGATTTACGCAAGGCTTTTGACAGTATCTCCTACACAAAACTAATTAATAAATTAAATGATATCGGTATTATTGGTAAGGTTAGGTATTGGCTGAAAAGTTATCTAACTCAAAGAAATCAAAAAATAAAACTAAATAACTCGTTAAGTGTAAGGCGGCCAACCGTCCCGCATTCTGCGGGACAGTCCCGCATTGACAGTTCTAGTCCCGCATTCCAATATTTACAAAAATAGTCCCGCAAATCGTCTAAAGCGTCCCGCATGTCCCGCATTCCTATGTTTTTTTTTAAATACTGTCTATGGTAGTCAAATAAACTTCCTCTATATTTAGTCTATTTAAGCCTTTTGGTTAAATTCAAGACAAAATTTGACCCTGGAAAAGGCCCGAATATATCGATCTGGGGATTGGTTTATTTACGTTAAAAGCAAGAGTCAAAGAGCGCCAGTGTAGTAGTAGTGATTGAGTTGTTTTGTTTACGAATTACTGCACGCCGTGACACGTAATACTTATAACCCATATTTATCATTCAAATCAAATCAAATAATTTCTTGACCATGCCGAGAGCGGTGTTGTAAGTTCAGTGAAGAATAGCAAAAAGAATTTCCTTTTTGGCAAAAGTTTTTACATTCATTTCTGAATGTAGTTTTAATTCGCCGCATACAGATTTAATTTAAACCACTTCTGTGTTCAGAATTCAAAATTCTAGTTGGATTCGTCTGCTGAGATATTTCGTAAGAAAATATTCTCTTATTCGAAGTGCATTAGAGGGGACCCCACCACTTTCCAGTAAAGAAAATATTCTCTTTTTCGAAGTGCATTTATAAAATTCTAGTTGCAGGCTATGTAAGTGCTACCAGAATCAAAGAGAAACCATTTTGATATTCTGAGTGTAGTTTTAATTCGCCGCATACAGATTTAATTTAAACCACCTTTTTCAGAATATAACGATACATTAAATTACAAGTTGCAGATTCATCCTGCACCACTGAAGCTTTACATTTAAGTTGCAAGTTCTGAATGTAAAATTTCGATTGCTGACATATTTTGAAGAAAAATATTCTCTTATTCAAAGTGCAGTAATAAAATTCTAGGTGGAGACTATGTATGTGCTGCCAAAATTAAAGAGAAACCATTTTCATGTTCTGAGTGTAGTTTTAATTCGCTACATACAGAATTTATTTAAACCACCTTTGTGTTCAGAATTTTTTTTTATTTATTTTATTTATTTTTTATTTAGACTATCTATATGCTGCCAAAATTAAAGAGAAACCATTTTCATGTTCTGAGTGTAGTTTTAATTCGTTACATCCAGATTTAATTTAAACCACCTTTGTGTTCAGAATATAACGATACATTAAATAACAAGTTGCAGATTCATCCTGTACCGACTGAAGCTTTACATTTAAATTGCAAGTTCAGAATGTAAAATATTTCGAAAATTCTAGTTGAATACCATGTATGTATTGCCAGAATCAAGGAGAAACCATTTTCATGTTCTGAGTGTAGTTTTAATTCTCCGCATATAGATTTAATTTAAACTACTTTTGGGTTCAGAATATAACAACCAATTAAATAGCAAGTTGCATATTCATCCTATTACATGGACACTATTCTCGATTTCCGAGATAGCAGAATATAAATTTGCGGCAGAATTCATGAACATGATTTTTTTTGGATACTCTGTCTCTCAACTATGTGAATAAAAGTGAGGTCTCAATAAAAAAAAATCCCCCCCCCCCCCCGGCTGTCACCCACTGTCCCGCATTGATATTTTATAAAGTTGGCCGCCTTAGTTAAGTGTAGATGAAACTCCCCGAGTTTCCCAGGGGACTGTTATTGGACCAATTTTATTTATAATATACGTAAACCAAATGTTTAAATTATCACTTAATGGTAAACTTATATCCTTTGCTGACGAAACTGCAATAATTATCGAAAAAAAGACGTGGAACGTAGAACGATTACCAACGCAGCCAATCAAGACATGAAGGTTTTAAAAAATTGGTTCGATAACAATTTACTATCACTCAACACAGAAAAAACTTATTACATTCCATTCTCTCTACAAGAAGATGTGCCAAATAATTTAATTAACATAACAATTCATTCCAAAAATTGTGCAAATGACGGTATATGTAATACGGACTGCGCTAAGCTGAATCATATATCTAATGTAAAATATCTTGGAATCTTAATAGATAAAAATGTTAAATGGAAAGATCATATCAATCTTACTGTGGAAAGAATAAGAAAACTAATCTATGTTTTCTATAACATACGAAATATTTTAAACAAGAAAACTATCAAAATTGTATATTATGCATTAATTCAGTCTTTATAACAGTACGGCATTATTGGGTGGGGAGGGGCCTTTAAGGCTTCCTTACAGCCCATGATTATAATTCAAAGAATAATTATAAAAACCATACGACTTCCCTACTATACAGATATTTCGGGAATTTAATGTACCATCTATTACAGAATTGTATAAGAGAAACGTCTTATTCCAAATTTATAAAGAATATTTTATTTAAAAATTCACCCCTCAGATATCATAAGCAATAGATTTAAAACTAATGGCTTAATAGCCATCCCTATGCTTAGAACGACCACGGCTCAGCACCATCTTTGTATTTAGGTGTAAGATGGTACAATATATTATTATCCAATAACAAAATTTATATAACAGATACGCTGAAATATGAATTATTAAAAAAGCAAATTAAGTCCCTTAAATTGGATAATGACATATTGTACCCTTAATGTTTACCCTTTATGTAATTAATTAATTTTACCTTACTTAAACAGCAATATTTAACATTAAAAAAAATGTATTGATATTGTCCTTATATAACTATTATTGTCTAAATTGTGTACTAAGATATTTATTTCATTAGTTCTTTGAAAATTGTTTACATAATGAACATTATTATTATTTTTTTGCAAGTAAAATACTCCTCCCATAAACACGAGCTCCTAGAGCTCAACTTATGGAGTAGTAGAATAAAACATGAATTATTTTGTAATCTTGCATATATTATCATTGTAACGTATAAACAAAAATCTTGAGATAAATAAATAAATAAAAAAAATATATATAGTTTGTTTATTTGTTTATTAAGAAATACCTACACAGATTTAATTCGCATGAGCTTCAAATATTTGGTTTTGCTTGGAATACTTTGCCAAAACAAAAACTCATATTTTGAAACGAGGATACAATAATGACTGTAACTGTATTTTAAGCTCACGTTTACCATTTGAAAACGGCTGGGAATCGCCATCAATAGTGACAAAACTCAATATTATGTAGGGTGAGTTGGGGTAAGACCGTGTGCTTTTTTGATGAGATGAATTTTTTTGATCATTGGTCCACTTTGGAATTTTTAATGAAGAATTCATGGTGTTCCCGCAAAGTTTTTAATTTTATTATGTTACCTTTAGCTCTTAACTATGTGAGTAAATTTTTATTTATCGAGTTTTCCACAGTAAAACACCCAAAATCTGCCGATCAAAACTTCTGGTAAATTATTTTCCAATGAGGGGTTATATCGGAAATTTTTGGGGTAAGACCGTTCTTGGGTTCTCGGAAATTTTTGGGGTAAGACATTCATTCTAAATTTGCAATTAAGCATATTAGCCATAAGATTTACTAAAAACGGTACTTCATCTTACCTTTTGTTGCCAAATTAGCATATGTTACATTTTAATTGTTTACATATATAAAAAAAATAAGGCATTTATAATTTTGTTATACCAGAAAATATATAGCATATAGAAATCGGCTGCGAAAATTTGATTTACGCGGAAATATATCGTATTTAATGAATTTATTTCCAATAGGTATCACAGTTTAGAGGGCCGGCCGCGGTGGGATTCGGACGCGAAATTTCTATTTACGTGGTACTTTTAAGAATTTACTTCGTATATTATCTAAATTTGAAGAGCTGGCTGCGGCGTCTCGGCGGTAATAAGCCGCGAAAAAAAAGTTTTCGCGGAAATTATGCGGTTTTTTTACGAATTTATTTCGAATAGGAATCTGAGTTTAGAGGGCCGGCCGCGACCTAATACGGCCGCGAAAAATCGGTTTACGATAAATATATCGTCGAATTTACTTCAAATAAATATCTAAATTTGAAAAGCCGGCCGCGGCGGTAATAAGCCGCAAAAATTTGATTTACGCATTAATTATGCGGTTTTTTTGGAAATTATTTTGAATAGGTATCTGAATTTAGAGGGCTGGCTGCAACGGGGTTCGACCGCGAAATTTCTTTTATTCCGAAACTTATCGGTATTTTCACAAATTTACTTCGAATTGGAATGGCTGGTTGAGACAGAAATCGGCCACGAAATTTCGATTTATGCGGAAATATACCTACCGTAGTATATGAATTTATTTGTTATAGGTATCTAAATTTAGTGGGCCGGTTGTGACAGGATTCAGTCGCGAAATTCTGATTTACGCGAAATATATCATATTTTTACGAATTTTCTTTGAGTATCTGAATTCAAAGGGCTAGCTGCGTCGGAAATAGGATGTAAAATTACGATTTATGCGGTAGTATTTCACATTTTTATAAGTTTGAAAGGACGGCGGCGACAGTTTTCGGCCGCGAAAATATGGTTTACCTACTCGGAAAATACCATTTTTATAAATTTACTTCGAATAGGTATCGGGCGCTAAAACGGCTGCGAAAATTCAATTAACTCGGGAATAAGTCGTATTATTACAAATGAATTCCTAAGAACTTACCCGAATTTGTGTTAGGTGCCCAGAAACTCTATTTTTTTCGTAAAATTATGAATTAGGTACGTGAGAATTCGTTAATTTTATTTTTGATGTCCCGTGGATTTCGAACTAACGAGGTTCTACTGTATTAATATATATGTGTATGGTGCTTATACTTATAACGTATACATGTAACTTGTATAGGTGATATACATTTTTTTTATCAGAACAAAAAAAAAATAATTTGGTCTTCCAAGAGTAGGTATCACTCTTTGAAACTGTTTCCCTATAACGAGGTCATGTAAAGTAGAAACTGATGTTCCACACTCGTGTGATCTTTTTTTATTTATGTCTTCATTAGCAGATAAAACATCTCTTGTGCATAACATATAGCGCGCAGTGTTTTTCTGCAGTAGTTCTGCGGCATAACAACCTTGAAAAAAATTAAAAGCTAAATATTTTTTAAAACATTTAACTATCAATTATATACACAGTCGAATATGAATGACCTTCGTCTGTAATCGATACTCGCGTTTATTGAATACGGGAATAGCGATTTCCGCCCGGCACAGCGTTTTTCCTGCACTAAGCACCACCACCACCACAAATGCGCCCTCACGAACCTCTTAGTTTGGGAATACGTGGATATTTGTATGGAAAGCGCAAAAGGGGTAAGGTCAGAAGGGTCATATTCCGATCTTTCCCCGGGAAATATGTCAAGGGGTAAGATCGAAAAGAAAGCTACAACCGAAACCGAAGCAGATTAGACACTGGAACCTTCCTAAACTATTTTTTTTCCAAAAATAATACACAATGGATTTGAAATCAATTCAATAGATATTTATGATAGGATCCGTAGATATTTATGATGGGGGTTAGATCGATTATCTCAGAATTTTCCGCTAAATTCACAACCTAACGCTATAGCTTCCTAGAGCCGACCGAAGGGGGTGCTATGCGTAATGAAATAGCGCTCCTCTAGAGGTATAGGGGGATTTAAAGGTTGCCAGGGTACCGCGAAAATCGAGTTTTTCGATTTTTACCCAAATACGGATTTACCTCAACTCACCCCATACAATATCTACTTCTAAAGATAAACCGGTATTACATTATTTTGGATTCGCCATTCCGCATTTAACAGAAAATCGGAAATACTGTTTTAATAATGTGAGTATTTTAATCAATGCAATTTAAAAACTTTACGCTGGCTTATTTAAGTAGGAGTTAACAAGGGTCTAGTTGTAGAAACGGCCCCTTCTAATACGAAAAATGTTAACTGTGTATGTTGGGCTAGCGTTTGACGTGTTTCCCGAATGAGCACCAGTGCTGAAGGAATCAATGACGCAAGTTCCTCGGAGCATATTTTATTGAAATACCGGTAGAACAAGGACAGCTCCAACCCGACACTTGTGCTTCAAAGATTGCAATCCGTTTGTTTAACTAGGATAATTTATCAAACTGATTTCTATTCCAATCCAAATTTAATAGGCGTCGGATCTTTGGGAGTTACTTAATTCTCCCGTTCCTTCAATAGATTCATTGGCTACAAAAATCTCCAACATCTATTCTATATTGAATGAAATATAAAATAAAATGACCATATACATATAATTTAAAACGCGTGGTAGAAATCTCAAAGTATTAAGCCAAAACCAGGGCAATTGCGTTGAACCATTGGAATCGAATTCGTAATGTTAGTACTCAACTGCGACACGTCGCGCAAGGTCCTGTCCTACTAGTTAGTAAATTGCATAAAAAAGCGCCAAAATGCTCTTGTAAAATGTAATTGTCTTAGTGTAAGCGAGTAAGCGGATCTTGGCATCTGTCATCTGTAATGAAGAATATAATATTTGGCGGAAAAACGCCACCAATCCCGTATCTAAGTCGTTCATACACACAAATTCTTTGAATGTCTATCTTTAACATGCATTAATCTTTAACATGCATTAATAATTTTGAATTCAGAATTTACTTCAAGTAACTGAGATTATTTCATACCTGCTACATCTATATATGTGAGACAATGGTGAATCTATGTATTTTATATAACGCCTTTGATAATCTATATAAAAATAAAAGTGCTTTGAACTATTTAGAAGAACTAAATGCACTTTAAATAATGTATCAATTATGAAGTCTTTCGAATATTTCTACAGATTTAAACTGTTCCAAAACACAGAAGCTTTGAACAGCATTTACCAAATATCGATAATTTTAAAATTTAACCTTTTAGTATCAAGGCATAGATGTCGCGAATGCTGTAAAAACTGATCAATTAAGCGCCAAGGGAAATATTCTTGCAATAAAAAAGCACCAATTAGGGAAGATAAGTTTTACATAGTCAATTATAAGAATAACTTAACTATCATGGCGGATGAAACACCACAAAAAAACTATGCAATGTACAATATTCTTATAAATAAATAAATAAACTTACATACAAGGCGAAGCGCTGCGGTCAATTCCAAAGCATTGAACAAACGTCACTAGAAAAAAATGCTTGAATTTTAAGATATTTGTGATAAAATTGTTATGGTTATTGAAATAATCACAAAATGAAAACATTTAACACAATACTTATTGTGTAGTTTATACACAATATTACTTCGAAGGGCGGAACATCAATCACTGCGTGTGAAGGTTTCAGGGTTAGTAAGCAAAATGGACGCCGAAAATGGACATTTGACATAACCATAGACAACGATGGACAGACAATATTAAAGATAATAATCTCGAAAGTAAGCACCGGTCATTTATAGTGGGATTATTGCAACACCAATCGGGTTTAGCTTTACTAAAGTTAAAAGAATTGGGAACAGTTGGGATTTTAGATTTTCACGGCCAAAAATTGTTTTGTTATTAGTTTTTGGGGTATTATGCCGTGTTGCGATCAAGGGAATCCGATATTTGCATCGGGCCACGTCAAGAGTCAGAAATAGTATGTAAGAGTCGATGTGTGAGTGTAAATGAGGCAAAGAGTGTGTGCCAAGACCGAGTTGTTTGACGGTCCGTCCTATCGGCCTAACCCTGCGGGGAAACGGCGTGATGTTATTAGTTTTTCTTGTATTTACTGATTTGAATAAAATACTAAAATGTTTAATTGAGAGTTTTTCATTTTTCTGTTCTAACCAGAGAAATGTCAAAGTCGATACTATCGTAGGAAAGCTAAATCTTATTTGAAATTGTTCTTCACCTTTTGAAGGGATTGAAATTTCAAGTAATTTTAGGTTATTTTTACGTCAGTTGGTTTCTTCATAATATGGCATCGGGTTTCAATCTGATAAAGCTCTGTACGGAGAAAATGAGCCGTAAAGAAAAGTAAGCTCATTTTCTCAAGGCAGCAATCTGTCAGATGCAGCTCTGTTGCCCTGGGGAACATTTTGACATTTAATTTAATTTTTAAAATAATATTTTTGGCGAATATATTGGGTAGGTACTGAAAGATAATTATATTGTCTATGGTCGGCCTTTTATTTTGTTTCCTCTATCCTTTGTTGATGGTTTGTGTGACGACCGAGTCTCAAATCGAATAAAAAGTCGTTAAATATAGGCTACAGTCGTATTAGCTCTTGTTAATTTATCAAGGATACCAACATAACAGTGACAGCTACGGCCGCGGATTTTCGCTGTGTCGGTTCGCGAAGAGAATTTTGGTTTTATGCAATTGAAAATTAAAATGCATTATTTTCCACCGTCCCAAAGCCAAAAAGTTTCCTTTTATAGTAATTAAGGCGAATCTAAAGTTTTTTTCTAAAAATTATTCGTAATAAGCGTGGCCAGTCCGAACCGATATTTACCATAAAACTATATGGATGAAACAGTGTTAGGGATTTTATGTAGAATTAGAGATTGGAAACAGGATGAAACGACTGACACTGAAGAAAGCTTATGTCAAAAATATATTAATTATGCATAGACAATAATGAAGTCATAGACAATTATTAAAATTTCCATGCTTCTAGCCCATTCTAGCCATTTCCATTTTGTTGATACAAGCTTTCTTCACAGTCTTTTCCTCCTATGCCGATTCTCTAATTCTAGATAATAGTCCTTACACTGTTTAACCCACGCAGTAAAATTCATCATCCATACTTGTTATAGTTATTGGTAAATGACTACTAAAATAAAGTAATATGCTGGTATTACCCTTTCCCATGCTATTCTATAAATAACATCGACAAGCCGTCTTGTAACACAACGTTAGGGAACGTACCCATACTACGTGACCTGTTCGGGGGAGGGGGGGGGTCTTCCACGCTTGGTACAAATGAGCGGCGGCGTTCTTAGGTTTTTGGTCACTGGGGGGGGGGGGGGGGGGGGGGGGGGGGGGGGGTTAAAAATTGCAAAAAGTTGGTCACGTAGTATGGGTTGTAACATTATTTCTACTTGACACAAATAAAGCGCAAGATACCTACGGCTCACGCCAGCATGTTGAACAGTTGGCATGATTATTGATAAATAATAAGTCTGGATTGACAAAGAACATTTATTAATATGCAATTAATAATTCAATCATGGTAGGGCAAAGACATTTCAAATCAGGGCGTGACAGGAGCGTAAACCTGTTAGATGTAAAACAGATCATGGTTGAAATAAAGAAATTAGTAAATACCGTCAAGGACTTCAGGAACAAATCCAAAGTAATGGCCGGTTTCATTTAAATGCTCGGCGATTGCAGATTTGTCAGGGTGGCCAACTTTACATGCTCGAAAGTGTTCCGATATCCTTTTGGAGATCGTCCGCTCTGTGTGGCCCACATAGACCTTATCACATCCGGAACACCTGAGTTTATATACTCCATCTATTTCCAGAGGAAACTTGGTCTTTGCAGGCCTCAAAAAGTCTCGTATTTTTGTCGTGGTTCCGAAGACAGTATTGATGCTTTCTTTTTTCAATGGCCTGGCAATTCTGTCTGTCACATTGTGAACGTAAGGCAGGAAAGCGCAGCCCTTTGACTCTTGTTCAATTCTGTCTTCGTTTGGTGCAGATTTGGCTCTTATGATTTGCCTTGTCTGCCTTACTGGGTAACCGTTACGCTCCAGCGCATCGGTCAGTTTTGTAAGTTCTGCTCCGATTTTAGCTTCTTCACATATTCTGGTCGCTCGGGTCACCAATGTATGGATAAGTCCTCTCTTCTGCGCTGGGTGGTGATGGGAATCAGCATGTAGATACCGATTTGTATGAGTTGGTTTTCTATACACTGTTTGTCCTAGACTACAATCTTCTTTTCGCATCACCTCCACATCTAGAGAAGGTTAGGATCTAAGAGTCATTTTCCAGCTCCATTGTGAACTTAATTTTAACGTGGAGTGAGTTGAGATGGTCCAGAAATTCGTTCAGTTTCTCTGTTCCATGAGGCCAGATGGCGAAGACATCGTCGACATACCGCCACCATACTTTAGGAACAGCCGAAGCTGTGTCGAGTGCCACTTCCTCAAACTTCTCCATAAAAAATGTTTTTGAACAAGTGGAAGGAGATGCGATGGGCAGTCCGTTGTCGCCAGTACTCGCCAACTTTTTTTATTGAAAAAAGAAAGCATCAAGACTGTCTTCGGAACCACGACAAAAATACCAGACTTTTTGAGGCCTGCAAAGACCAAGTTTCTTCTGGAAACAGATGGAGTATATAAACTCAGCTGTTCCGGATGTGATAAGGTCTATGTGGGCCAGACAGAGCGGACGATCTCCAAAAGGATATCGGAACACTTTCGAGCATGTAAACTTGGTCACCCTGACAAATCGGCAATCGCCGAGCATTTAAATGAAACCGGCCATTACTTTGGATTTGTTCCTGAAGTCCTTGACGGTATTTACTAATTTCTTTATTTCAACCGTGATCTGTTTTACATCTAACAGGTTTACGCTCCTGTCACGCCCTGATTTGAAATGTCTTTGCCCTACCATGATTGAATTATTAATTGCATATTAATGAATGTTCTTTGTCAATCCAGACTTATTATTTATCAATAATCATGCCAACTGTTCAACATGCTGGCGTGAGACGTAGGTATCTTGCGCTTTATTCGGGTCAAGTAGAAATAATGTTACAACCCATACTACGTGACCAACTTTTTGCAATTTTTAACCCCCCCCCCCCCCCCCCCACAAGACCAAAAACCTAAGAACGCCGCCGCTCATTTGTACCAAGCGTGGAAGACCCCCCCCCCTCCCCCGAACAGGTCACGTAGTATGGGTACGTTCCCTAACGTTGTGTTACAAGACGGCTTGTCGATGTTATTTATAGAATAGCATGGGAAAGGGTAATACCAGCATATTACTTTATTTTAGTAGTCATTTACCAATAACTATAACAAGTATGGATGATGAATTTTACTGCGTGGGTTAAACAGTGTAAGGACTATTATCTAGAATTAGAGAATCGGCATAGGAGGAAAAGACTGTGAAGAAAGCTTGTATCAACAAAATGGAAATGGCTAGAATGGGCTAGAAGCATGGAAATTTTAATAATTGTCTATGACTTCATTATTGTCTATGCATAATTAATATATTTTTGACATAAGCTTTCTTCAGTGTCAGTCGTTTCATCCTGTTTCCAATCTCTAATTCTACATAAAATCCCTAACACTGTTTCATCCATATAGTTTTATGGTAAATATCGGTTCGGACTGGCCACGCTTATTACGAATAATTTTTAGAAAAAAACTTTAGATTCGCCTTAATTACTATAAAAGGAAACTTTTTGGCTTTGGGGCGGCGGAAAATAATGCATTTTAATTTTCAATTGCATAAAACCAAAATTCTCTTCGCGAACCGACACAGCGAAAATCCGCGGCCGTACCTGTCACTGTTATGTTGGTATCCTTGATAAATTAACAAGAGCTAATACGACTGTAGCCTATATTTAACGACTTTTTATTCGATTTGAGACTCGGTCGTCACACAAACCATCAAATCAAATCAAAAAATATTTATTGTAAAATAAAAATTACAAAAGGTGTAGCTTATGGGTAGACCCCATTTCTTCCAGCTAACCACATTTATTTAATTACAATGTTTATATAATATTATTTGTTTTATTATAATTACAATGTTTATAGAGATAAAATAACAATATACCGATGAAAAAATAAAAAAAAATACAAATATATATACCAATAAAAATAGGCGTTTCATTTACGTGAGGTATTCACTCAACGTGTAATGACATTTATTAACAAGGAAAGTGTTTAGTGACGATTTGAATTTGTGTGTATCTTGTATTTGTTTAATGTTATGTGGAAGGTTGTTATATACTTTAATGGCCATGTAGTATGGTCCTTTTTGGAATATTGTTTTGTTTGCTTTTGGTATTAATAGGTTTTCTGTGAGCCTTGTAGCGTATTTATGTGTTGAGTTTTTTAGTGGGAACTTGTCTGTAGATGATCGCACTAACATGCATAACTCCATTATATATATGTCTGTGACTGTCAGAATTTTCAGATTTTTAAACATAGGTCTACATGAATCTAAACGACCAGAGTTTGTAATTTTTCTTATGCATCTCTTTTGTATGATGAAGACATCTTTGGCGTTTACCGAGTTTCCCCAGAAAATAATACCGTATTTTATTATTGAATATACATAACCATAGTATGCGGCTATTACTGATTCGGTGTTCAATATTTTTCTCAAGGAACATAAGAAAAACTACTGATTTTTGCTACAATTTTTGAGACATGTTCTTTCCAGTTTATGTTTATGTCTAATTCTATTCCCAGTAGTGAACAGGTTTGGGAAGGTTCGACAATATTATTATTAATGTTTACATTTTTAACTATAGGACAAAATTTTAAAATTTGGGTTTTGTTTGTGTTGAGTGATAGATGTTGCGATAACAGCCAGTTTGCTATTAATTGGCAAGTCTCGTTAACTTGTTTGTTAAATTCGTCAACGTCTCCATTACATTCATACAACAAAGCGGTGTCATCAGCGAACATTGAACATTCTGTGCCAGCAATTATTGGGAGTTCGTTTATATAGATAAGGAAGAGGAGATGCCCAAGAATGCTTCCTTGTGGCACACCCTTGTTTATTTTTCTCCATTTGGATTCTACCATGTACTGGACCATTTTTTCATCGATATTTGAACTTTCTGCTGACGATTTTTTAAGTACGATTCAAACCATTTTAATGCTAATCCTCTAATACCTACATGTTCAAGTTTAATTAGAAGAAGCTCATGATCAACATTGCCGAATGCTTTTGAGAGGTCGAGAAAGATACCTACGGTTTTTTTACTAACATTAATATTTTCTAGAACAAAGGATAGAGGAAACAAAATAAAACGACCATAGACAATATAATTATCTTTCAGTACCTACCCAATATATTCGCCAAAAATATTATTTTAAAAATAAAATTAAATGTCAAAATGTTCCCCAGGGCAACAGAGCTGCATCTGACAGATTGCTGCCTTGAGAAAATGAGCTTACTTTTCTTTACGGCTCATTTTCTCCGGACAGAGCTTTATCAGATTGAAACCCGATGCCATATGAAAAAACCAACTGACGTAAAAATAACCTAAAATTACTTGAAATTTCAATCCCTTCAAAAGGTGAAGAACAATTTCAAATAAGATTTAGCTTTCCTACGATAGTATCGACTTTGACATTTCTCTGGTTACAACAGAAAAATGAAAAACTCTCAATTAAACATTTTAGTATTTTATTCAAATCAGTAAATACAAGAAAAACTAACAACATCACGCCGTTTCCCCGCAGGGGTAGGCCGATAGGACGGACCGTCAAACAACTCGGTCTTGGCACACACTCTTTGCCTCATTTACACTCACACATCGACTCTTACATACTATTTCTGACTCTTGACGTGGCCCGATGCAAATATCGGATTCCCTTGATCGTTTCAGGTTTTTCCTCTGGCGTCCCTGACTTCATCTACCACTCACATCTGCGTCATATATTCTACTTACACCCCACGCTTCGTTCATTCGCTCTACATGCCCAAACCATCTGAGGGTCCCTTTCTTGATCTTACTCATGATCTTACTCCTTGCATTGCATTGCTTGATCATAAATAATAATAATATTTGGATGATTTCTATAGTGCCATTTTTCTAAAAAGTTACCTCAAAGGTGCTCTGCACAGACTTTATTTCTACAATCTAATTCCAACTACAAAGTAGACAATCCATTATTACAACTTATGGCTAAAACTTGAATCCACCGGCTCATCGATCATTGATTTGAAACTATATGTACAACGATTTGACCAATGAACGCTTTGCTGCATATAAAATGTACACATATTATTTCATTTATACTCTGTACAGGCAGAAAATATACCGTATCATACGTAGTTTTACCACACATCCTTAGGGGTGTCATTTCTACAGCATTCCGTCCACTGTCCTCTGCCAGTTCCATGCCTCTCACTGCCATACATCAGAGTAGGTACCAGCATACCGTTGTGGACTGCTAGTTTCGCTTCTTTAGAGAGTTTTTTGTTAGCGCCAACGGCATTCAGTCCTCCATTAATAGAATTACCTAACTACCCTTCTTTCAATATCTCTATCAGCCTTCCCGTCTCTCATACACATACTTCCCACAATATACAACTCATCTACCCGCTCCAAGTTCACAACTATATTCCACAATGTGTTCATACTCTCGTATGATAAAAATAAAACAAATTTAGAAAAGCTAAGCGTACTGAGAATATATTGCTCCTGCCGCATCCTGGTCCAGTCCATGGAATACTCTTCCTCCTTCTTATGTTCTCTCAAGAACAGCGGTGCAAGAGAGTGGTGGAACGGTGTCAGCCCCCCCATCTCCTGACATGACACCACAACGTTGCTGTCATTACCTACAACAAACAATCATATGTCATCAAAGGTGCTAAATTAATGCTTTTATAAGTATTATTATAAAATAAGGTAAAATGCAAACAAACCCTGAGACCTGCAGGCAGGGGCCGCGGGCCGTCGCTCGTGGAACGTCACTAGATGAATTACACTAGTAATTGTAATTGTCAGCTGTAAGGGTAATGACATTATATCCGTCAAGGTTTGGTGTTTCGAGCTGAAAATATTAAATAAAATATCTCATGAGATACATCAAGACAGACCGACAGATAAAAACAAAACAAGATAAATGCAAATGCAGAAATGTTTCATATAAATATTTTTACCTTGCACGAGCAACATCATATCGCGAAATGAGACGTTTTGCGATACTAATAGCCACAAACATATGTACGAGTTCTCAAAATCGGATAATCAACGTATTTAAGGCTGCTAAATTCACATCGCGCCAATTTTACTTTTTTAGGAAGCAAAATTTGAATTCGCGTCGCATGTAAATAAACCGTTGAGAGCAATGGAGCAACCATTTTGATATATTTTATTTTATCACCCAGCTGTCAAAAGTTTTTTCATAGAAATTCAAAGTTTTCCCATTGGTCGAGAGACTCTGTCGTCACACAGTCATACATATTATCTATCTTTTGTATTGGTTGAAAATTTGGATCGGAGTTATACCCCCCTGCAAAACTGTCTACTCGCTCAGTAGCGACTAAAATAATGACTCCCGCGAGAACCAATCCTGTCGACATTTTGTAAAAAAAAACTTGAGCTGACAGCTAGCGCCACACGCTAGACAGTAGCGAGAATTACGAGTCCCGCGAGAACTTATTCTTTTTATTTTATTTTTTATTATTAAGTTAAAAGAAATGTAATATTTCGCTTTCTTAACTTAAGTACAGAGCATATATAGTATAGTAGTTCAAGTTTAGTAGTAATATTATTAATTTTGTTCCAACATCTTAAGGTTAAATAGTTTTTTTAAAGGTGTTTTATATTCTTTTCCACTTTAAGGTTATCTGGAAGGAGATTATATAGGTATGTGAACTCACTCGTGGCCAATACTATTCTTGCCACTTTCAGTCCTGACAGTATTTGTGTACAATTTATTGTGTTTTAATATAGTTTTTTTAATAACTTTGTTCTGTATTATTCTGATAAATCTGACATTTCAACATTTTTCACAGATTGTCCACAATCTGCTAATTAGCTAGTAATACGATTACACTGAGCGAGTTTACTTACCGATAGTGAATTTTCCAGATAGTAGCTTGTAAACTCGCTCAATGTAATCCAGGCTTAAGTAAAATAAATCTAAAAGGCTAGGAAAGGAAATTTTAATATTTAAATAAATGAAGACAATATTAGCGAAATTCAATCGAAATCTGGTAACAGAAAAATCAGAAAAGATATTGGCTCCGCTGGGACACGAACCCAGGAAATTTTAAAAATTGTCTATGACTTCGTTGCTGTCTATGTATAACCTAAATATTTTGTTGACATGTGCTTTCTTCAGCGTCAGTCGTTTCATCCTGTTTCCAATCTAATACTACGTAATATCCCTTACTCTGTTTAATCCGCGCAGTTAAATTTATCATCCCATACTTGTGATAGTTATTGGTAAGTACTAATGCTGATATTAATCACACTATTCATTTATTAGCGGCTGACAGTCAAACTGATCGATATCTGTTCTTTCTGAGTCTAACGCGGCCTAGCTTACCCTATCCGCGCTAATCCACACACCTACTTATGTAAGGAAATTCATTTTACATTTTGTTAGATGAACATTTAAACCGACAATTAGAAGTCTTTTGGATTAGTGTTTTTGTAGAAAAATTAAATTGCTACTTTCACTTGAGCAGTAGTAAGACAGTAACAGTGTACGGTTAAGGCCGGCCGTAAATATCAGATTTTTTCATCCGATTGTCTGATCCGACAAAATCGATTGGTCGGCCGACGCGGAAAGGCGTGGCATATTTTCATTACTCAGCGCCGGCTGTCCAATCCGGTCCGACAACGTGCGTGGCCCCGGTATTATAACCAATCCGGTTTCCGTATTGATTTTTGTCTGATGTGTGCGGCCTCCCTAATATGCGATAGCAGGTACTCGCTTTTTCCTCTGCTAATCTAAAAGTCAGTCATGGTAATATCCATTGTTTCATGTCTCGCTTATTGAACAAATCAGTCGCGTACTTCTGCTTAAGGCTTACATTCAATAACACAAATAACATTGGCGGAGCCGTTTCACTTCCTTAAATAAGACTGCCAGCGTAAAGTTTTTAAATTGCATTGATTAAAATACTCACATTATAAAATCAGTATTTTCCGATTTTCTGTTAAATGCGGAACGGCGAATCCAAAATAATGTAATACCGGTTTATCTTTAGAAATAGATATTGTATACATAATATTGAGTTTTGCCACTATTGATGGTGATTCCCAGCCGTTTTCAAATGGCAAACGTGAGCATAAAATTCAGTTACAGTCATTATTGTATCCTCGTTTCAAATATGAGTTTTTGTTTTGGCAAAGTATTCCAAGCAAAACCAAATATTCAAAGCTCATGCGAATTAAATCTTCTTCTTCTATTTCTAGTTTTAATTAAGATTTAAAACCCGTTATTACATAATATGTCAAGCGTAACTTCCAAATGACATTCTATGACTTACGTAATAGGTACATATCCATGTAAAAATTTAACATCTTATAACTTGTATTGTAATGTACTGTGTAGGTATGTCTTAAGAAACAAATAAACAATATATATATATACATAAAAATAAATAGCTGAATTGTATGTTCGTGCATAACTTCCGAACGACTGCACCAAATCTGATACCTAAGTAATTCTTTTTTTTGTGTTCGTATTGTCAGGAAAAGGTTTGTATATAACTACTCTGAGCTCTGGCATTATGAAATTTGTATAAAAAAATGCAATAGGTGGCAGGCGAGCTGTTTTATAACTTAATGTCACCGACACAATGTATGGAACACGGGGGGGGGAGGGAAAATCGGGAGGGGTGAGGGAAACTCGCGAGGGGGGAGGGGAACTCGGGAGGGGTGTTCACGGGATTGGGTAAGGGGGAAGAGGGGAGTGGAGTTGCGAGAGGGAAGGTGGAGGAGGCAGAGAGGGAACGCGAGAAGGGAAGGGGAGGCGGGATAAATGGGAAAGGACATGCTGGAAGAAACAATTTCTTTGAAATTTTTTTCAAATTTTTTCATTTTCAATGTTTACACTTACGTGAGAACTATCGAGTTATAAAACTCAGTTATTTCACAATTATAAAAATCTACAATTACATACAATTAAATACAGATACATATAATTTCAAAAACAAAAATATCACAAATAAAAATACAGAATTATATACAAGGTCACTCGAGTAACGTATTACAATGAGTGATAAAAGTTATTAAATGGCATTATGCTTGCCGGGAACCAGCTTGTTTCCAACATAAAAAATGTTCTATTGCAGGAATTTTTTAACAAATTACCTGCCGCTACCATAGCAGGGCCATGGATCTACTAAATCCTGAGACTGTTTCCATCAAGACGGAACCAGAGCCCCAGGAAGAAGGCGAATGTGATATGCCGCACACGGATATAGATTTTGACCTCCAAGATGTAAAGAAGGAATGTTTGCAATATGCGGAGATTACACATATGGCCAGTTAGTTCCATTGAATATATTAAAAATGTAGCATGTTTAATTTGGAATTCCCGATTTCTCAATTTTACACCTATTTTATTTGACACATGTTATAAGTTACACTTATTATTACGTGCGTAAATATTGATGAAAGTAAAAACCTTTCCATTGACTTCTTCGTGAGCATGATCCTTTTTGAAGCATCGGCCCTTAAAGCGGACATATGTGGTTTTTAATCTTATATTGACTACATCAAAATTCCCTGCTATGCATGTTTAATTAAAGATTGATATCTTAAATCTTTCAAATTAATAGATTTATTAAAAAAACAGTTTAGTTGTGTATCAATGATCAACGAATGTATTGTCATTTTGTTTTTGCAGGCAACACTAATGTGAAAAGAGTGGCCATCAAGGCGGATTTTGGATCCCGAGAGGAAGATGAAAGGAGTTTTCCCTGTATGGAAATTGACATAGACCTGTCGGATGTTAAAAAAGAATGCCTAGAACGCGTTGAAAGAACGAACCAGGCAGCAGGTAAAACCGATTTTCATAGTAAGATTTAACATTTAGCGGTATCCATTTTTTCCACTTGGCGAAGGTAGAAGTCTTAATGAGCCTTTTTTATCCGTATTCTTTTTCAAATTTGTCGACAGATCTGAAGATGCATCCTGTGGATAAACGATTCTCTTGTTCTCAATGTAACTACTCCTGCTCACATAAGAATAATTTTGTAAGTCACCTTCGCAATCATACTGGAGAAAAATTTTTTTTCTGTTCCAAGTGCAACTATTCATGTTCTCGAAAGGGCCATCTCACAAGGCACATGCTGACTCACAGTGGAGAAAAACCTTTTTCCTGTTCCCTGTGCAACTATTCATTTTCGCAAAAGAGCCATCTGACAAGGCACATGCTGACTCACAGTGGAGAAAAACCTTTTTCCTGTTCCGAGTGCAACTATTCATGTTCTCAAAAGGGCGATCTGACAAGCCACATGCGGACTCACAGTGGAGAAAAACCTTTTTCCTGTTCCGAGTGCAACTATTCATGTTCTCGAAAGTGCGATCTGAAAAGCCACATGCGGACTCACAGTGGAGAAAAACCTTTTTCCTGTTCCAAGTGCAACTATTCATGTTCTCGAAAGGGCCATCTGACAAGGCACGTGCTGACTCACAGTGGAGAAAAACATTTTTCTTGCTCCCTGTGCAACTATTCATTTTCGCAAAAGGACCAACTGACAAGGCACAAGCTGACTCACAGTGGAGAAAAACCTTTTTCCTGTTCCGAGTGCAACTATTCATGTTCGCAAAAGGGCTATCTGACAGACCACACGCGGACTCACAGCGGAGAAAAACCTTTTTCCTGTTCCGAATGCGACTATTCATGTTCTCGAAAGGGCCATCTGACAAAACACATGCTGACTCACAGTGGAGAAAAACCTTTTTCCTGTTCCGAGTGCAACTATTCATGTTCTGAAAAGAGTAATCTCACGAGGCACAAGCTGACTCACAGCGGAAAAAAACCTTTTTCCTGTTCTGCGTGCAACTATTCATGTTCTCGAAAGGGAGATTTGCCCAAACACTGCTGCAAAACTGCTAAAAGTAGGAGGGAAAAGGAGTGAATTTAGCAAGGTTCATATTAAATACTTCGATATTTGGGTATAATCTGTTAAATGTGCTACAGATTGTTCTTATAAATACATTTTCAAGATAATTTGGGATGCTCTTAGGGAAATAATATGTATCCGGAGATCGAGTAACTCTTAATGGACATCTGAAATATATTTTAGTAAATTCGGGATATCAATGAAGTTACGAATACTCTTATAGAGCATCAATAGGTCTCTGATATCTCGGCGTTGATCAAGAGATTAAAGGTTTACGGGGACATAGTTTTCATCATTTCGCACGCGATAAGAGACATGTTTCATAAACTTTTTCTGAACTCTTTATATATTTGCTTTATATGTAGAACAATGAGGGTTCCACACTTCAGAAGCATAATCCAGATAGCTTCTAACATAGGATATGTAGAGAATCTTAAATGTTTGTGGCTTTTTGAAAACAGAGCTTTAAGAATAAATCCCAACATTTTCCAAGCCTTCGACGTGATATGCTCGACTGATGAGAACCTGGAATCGTGCTTAAAATTATGAATAACGACATCCAAACCTGACTTACTCAAACTTTCCAAGGAGATGCAAGGACGTTATTCGCATTAAGTGTTTGTCAGTCATTGTCATGATTTTAATTTATGCATTCCCTTATTACATATTGTATTTCATCAATGAATATTTTTTTTACGTACGAAAGCAAGTTTATTCAGCATACCCGTAATTTTACGAAGTGCTTAAAATATAAGGTAAATTTTGGGGATCGCTGGCAACGGTTAATACGCACTTTTTTTTGAAAAAATCTTTTGATTCACCTTAATAACATTAAAAGACAACTATTTGCATTGGGGGAAGTGGAAAATATTTTTGTGTAACATGGTTTGTGATACAAAAGAAAGTGCCCCTTTATAACGCCTACTCGCGTCAAGGTAAGAAAAACATCCCAGTTTTCAAGTAGTTTAGCGGCTACGCTAGGTTTGTGTAACATGGTTTGTGATTCTGGCGTACAATCTCACAAGACGAAAGCTAATTTTAATTTTACGTATGAAATTTAGAATGAAATATTTTCCACTTCCCCCAATGCAAATAGTTGCCTTTTAATGTAATTAAGGTGAATCAAAAGGATTTTTCAAAAAAAGTTAATATTAACCGTTGCCAGTGATCCCCAAAAATTAATAAATATAACAATTTTTTGCTAAATCAACAAACAGATTTGGCTCTTAAATTTTTTTTTGTATTGTAATGTACGCATTTGGCTAATAAGATTGCCGAACCCTGGGTTAGTTACAGCGGGGAGTCTCAGATGTTTAAAACTACTATTAATAAAAAATGTTTATAATGACGGAACCTGCTACATCGTTTGAAATTTTTCTCAATCGCTTGGTGAAGGAATTGTTTATTTTTTCCTTTTAAGAGTGAAGTTACGAATTTAAAAAATCTTATGCCGACCTACCTTCTACATGAAAAATAAAAAAAAAACTTTTGATCATCTACGCAGTAATATATGTTTTGATAAAAAATTTGAAATAAGCGATCATTTTTGTCCCGGTGCCATTTTAAACTTGTCGTTCACGTTCACGCTTATCCCCTCTTACTCTCTCACAGTCTTTAGTCGGTCCTTGTAGAAGAGTATACTTCCAGATCTAGTTAAATGACACTGATCTATAACAATGGGATAAAAGCGATGTAATCAATTATGATTCGATTTGATATTTTCTACAATTTCAAAACATTTTGACGAGCTTATTTTGGATAAAATAATTTTCAAAATTAAATACATGATGTGTCCTGAACATTATTGTCTTATAACCGGCAAATCAACACTAGGTATATTAAAAATCGTTTCTAATGTAATTACTAATATAATACAGTGGCGTAGCTAGCATGGGTGGCACCCGGGGCGGAAAACGCGATGCCACCCCCCCCCCATTATTTCTTTTTTGAGAAATTCAAAATACAAATTTTGACTTCCTAAAATATCAAACAAACATTTCTAGCTAGTCAAATATTAAAAAAAAATTGTTATCCTCAAAACTAAATAACAGCTTTTTCAACCATTGATAGGTGATAATTTCCTTCGCAAGTTCCCGTCAATCACAATGTACGAAAGAAATGAGAATGACACAGGGGAAAATCGAGGAATATTTCACGGGATTCCCCAATAAATCAATAGTAAGAGCTAGGAACGAAAATAAAGTAACAGAATTTTGGGGAAAGCTGACCGACCGAGCCATATAGCTACAAATAACAGTTCCGTGTGGAGTCTTCAAATCTTATATGCTGCAAAAATCTGAAAAAATCATTTGCTGTCATGAAAACATAAAAACCAATACTTAGGTTAAAACCAGTTTTGTGTTCAGAGTGTAACGATAAAATTTCAATCGTGAAATAGTAAAGGGGGCGTTCAAGTATAACGTAACGCAATTTTTGAAAAATTTTGACCCTCTCTCTCCCCATGCAACGCTCCGTAACATTTTTCTGCACCTCCCTCCCCCTAAACGTTACGTAACACCCAAGTGACTATTTTTACCTAAAAGTCTCAATTAAATTGCGCAAAGTACTGGAAAGTCGTTTTATGAAGCAATTCTTAAAAATTTATTATTCCGTCAAGTACTTAAAAAAAAAATGATAATGTTGGCGACACTCTCAGGATTTTGTTGTCTATAGACGCGCGAGAGGGCGTTGTTCCGGTTCCGGACACTTTGATTTTGAAGCGAGTAGAGCGGCTCGCTTTGGAAATCGACGGGTCACAGATTGGGAGTAAAATGTGCTAATTGTACGGGAAAGAGTAAAAGAAATTATACGCGGGCGACAATTGATTTTTGGTGAAATTTTATTATTGGTTTTCAAAGTAAAACCCTCAAAAACGCGAGTGAGATCGTGATGAATCGTGTCGAGTATAATTCTGCGGCATGTTATTGTGGCCGGGCTCAAAAATTGTAATCCGGAGTGAGCAGAGCCATCCTGTCGGTATATAGTAGTTTACGCTGATAATAATCATTTTCCCGCGGCCGACAATCCCGCGGAGCTCGACATTTTTAAGAACTCGCGCCGTAAGGGAGCAAGAGTGTCGCCACCATTTGGGATAGGACCGGTAGTCAGGAGAGGTTCATGGGTCCCCACCATCGGTGATCGTTCGGCTCCAGAGCCGAGGCCAGGAGAGGAAGCAGGAGGATCGGCATCCCGCGGAGGATCATGGGATTCCGCCTGTCGTAGTCGAGCGGATCCCGAGCGGAGTTTTACCGATTGATGGAGGGAGTCTGGGCCTCTTCTTCGGTAGGAACTCACACAAGGCGTCTCCGGGAGAGGCCACATGGGCATCCTACTCGCCGCTGCAGTCCGGGGGGGAGTAAATAGGTAGATAGATTAGAATTAGATTGATTCGAGGTCCCGGGTGAGTCCTTTTATGTATCATTTATTACCAGTATTCCTTTATACAATATACCATACTTATGTTCTCATTTAAAAGTGGGTTTTAATGGCAATAGCCCAACACCCCACTCCTTTCCAGGGATGTTACATTAAGAATGCCCACGCCGTGAAGGGTGAGTCTCGTGCTTGCTGCAAATTGACATTCCTCGACTGTATAGTCGAGGATTGGCGTCCAAAGGTTCCATTAGAACCAAAAGTTGATTTGTGGTGAGCGGAAGAGAGATGTAATTGGCTGGCATCTGCTACTTACAGCCTCCCACGCAAACTGCTATCTGCATAGTAGATAGCACTTCATTTATTCAACCTAATTATCTTGCTATACCACGTAGTAAATAGCTACTGTACAAAGTACTAAAAGTGGGATTTAACAATGGCGCTCCAAGCGTTTGTTTTGGGCTCGATTTTGTAACATTCCTGGATTGTTCTTTTGTCGTCCGTGGTAAACACAGGGTAGTATAATTATGCTTTATATAATATTCATCTGTTCAGCCGAATTTCCTGTTTGCATTTACTCGCATGTTCATTGAAACACTATGTTATTGTATTCCATAACCTAGAATGGATTGTCAGTTTCATTTTGTATGTTTAATGCATAGAAATCGGTCATAGACAATGGAAAACGTGCTGCATAGAGCTCTATATTTTTTTCTTTTCGGAATCAATCAGTGCTTGCTGTTACAAGAATACCTCGGATTGTCTATGACGGTTTCTTGTTGACATTTTTACCTATGACTTCGGCTTATGTCAAAACACTGTTGTGTTTACATGTCAGAATACCTGATGGCCGAAGTCAAATCAATTTATTATGTGTTTAAATAGGAATGGAGGATAATTATTGAAGATTATTCAAATATTTAAAATATTTATTGAGATTTTAATGACAATGCGGGTGATTTGTTTTTGCTTCGAATGGAAAATTTGTATAAAGCCCTGTCAAAACCTACTGTAAATTATACTTATAAAATGTTTATTTACTAATGTCTAACTGACGTTTTAAATTTTCATTTAAATGAGCTACTTACATATTAATTTAAATGAATTTTTTTTTTTATGAGCTACTTACATATTAATTTAACTGGACAAAAAAATATTCATTTAAATGAGCAACATACACATTTAAAAAAAATAAAATAATATAGCAATAACAGAAACAACGTACAATTACAACGTACATTAACAGCAATAACAATAACAACAACATCAAAAACAAAGAATATAGTAATTTTATTTTCTTTTCTTCTATTTCTTTTCAATTGTATTTTCGTTTCAAGTTTATTACATTACCGTTACAATGTCTACTCCGATTCCAAATGTAAATGCATCCAAGGATGAACTTATAAAGGAATTAACTTCACGATCCATCGAACCGGAGGGCACCGCCCAAGCGTTGCGTTCGCAAGCGCGCGCCTTTAACAAAACTATGAAGAAATCATTAGATGTGGTTATGGAGGAAAGTGATTCGGATCTAGATTCTGACAATGAAACAGAGGAGAAGGTCACGGTTATTAAACATACCAAGGTTATTTACAAAGATTCATCATCGCGGGGGCTTACAAATTGGGATGTCAAGTACGATGGTAAAAGCTGCGTAAGAGATTTTTTGCTATTGGTAGAAGAGCGTTGTAGGACACGCAACATTTCTCATAAAGACTTAGTTAAATCTTTCAGTGAAATTTTAGACGGTTTAGCACTTCTATGGTATAGGTCAATTTATAGTCCAGACCTAGAATGGGATGACCTATCCAGCTTATTAATAAAACAATTTGAGGAACACAATAGGCAATTAGATCTGGAAAATGAGATTCTAAATTATAAACAGCCCAAGGGAATGTCAGTTTTGGAATTCACTTTGAGACTTAAAGCGCTTAACAATAAATTAGATTGTAAAATTCCTGAGGTTAAACTTTTGCGGATAGCCATGAAAGCATTGTTGCCTATATATGCTAACTTGATGTCATCCAGAGATTTTAGTTCGTTTGAGGAACTTACGAGGTGCGCTGCTAAACTCGAGTCGTACACTGAGGCCTCAACGTCCTCAGCAATTCCAAAAATAGTAGACACTCAATATAAGTTCGGTAACTTTAAAAAATTTAATTCGTTCTCCAATAGTTACAATAAGCCTTTCAATAATACAAACAATTACAAGACATTCAATAATAATAACAATATTAATAATTTTAACCCTTCTAGGAATTCTAAACCTACGGCGAACAATATGAATAATTTTCCTAAACAGGATACAATAAATCAACAAAATAAATCTCTTGTTTGTCCTTACTGCAAGATCAAAGGTCATTCAATAACAAATTGTTGGAAAAAAGATAGCGATAATAGGAAACCACATGTTAGTAGTATTAACAATAAGAAATATACTAAACGTCCAAAAAACTAGAAACGAGTCAATCTTACCGCGCCCCTTCTTGTGCACAAAGAAAGAGGGAGTGGAAGCGTTGGTTCCGCCTTGTGCAACAATTCCTTTCTAGCCCGTCTCCTCAAGCGGTGGACGCACTGCCACAGGAGAAGGATAGTACAGAGGATGAGCGTCCTTATGCCGACATTTTTGTTCTAAATAATAATTATAAAGCACTGCTAGACAGTGGTGCTTCTTTGTCATGTTTAGGGGAGGATAGCTATAAGATATTTTTCGATTTAAGAGTAGAATTAGTTAAAGTAGATTTTAGCGTTACTACAGCTGATGGCACCAGCCAGCCTGTTTTGGGGTCTTTAACTTTGCCGGTGACGTACAATTCAACCACAAAGGAGGTTATCTTTTACGTCATTCCAACGTTGACACCTAATTTCGTATTGGGGGTGAACTTCTGGAAGCAGTTTCGAATCGCACCGGAACTGTTCTCAAAGGTTCGCGTACCTTATCAAAAGGGTCTAATCAATGAGGTTAGAGCAATTCGGCCTGCCTCTTCACTAACAAATGCAGAAAACAAAGCCCTTTCGGACGTTGTCAAAAAATTCGAATCCGTTTCTTACGAAAAAAAGGGATTAGGGTTGACTCATCTAGTCCAACATAAAATACATACTACAGGTCCACCTATTAAACAACGTTATTTCCCACTGTCTCCGGCAAGACAACGTCAACTTGACGCAGAAGTAGATGAAATGTTAAAGCTTGGGGTCATCCGTCCTTCGCGATCTCCATGGTCAAGTCCAGTGCTCATAGTTCAAAAAAAAGACGGAACGGGTCGTTTTTGTCTGGACTCCAGGAAAATTAACGATGTTACAACACGCGATTCCTATCCATTACCATACATAACAAGGATCCTAGACAAGCTAGGCGGTGCCAGATACATCTCGTCTATAGACTTATCTAAAGCCTTTTGGCAAATTGCATTAGATAAGGACTCCTGTCAGAAGACAGCGTTCGTTGTACCCGGTCGTGGATTGTTTGAATTCACCCGGATGCCCTTCGGACTTAAAAATGCACCAAGTGAGCTGCAAAGACTGGCCGACGCCTTGTTCGGTCCAGAATTTGACGACAATGCCTTCTGTTATTTAGACGACCTGATCTTGGTATCAGAGGACTTAGAATCACATCTTTGTTTATTGAACCGTGTCTTCGAACGACTACGAGACGCAGGTCTAACCATAAATCTGAAAAAAATCGGAGTTCTGCAAAGCCGAGCTCAAATACCTCGGGTACATGGTTGACTCGCAAGGTCTTCTTACAGACCCCATAAAGATAGACAGTATAAAAAACTTCCCGGTACCCAAGAACGCAAAGCAAATCCGAGCCTTCATTGGATTATGTGGGTACTTCAGAAGATTCATTAAGGGTTTTTCGAGCATTGCCGCCCCTCTTACAAGACTCACTGGTTCGAAAAAAGGAATCAGCAACTTTGCTTGGTCTCCAGAGTCCGAGACAGCCTTCAACGCGTTGAAAAAAGCATTAACACCAGCTCCGGTTTTAAGTTGCCCGGATTTCACAAAACCCTTCGCGATACACTGCAACGCCAGCTCCGGTGGAATAGGCGGAGTTTTAATTCACACCATTGATGGGCTAGAGCACCCGATTGCATATTATTAAAGGTGTTTAAATACTCACGAACGCAACTACGGAATTACGGAGCGTGAACTATTAGCAGTATTGGATTCAGTAACGCACTTTAGACCTTACATTGAAGGAGCGCATTTCACAGTTGTTACTGATCATTCAAGTTTGAAGTGGTTAGGTTCGTTATCTAATCCTAGTGGCCGTCTTGCACGATGGAGCTCACGGTTATCGCAATTTTCCTTTGATGTTGTTCACCGTAAGGGAACTCAACATATTGTACCGGACGTCCTTTTGCGTATGGATATAGCCCTTATATCGGGATCTGACCTTGTTGATACCACTGATAAATGGTATTTAAATGCTTGGAAAGGTTGTCAGGAATTCCCACAACGATTTCAGAACTTCCAAATTCGCGATAACGAATTGTTTCGTCATACGAAAACTCAGTTAGCTCTCTGCAAGGATTCAGCATGGAAGAAGGTAGTTCCTCAGGAACTCAGACAAAAGATTTTGTCAAATGAACATGAATCCTCTCGAGCTTGCCATCCCGGAGTTTTTAAAACATACAAAAAATTGCAATTACGTTATTACTGGCCGAACATGTATAAAGATACCAAAGAATTTGTAAATCGTTGCCAAACTTGTAAAGCCCATAAGATAAGCACGGCACCTCCTAATGGAATATCCACTAACCCTAAACGTGTCACTAGACCTATGCAAATGCTGTCATTAGATTTAGTAGGTCCCTTACCTCGGAGTTACTCCGGCTTTACGATAATATTAACATGCGTTGACGTTTTTTCTAAATTCACTTGGTTATTTCCTCTGCGCAACGGCTCCGCGAAAAGCATAGTTAAAAATTTGGAAGAGAACATTTTCCTTGTTCACGGGGCGCCTCGTACGATAGTGTGCGATAACGGTCGCCAGTTCATCTCACGGGAGTTTAAAGAACTACTACAAAGTACTACGAAGGCTATACAAATTTCTTGAAGACAATGACATTTTGTCAGGAAATCAATATGGCTTCCGCAAAGGTCGTAGTGCCGCAGATGCAATTGCAAATTTTACAAAAGCAATCTCTGTTAACCTTGATAAAGGCCGCAAGCCCCTCGCTGTTTTCTTGGATCTAGCCAAAGCCTTTGATACTGTCTCTCACCGCATACTTTTGAAGAAACTCCTTCAGATAGGAATAAAAGGTACTCCCCTCAAATGGTTTGAGAACTATCTAACAAATAGGTCGCAATCTTCTCTTGTAAATTCTGCTAAAGAATACAGAAGTACAAGTTTACCAATCACGTACGGTGTGCCTCAAGGCAGTGTATTAGGCCCACTTCTCTTTCTAATATATATTAACACTTTATGTAACTTGAAAATTGATGGAACTATAATATCTTTTGCCGATGATACGGTAATCATCTTTGAAGCTGAAAATTGGAACTTAACTATGGAAAAAGCAAATAAGGGCCTAAATAAAGTAAAACATTGGTTAGACGACAACCTTCTGACTCTTAATATTGACAAAACAAAATATTTACTTTTCTCCATACGCAAAGTCACTCCTCCTCAAAACTGTCCTAATCTTATCATTCACTCATGCGCACAGAACCATATTACCCCTACGCCTCCCCACAATAATTGCTCATGTACCAACCTAAAAAAATCCGACCAAATTAAATATCTGGGGATTGTTATAGATGACCAACTGCGTTGGGAGGACCATGTCAATTTCACAACAAAAAGACTCCGCAAATTGTGCTATATATTTCTCTCTCTCAGCTCAATCCTGAACCTTCAAACAATGAGATGCATATATTTTGCACTATTCCAATCAATAGCCACATACGGTATCGTGGGATGGGGAGGCTGTGCAGCGTCAATTATATATCCCATGATCTTAATTCAAAAGCTGCTACTAAGGATTATATTAAAATGTCACCCATCTCACCCATCAGAGCCACTTTTTAAAAAATTCGCAATCCTAGACATTAGACAATTATACGTAAAGACAATTCTCATACACATAAGGAAAAATGATTTAACACTCAAAACTCAACAAAATATTTACACCCGCTATTCATCACACCAAAAATGCAAAATTCCTCCAACAAAAACAGCTTTCGCCCAACGACAGTTCTCTTACATCGCGCCTAAAATGTTCAACTTACTGAGTATTGATATTAAGACATCGAAAACTGATGATCTTTATGCCATTAATATACAGAACTGGTTATTTACTCAGGAAGGGAAATATTATAAAGAATGCCTTACATCTTAAAAACTGTTCTAATTTTTTCATATTTCTCGAGTAAAAAATCTTATCTCTAAATTAATTTTCAACCAAAAATTTATACTACGCTGATGCATTTTTAATATTTTTTGACATTGTTCGACCATTTCATATGCTGCCTATGAATACTTGCTGTTGTTTTTTTTGTTTTTGTTTTTTTGGGGTCTAAGACTATCATTGTTCATCTGTATAGATGATTTACATATTTATTGTTATTTTTATTTCTATTATCATTTAAATATTATTATTTGTTACTTTTATTTTTATTTGTTATTCTATTTTATTTTTATTAATACAAGATTCACCTAGTTAAACTCCTTTCCTGTATGTGATCATGTACCTAATACTGGTATGAATATTTTGCTTAATATGTATGCTATATGTTTGTACTTTCATCTACATATATATGGATGATTATTAATATTATATACTTAATATAACATCTTATGAATCTCGACTACCATAATACGGGCATTTGCCTAGCTTGGTAGTCGAAATACCATGTAAAACAATCCTGTAATAAACAAAATGAATAAAGAAAAAAAAAAGAAAAAAAAAAGTTACAATATACCACCTCCGTTTTACAACTCCCTGTATACCCCACAAAACAATGTAGTTGAAAGGTACAACCAGACATTAGGTACTGCTTTATCAATTCTGGTCGAATCAGACCACCGTAACTGGTCAAAATTTTTGCCGCAGGTTCAGTCCGCAATGAATAACACTGTCAATTGCGCGACAAACTTCACACCGTATTTTCTAATGCACGGCCGTGAGCAGATACTTGATGGGGATTTGCACCGTAACCCTATTCATGATGGGGATAATAACGCGCAAAAGGAAACCTCGCCTTCCACTTATGCTCAAAGGTGACAGAGTTTGGCAGACATATATGAACAGGTGTCGGACGCTTTACTCAAAGCTTACCAGACAGGAGCGAATCGTTACAACTTACGCAGAAGAAACGTCACATATCAAGTTGGTGACGTCGTGTGGAGACGAAACTTTGTTCGGTCTAACGCGTTAAATTATTTTTCGCAAAAATTGTCCCCACGATTCGTGCAAAATGTTATAATAAAGAAAAAATCGGACTTAGTATATACCTTGGCAGATCTTAAAGGTAAGGTATCTGGCGACTTTCATGTAAAGGACATCGTCAAATTGGACAACATACCTATGTAGTCCCTCCTCTTCAGTACCTTAGAAAGTCTGGCCATCTTTCTCGGGGACTGTTGGATTTAAGGAATTTTATATTATTCTTTTTCTCTTATTTTTTTCAATGCACAGAACTTCATCCGGCCTGATCAACCGAGATGGAGATTCCATGCGTTCAGACAGTCATTAGTCCTGTCATAGGTTCATTTCTAGGGAAATGGGTTATTTACTTCGCGGGGGGTGTTTTATAAGTTTGATGTTGGTAATGATGATGCTGGTTTGTTTCCTTACAATAACATCCTCAACTCTGGTGCTAATGCTCGAGTTGAGAATGTATTTAAAACTATATATCTGCGAGTGTATGTATAAATTGTCGATAGTATTAAAGATAAAACAGACGCAAATTCGGATGTCGGCTTAACAGATGAATTTGTTTAGGTTTTGTTAGTTGTAAGTTTTGTATCCTGAGATACACGGACTTGTCCGCTCTCTATCTCCGCGTGTTTCAGGCATACTTTCTTTCTGTTAGTTGTAAGTTTTGTATCATGGGATGCACGGACATATCCGCTCTCTATCTCCGTGTATTTCATGTATATCATTTTTAACTATGTGCATAGATGTTATATGCCGTTTTTTTTATGTTTGTACTTACTTGGAAAATACAGAGATACCAGTGTAGTAACTATTTGTTTTCAAAGTGGCTTCGAAATAAAGAATTTAGTTATTCACCTGGAGTGCATTGACACTATTAGACTTGGTTTCATCATTAAGGTTACATAACTTATTACTAAACTTGGGAGTAAATACAATTTTTGTTCTGTTTTCATAGTAAAATATTTAACTATTATTTTTACTCTTTAATCATGGGCTGCGTCAGCTAAGCCTCTACTTTTGAAAAAGCGTTTTAATTCTATTAACACTTTATAATATTAAAAACAAAAAACAAAAAAATGTTTTGACACTGGTTATGTACTCTTTATTTATAAGATTTTAGACAACTTATAATGTGGGACGATGTGGTTCTAAATATCCTTCCACATTTTAAGCCAATGTTGGAAATAGTAATATATATATTTGTATAGATTTTAAATGTAAACTATTTTATTATTGTCCTAAGAGACTTATAACATTGATATTATGTACGATATGGTTGAACAACGGTTTATAGGGAAAGTCATAAAATATTGTTCTGTAATTACTGAAACGTCTTCTACACAGATGAACGTATATTAAATGACTGCACTAAAATATAGCTGCACATCTATTAACAAATCACACCTTCTAAAACAGTTGGTTGTATACTATTTAAATTTATTTGGCACCATCCGATGCGTTGGTTGTATACTATTAAAAAATTATTTGGCACCATCCGATGCGTTGGTTGTATACTATTAAAAATTATTTGGCACCATCCGATGCGTTGGTTGTATACTATTAAAAATTAGTTGGCACCATCCGATGCAGTGGTTGTACACTATTAAAATTACCTTTACAATGTATAATTGTTGTTGGTTAAATATTATTCACCCAAGGACCGAGTTAGTTAGAGTAGACAGAATTTATTCAAAGTGTGTTTTTATCTCCAACGGAGAAGTAGACTCAGTGAAAAGTGAGGGTTGGCTTGCCTCCCTAATAATAAAGAAAAAGTGATGCTTGATTGGCCTAATCACCCTATTTATGGGTCAGTGAAGCTTTAACGCTAAGTTGTATAGATGTGTTGAGAAGGAGATTATATGTATTTTTTTATACCTATAAGTTTTCATACAATTTATGTTCAAATATGTTTTCTGTTATAGATGTAACGCTAACGGCAGTCTTCGACATTCGTCAATTTCTCATCACCCGGTATTCCAATACTGTGGGTGCTTGCAGACTCCGTTCACGTAACATCTGCTCAAATTTGTAATTAAGCTACTTTTATCTTAAATTATCTTTAAGTTCGAGAATGGCTGCATCGCAGGCTCAACCAACCGGCTACACGCTCGATGGGTGCGATTGGAGCTGCGGCACACCCATTCTTCGTAAGTTTTGTTATCCGTTAGTAAATAAGTTTTGTTTTCCAAATTATGATAGGACCTATTTACCCAGTCTAGTGTAACTATATTGGCTTACTGGTTACTAGAAAAAAAAATTAAAAATATATAATTTATTGATTGAAATTGGTTTGGAATTTAATAGAAACTATTTAATAATATTTGGCTGATTTATAAAGCGCCGTTTTCATGAAAAATCATCTCAAGGGCGCTGAAATCATCTCAAGGGCGCTTTTGACTATTTAATTGGACGAAATCGGGTCTGATTTCCTCCAATGATTATTTCCATTACTAAGGCCAAAGTCCTGTAAATAATCAATTCCAAAAGTCGTTCGTGAGTCATGATTGTTCATGAACGAGTTCGTTCCGACTTTTTCCAAATTCCGACTCGCAACCTCGCACTTGGCCGATTTTCGGGTGGCTGTGCCCACAACCTTTTTCCAGGGCTGGATCCGCGCCTGAATATTACGATCTCCTTTTAGTTATGTATGACAAAAAGAGATGTAAAATAAAACGTCAAAACCTTTTGCCTATCTGTAGACACTATTTTACTTCTCAAAGTTGTCATCATGATACGTTTGTCGTCGCTTTCTAGTTCATTAATTTGAAATGTCTGAAAACAGAGATGACAATATTATTTATCTTGCTACAAAAAAGTTGGGTTGCTTGACATTCCGTTTTCATTTAACAAAGAACCACAAAAAAAATAAGGAACTACATCGGAAGGTTCGGCCGACCGACCACCTGATCCTCAAACCAGATTCATTTTTTAATCCCTTTCTGCGCATTTCCTTAAAATTAACGACAAAATGTTACGATTGTAGACAATCACATGACGGGGGATGTTTTTTTGTTTAGTTTTATGTGTTTTGGGTTATTTGCAGGGTCATGCCACATTAGTTCAGAAGAAATAAATGTTTATTTAATTTCATTTTATTTTTATCAAATAATTTCTTCGTGGAAGACTTGATTAAGACTGACAATGCAGTGCTTTTTTTACAATAGCACCACACAGGAGGCCCTGAAGAAAATAATTCCCCTCAGGGCCTATGTCATCCTTGGGATGATGTGTGGAGTGTTTTTTAAGAAAGGATGGTTAGGAAGTTCTGAGAAGGAAAAGGATATAAGGGGTGGGTAGGAAGCTGGGTGTCATTGTGTCCAGGAGTGACGGACGTATGAATCCATCTCTTCCACTGCGGTGAAAGGAGATGTTCTGAGAGAGTACAGCTGGAGAAGTCAAAAGGACTCCCTTAACCATTCTCTCCCGATCCAGCTTGAGATGCAGTTGGTAGGCAGATGCATCCGCCGCCAAAACCTGGACAAATCTCTACCCACGAACACGAATCTTTGTTTAACTTGCTATTTCGATCATCTTCTAAAATGCATATTTTTCATAATAACGGCATGTGATGACCGTGGCCGGTATCAACATTACTTTACTGGACTCCGGGTGTGGATCCAGCTTCCTCTATATGTGATCTCAGTTTAGGGAGATTGACACAATAATAAGTCGTAGGTAGACTAGGCGAGTTTATTCCGAGATATGTTACAGGTCGTGCTTCCTACGAAGCGATAATGCAAAGAGGACGGTAGACAGCAATCACACCCTTTTATACGTTCCTCATGCTGTCTCACTCATACACGCATGTCTCTTTCATACCGCAAGACATACGTTCACCACATCCCTCCACACTTAAATCCGAAGACAGTTACACAACATTAACTGATAATTATTTACAATACATATAATATTCCAATATTTACAATGTAAGTAATTCATGTTGAGTCGAGAGCTGAGTGCTGTCTTCATTGACTCATCTGTGTGTTCGTGGTCGTAGTCGGTCCTTCCAATTTCCCGACGTTGACGCCACTGGATCACTGGAGCTGGAAGGAGAAGGAGAAAAACCCATTAGACTGTCATCCAGGCCAAAGCCGGAGACATCGTATTCGTCATACGACAGTCTCTTCGTCTCAGACGCGATATAAGGATTGCTGTGTTTCTTTTCCCATGATACACATAATTTAGACAACTGATCAAAATGCCTTTTCCAATACATAATTTTACCATTTAAATTTACCTCAATTATATAAAGTTTTTTTCCTAATTGTTTATACACTTTCCCTGGTACCCATTTATCATTGTTTTGGTCTCTGAAATCTCTAACCATTACCCTTTGATTTATCGAAAAACCCACCGATTCTTTATTATTTCTCTTATAATAATATCTTTGATTTTCCTGACATTTTGAATTTTGTTTCTTTCTTAATTATATTATCCTTATCTCTCCCCCCTCTCGGTACAAAACTGTTCAAGTTTGACCTTAGTTTCCTTCCAAACATTACAACTGCAGGTTCTAAACCAGTTGTACAGTGTGGTGCATTTCTGTAATCAATTAAAAAATTTCCTAATTTTTCCTCATAACCTGACTGAAACTTATTTCTTATCATCATTTTTTTTTTTAATTTTTACACGTTCGAACCGCGTTTTCTGCTAGACCATTTGATTGTGGATGATTTACCGGAGTAGTTAAATGTTTGATGTTATTCATCTCACAAAACTCTTTGAAGTCCGCTGACATGAAAGCGGCTCCATTATCTGAAACTATTGTCTGTACACTCCCGAAATAACTAAATAAACCCTTTAATATTTTAATAGTGTTATACGAATTTGGAGAATTTACTTCCACACAGTCTAACCATTTTGAGGTTGAGTCAATAATTACAAGAAAATATTTATTTGCAATTGGGCCCGCATAATTAATATGCACCCTACTCCATATTTCTTCCATTATAGGTAAATCTATGTTATTTTTAAATAAACTTAGAATTTGAGTATCCAAGTCATTCTCTACGTGAACTGGTTCCTCATTCCCAATTATTTCTAATTGCACTTTACTTTTATTAAAACTACCCGCTTTCTCCGAAAAAACCTCCTGGAATTTTCGAATTTTTTTATTCACTTTACTTCTACCACTCTCAAATACACTATGAGAAAAAATTTCACTACCCTCCTGGGATGAAATTGATTGTAAATCACTTCTATCATTCTCAAAACCACTATGAGAAAAAATTTCACTACCCTCCTGGGATGAAATTGATTGTAAATCACTTCTATCATTCTCAAAAACACTATGAGAAAAAATTTCACTACCCTCCTGGGATGAAATTGATTGTTCATTTATTTCCCCATTACTTTTTACTATGGGAACGATTGGTGACGCAAACTTACTATAGTTTACCGGAACTGAAATACCTTCCGATTGTAAACGGCCCAATTCCGATTCAACCTTTGCTTTTAAAGCAAACGGTATATTTCTCGGATTGCTGAATTTCGGTTCCGCATTCTCTTTTAATTTCAAATGCACTTAATATTTATTGAATCTACCCAGTTTCTCCGAAAAAACCTCCGGGAATTTCCGAATTAAATTATCTACTAAACTAGTATTATTCTCAACCATATTATGAGAAAAATTTTCACTTCCCTCCTTTACTACGCAAAATTCTAACATTTCCCTATAACCGTTGAAATCAACTGTTAATAAGATACAACCCAATAAATTTAACTTACAGTTAGCGTAACCCATTAAGGTTAAATCCTTTGGTTTTAAATTCAAATGTTTGAAATGTTTAACATAATCTTTGTCAGTCAAAATCGAGATCGCCGCTCCTGTGTCCAATAACCCGTTTAGTTCCACATTATTCACTAAAACTTTGCACAATATTGGTTCACAATATACTGCGTTTATCCGCAACATTTTTTTATGTTCCTGCGTATTGACGAACACTGAAGAAATGTTATTATTATTTAAACCGCGACATATCTTCCCAATATGCCCTTTTACTCTGCATTTATAACAAAACACGTCTTTCAATTTACAATTTACTGAATCGTGATAATTCCCGCAATGTTTACATTTCGTTCGATCCGCTGACCTCGCTCTGTACGATGTAACATTCTTGTCCGAAGTTCTAAAAAAATGTTTACCCACCGAATTTTGTTTTTGTGACAAATTGTTCGATGTATTTTAAAATTTATTTACTAAATCAACACTTTCCGTTTTAATTTGCTTATTCATTACCTCGAATGAATCCATAGCAAAAGCACATTCTACAACCTTTTTTAATGAAAAGTTTTCAGCTTCTACAAATAATTTCTCCTTAATTCGCCCCACTCGAAGACCGGTGACAAAAATATCTTTTAAATTATATTCCAGTCTGTCCTCGAATTTACAAAATCGAACGAGATTCCTTAACCGTGCTATATAATCAGTAACCGATTCTGAACTTTTTTGTTTCGTAGCAAAAAAAATTTCGCGCTCTTTGAACACATTTCGTTTGATAACTACATGATTCTCTAGTAATAACAATAAATTTTCGACCGTAATATCAGTAATTTTTTTAGGAAAACACAATTCAATCAATAAATCTATTGTCTCTGTGTGTAAATGAGATATTAAAACCGCTCTCTTTTTCTCTACCGAATTAATTTTGTCATCATTGACGAGGATGAACTGTTCGTATTGCAATACGAACGTCTCCAGTTTGTCCCTCAAATGACAGAACCTGGGTAGTTCTCCCCCTTCCATCTTCACACAGATACAATCAATAAGCAGAAAATTTTACAAACAACACTCAACTCACGACTCTGTTGACTTGCTGCTGCTCCGATCTCGCCCTTCCGCGGATCGTCTCTTGGCTCCTGTACCCTGGTCGTCCTTCTAATGCCCGGCACGCCTTCCGTGAGGTCTGCACCTGGTCTCTGGTCTTCTCCTGAAGACCCGGACTTCTCCATCCACGCCTTACGTGTATGCTCCTGGTTCTCCTGGTTCTCGGCACTGAATAAACCAATCCAGCGCCTTGCTGTTCCTCGGATGCCAATTTCTGCTGCTCTTGCCTATTGCCCCTGTAGCCTCAATCTCGGATTCCTCTATAGGCTGCACCAAATGTGATTTTGGCTGCCCGTGATTCCTTTTTCGACTGCCAAATGTGACAATTTGGCTGCCCGTGGTTCTTTTTCAAACCGCGCCAAATGTGATATGATTTGGCTGCTTCTCGTTCCTTTATCGGCTGCGCCAAATGTGATTTTGGCTGCTTCTCGTTCCTTTATCGGCTGCACCAAATGTAATTTTGGCTGCTTCTAGTTCCTATTCGGCTGCGCCAAATGTGATGACCGTGGCTGGTATCAACATTACTTTACTGGACTCCGGGTGTGGATCCAGCTTCCTCTATATGTGATCGCAGTTTAGGGAGATTGACACAATAATAAGTCGTAGGTAGACTAGGCGAGTTTATTCCGAGATATGTTACAGGTCGTGCTTCCTACGAAGCGATAATGCAAAGAGGACGGTAGACAGCAATCACACCCTTTTATACGTTCCTCATGCTGTCTCACTCATACACGCATGTCTCTTTCATACCGCAAGACATACGTTCACCACACGGCATGCCGCCGCCCCGGAAACCGTTTGTTGGACAACCAACACTTCTGCTATAAGTGACCTCAAGTAGTTTGTTACGTTTGATGACTTAGCAGGGGTGCCCAGGTTCATGGCGTAGGTTTGGTTCTGGATCTTGGCGGTGGGTACGTCTGCCTACCAACTGGCTCTGCGTGGCTGGTCGGGTCCGGAGAGACTGGTTGAGGGAGACCTTTTGACCTCTCCAGCAGGAAGACCTCTCCCCAAAGATGACATAGGCCCTGAAGCGAATTATTTTCCTCAGGGCCTCATGTGTGAAGCTAATTTAAAAAAAATACTAAATGTCTGCACTACAGTGCACTCCATAGCTAAAGTTCTTAGTTTCGTATAGTACTAGATGGCGCGTGGTCGCCATTTTACGATTTAGTGTAGATTTACTATAGACGAATGCATTACATAATAGGTAGGTAAATATGATAACAAAGTCTTTGTTTTGCTTTTTTGTAAAAATCTCTACATTTTTACATCTACATTTTTACTTATATTTTGTTATGTTAACAAGTCGGATGTTTAAATAAGAATTTACCTAATTGGTTTTTGTCGTTATATTCCTGTGAAATAAATGTTTCCAATTTGCTATGTAAACTATTTCCACTCATAAAAGTAAATTTGATTCTAAAGGTTATCTTCAAATTTTCTGAAAAATGTTAAAACATACGAGTATTATAAAAAATACTAGTATGCAGTTCACACCGGTAGAAGCGAAAACTTCAGAAAAAAGAGTCGGAAGGCTACGAAGCACCGCATAAAGAGGAGACCGAATATTCTAACCACGGGCGTAGCCAGGTTTTAGTTTCGGGGGGGGTTCAAAAAAATAAAACTCAAAACTCGCGTCGGGGGGGGGGGGGGGGGGGGTATTGTCGGACTTTGTATTAGGTCCTTACACATGAAATTAGCGTTTTGCCGTACTGGCAACTTTGATCTCAAATATCTTCTCTTTGGTTAGGAATTCCAAATTCAAATTTATACAGCTATTTACTCATGTATTTGTGTTTCGAAAATTATAATTCATTTGTTTTTTCCTTAATTGTTTTTTTTTCTTTGCGTCACTTAGTTTACAGAATGGAAAACTTGATTATTGACGTTGATATCTTAACTTTTCGGGGGGGGGGGTTGAACCCCCAAAACCCCCCCCCCCTGGTTACGCCCATGATTCTAACCCATTCTCTATAAATGCTTTAGATGCATGTGTTTGTCTCTTTTTAGTGTCGCTTTTTCGTTTCATCCAGTTTGTTTCAAATCACAACCGTGCTTAAGAAGTTTTCACTTCAAAGTAATTATAAAATAATTTTGTTCGTGGTTTGCTTATTGTTTCTTTTTAGTGTCGCTTTTTCGTTTCATCCAGTTTCAAATCACAGCGGTGCTAAAGAAGTTTTCACTTCACAGTAATTAAAACATATTTTTTTTTCTTGGTTTGCTTATTGTTTTTTTTTATGTCGCTTTTTCGTTTCATCCAGTTTAAAATCACAACGGTGCTAAAGAAGTTTATCACTTCAAAATAATTACAAAATTATTTTGTTCGTGGTTTGCTCATTGTTTCTTTTAGTTTCGCTTTTTCGTTTCATCCTGATTAAAATCACAACGGTGGTAAAGAAGTTTTCACTTCAAAGTAATTATAACATAATTTTTTTCGTGGTTTTGGGGTATTATGCCGTGTTGCGCTACCTCCTTCTTTAGCCAACGTTTCGGACAGTGTTGCAGTGTCCATCATCAGGGCAGATGTGTATGATAAATAATTTTTGGCCGTGAGAATCTAAAATCGTACCTTCAGAGACATTGATTATGTTAGTAACTTACATTGATTACATTATTACTTACTTGATTATATTAGTAATTACATTAGTAACGATTTTTAATTTAGTAAGTCTTGATTTGCCGGTTATAAGACAATGCTGTTCAGGACACATCCTGTATTTAATTTTAAAAATTATTTTATCCAAAATAAGCTCGTCAAAATGTTTTGAAATTGTGGAAAATATCAAATCGAATCATAATTGATTACTTCGCTTTTATCCCATTTTTATAGATCAGTGTTATTTAACTCTGTTTCCATAGATCTGGAAGTATACTCTTCTACAAAGACCGACTAAAGACTGTGAGAGAGTAAGAGGGGATAATCGTAAACGGCGACACGCTGCCGTAAGAATAAAAGTGGAATATCATCGGGACCGATATAATTATTGGGATCAACGAGTTAAGTTTGTTTTAAATATGCGTCAAATTCAATGAGTACCTACATGCGACAAGTTTAAAATGGCACCAGGAAAAAAATTATGGCTTATTTCAAATTTTTTATCAAAACATATTACTGCGTAGATGTACAAAGGTTTTTTTTCATTTTTCATGTAGGAGGTAGGTCGGCATAAGATTTTTTTAAATTCGTAACTTCACTCTTAAAAGGAAAAAATAAACAAATCTTTCACCAAGAGATATAGAAAAATTTCAAACGATGCAGCAGATTCCGTCATTGTAACCATTTTATTTTGATAGGTACTAGTTTTAAATATCAGAGACTCCCCGCTGTAACTAACCCAGGGGTCGGCAAACTTATTAGCCAAATGCGTACATTACAATAGTACAAAAAAATTTTGAGAGCCAAATCTGTTTATTGATTTAGCAAAAAATTGTTATATTTTTAGCACTTCGTAAAATTACGGGTATGCTGAATAAACTTGCTTTCGTACGTAAAAATTTTATTCATTGATAAAATACAATATGTAAGAGGCTTCTGACTCGCATACTGCTGTCATTTTTTGCCTCATCTGTTTTTATTTATTTTAAGGTTTCATTTTTTTATTTATTTTTTATTTTTTTTATTTTTTATTTTTTTTTAAATATATCCTATATATATTAATGTTGCAATATTAATATATGTATGTATCTTTATAAAACAATGTATCATACATTTTCCATGTTGCACGATCTAATGAATTTCATGAGTCTTGAAATGGCATAGTAGTCGGTTGAAGCTATCAAATTATGAATTTCCGATGGGTTTGAGGTCATCAATATTGTTACTCTCTGTTGTTCAAATTTAATACACTTTGTGAGAGTGTGTTCAATGTCTTCAAATTCTTCACATATAGAGCACATTGGAGAATCAGAGAGGCCTAACAGACACAATATTCTTCCCATTAGTGCATGTCCGGATCTTAATCTAAAAATGACTCTCATTTCTAATCTCTTCAGATTGGTTTCAGTGAACCATGGTGTTTTAAAGGGTTCTTTTTGAAGCTTTCTATACCATACGCCCTTATTGGCAGATAAATTTTCAAAATGCTCATTCCACATATTATTACATAGTAAATGTATTTTTTGGGAGTAATCTTCGTTATCTGGCGTCCAGTCATACTCGTGACCTTTCACCCCTGCTTCGTCTGCCAACAAATCCGCCTCTTCATTTCCATGTATCCCTACGTGAGATGGAATCCATTGTAAACGTCAATGTCTTTCTGATGTAACTTCATTAAGTGCTCTACAATATTATATGCTATTTTTCTGCAGGCAACTCCTTTCGAAACTCTCTTTATATGTTGAAGCGCACTTTTGGAATCACTTAATATAAGAATTTTATTCCAGTTGTTTCCATCTGCATACTTCACCGCTTCTTTGATTGCTATCAATTCTGCATTCATAATAGGGCAGTCTTTGTTCAATTTTATTTGACGAGTGAAGTTGTTTTGCATTGATATGAAGGCAGCTCCAACTTGTTCAACTTTTTTCGATCCATCGGTATATATCTGTTTAAAGCCTGAGTATTTGTTAATTATCATACCATTTACGACGTTACTAATTTCACTCAATGAGAGTTGTCTTTTGGGGTAATTGAAATTGTCAATCTCAACTGAAATACATTCCAAATCGATTGCTCCTACCCAGGTTTCTAGAGAGTACATATCTAGACATTTATTTGAATTTGTTTTCCAATACATTGTTTCTGTACAAGTTTGAACCATCAAAGGTAATTTTTTATTATTCCAGTACTTGTTTTGGGTCAAGGATTTTAGTTTGAGGACCTCTGAAACCAGTGGATTATTTTCAGTTGATACAGCTCTAAGCCAAAATCTTGCTGCCAGTTTCCAAGCTCTTATGTGTAACGGGAGGGCACTCATTTCACTTTGTAAAACATGTACAGGAGTTGAGTTCAAGAAGCCTCCACATATTCTTAAAGCTCGCGATTGGATTCTCTCTAACTTTTCAATGTTGCTTTTGGTAGAGTTATGGAAAAGTATACTACCATAGTCTAATCGACTTCTTATGAGAGATGTGTACAATCTTCTCATATGAAGTGGGTGAATTCCCCAACTTTTACCTGACAAGACTTTCAAAATATTCATCGGCGGATTCAATTTTAGACAGGTGTTACTTATATGGTTATTCCAAGCGAGTCTTTAATCCAACCACACACCAAGAAACTTATGGTTGTCTACTCTTTCTATAAGTACATCATTTATTTTAATATTCAGAACATTTCGTCTCTTTTCTCTTGCGAATATACATATTTTCGTCTTATGTTCTGATATTTCGAGTCCTTTTATTTTAAGAGCATTCTGTAGTTCTAACAACGCTTTTTGTACAACATCTTCAAAATCATGACAATGACGGACAAACACTCAATGCGAATAATGTCCTTGCATCTCCTTGGAAAGTTTGAGTAAGTCAGGTTTGGATGTCGTTATTCATAATTTTAAGCACGATTCCAGTTTCTCATCAGTCGAGTATATCACGTCGAAGGCTTGGAAAATGTTGGGATTTATTCTTGGAGTAAGTTCTGTTTTAAAAAAGCCACAAACATTGAAGACTCTCTACATATCCTATGTTAGAAGCTATCTGGATTATGTTTCTAAAGTGTGGAACCCTCTTTGTTCTACATATAAAGCAAATATAGAAAGAGTTCAGAAAAAGTTAATGAAATAGGTCTCTTATTGCGTGCAAAATGATAAAAACTATGTCCCCGTAAACCTTTAATCTCTTGATCAACGCCGAGATATCAGAGATGCTCTGTAAGATTATTCGTAACTTCTTTGATAGCCCGTATTTACTACAATATATTTCAGATGTCCATTAAGAGTTACTCGATCTCTGGATACATATTACATCCCTAAGAGCAGGGGTGCTCATACTTGAACTGCTGGCGATCTACCTCAATATTATTAGACTCCGATTGATCGACTCTGGCATGGTGGTGCCGGGGGGGGAGGGGGATTTGGTAGAAATCCTTCTTTTTATTGCGACCTCATTTTATGCCGATTTATGTATCACATGTGACTGAGTATTCTTCCATAAAAATCACGGATCTTCTGCGTAAGAGTCCCGAAACAACAGCTACACACGGAACAGTCAATTTCAATAAGGCATGCAATTCAAATGCAAAGCTTCACTCGGTAAACGGTGAATCGACAACTTGTTATTTAATTTATCATTTTATTGTGAATTCAAAACTGGTTCACATTAAATCCTTATGCTGTGAATTAAAACTACACTCAGTACATAAATAGTCTGCAACTAGAATTTTATAATTGCACTTCGAATAAGAGAATGTTTTCCACCAGAATGTGTCAGCAGATGAATTCACAACAGGAATTACACTACATTTTGAATACAAAACTGGTTTAGATTAAATTCTATGTGTGGTTAATTAAAACTACACTCAGAATATAAAAATGTTTATTCTATGATTCTGGCAGTACATAAATAGTCTGCGACTAGAATTTTATAACTGCACTTCAAATAAAAGAATGTTTTTCTTTCGAAATGTGTCAGCAGATGAATCCACAGCTGGAATTTTACATTCTGAACACAAAACTGGTTTAAATTAAATCTGTTTGCGGTGAACTAAAACTATACTAGGAGTATGAAAATGGTTTTTCTTTGAATCAGTACATAAATAGTCTGCAACTAGAATTTTATAACAGCACTTCGAATAAGAAAAGGTTTTCATTCGAAATGTGTCAGCAGATGAATCCACAACTTGAATTTCACATTGTGAACACAAAACTGGTTTAAATTTAATCTGTGCGGCAAATTAAAACTACACTCAGAACAAGAAAATGTTTTTTTTATTCTAGCATCACATGCATAGTCTGCAAGAAAAAATTTATTACTGCACCTCGAATAAGATAATGCTTTCCTTCAAAATGTTTCAGCAGATGAATCCACAACTGGAATTTTACATTTTAAACACAAAACTGGTTTAAATTAAATCTGTGTGCGGCAAATTAAAACTTCACTCAGAACATGAAAATGGCTTCTCTTTGATTCTGGCAGCACAAACATCTGCAACTTTAATTTTGTGATTGCACTTCGTTTAATCATAAAATAGAATGTTTGCCTTCGAAATATTACAACAGAAATTTTACATTATGAACTGGATTAAATTAAAACTGTGTGCGGCGAATTAAAACTACACACAGATGAAAATGATTTTTCTTTATTTTGTCAGCACATACAGAGTCTGCAACTAGAATTTTAAACATCGAATAAGATAATTTTTTCCTTCGAAATATGTCAGCAGATGAATTCCAAATCTGGAATTTTACATTCTGATCACATAACATATATCACATGGTTTTGAATTAAGAGTGAATCTATTCACCACCCTCATTTTGAATTATTTATTAATAAACTTCGTATCGCCTTCAAGTTACAACTCGGACTGACTGACTCATAAACAAACCAAACCACACACTAGAAACTAGATCGATAACTTCGGGCTTTTGAATGGGGCAATTCACAACTATATTTAACCATGAATATGCAACAATTTTACGATTTTTTGTTATGGGGACTTGTAACGTCACACACCACAGATGAAGATAGAGTATATAACAACCAAAATGCGCGACCATTGACAATATAAGTTACAAATAAATTTTAAACAGAAAGGCGTGAAAAATGGGCTGTCTTATTAATTTAGGGTCAAATAAAACAAGAACTGTGAATAGATCTATTTACATTGGCAATTTTTTCACGAGATCGACTCAAAAAGCACTCGCGATCGACCGGTCGATCGCAATAGACCGTTTGAGCATCCCTGCCTAAGAGCATCCTAAATTATCTTGAAAATGTGTTTATAAGAACTAGCTGTAGCATATTTAACAGATTATACTCAAATATCGATGTGTTTAATATGAACCTTGCTAAATTCACAGCATTCATAAAAAAATAACACTCCCTTGAAAGCCACATGTTTAACTAATAACTTAAGATATCATTGATATCTGTGTTTCTCTTTTTTTTTTCTTTTTTTAGTTTGCCACATTTTCTCTCCTACTTTTAGCAATTCGAATTTAAATAAAATCACTTCCTGAAAAAAATTATTGACATCCAAAGGGTAACAATTGTTATAAGCAATAATTATCAGCCTGAAACGCTCATCTACATTGAAAAAATCTTCCGAGAAAAGATACTTGCCGGCAACGGAACTTGAACCCGTGTCCTTCTGATTGGCGGTCAGGTGCTCTGACCGTCTTGCAATAAAATCTTGTCTTAAATGTTAGTTTATCAATTAAAAAATAATTATAATTGATATCCATTAAAATTTAAATGTAAACCCTCGAAGAATTTCATTTAACACATTTTGCAGATGTAAGAAGATGCACTTTATCAGTGTACCAGACGTATCAAGCCTGTACAAGACTGTAAAAAAAGGGTACCGGTTTCAGTACACGACCAGGATGAAATGGTTGAAATAATAAAATACTGACCTCCCGTGCACCCAGTGCCTGATGAGTTGAGGACACTGGATGTGCCTAATTCTCTGCCCAGTCCTGGTGCGTGGCGGTTGCCTGAAGTAGGGCCGGCTTTCTGGAGGAGACTGATGGCACCAGGAGCAAAACCTAGGCAGAGGTCGGCGGGAGGCAGCAGATGATAATAACTTTTCCCAGAAGGAAATAATAACACGAGTTGACGTTGATGGAAGAACTAATTTATTTTCAAAAAATCACGCCTTTTATACCCGTTTTCGGGTGAAAAAACGGCCACGTGGTACATTTTTAGAGTGGGGGGATTTACCAATCCCGTTTTGTATATAAGGGGCGGTTTTCTGTTGCCGCTGGTTTTGCCGACCATTTCCTCGAAAGTGGTCGATTAAAATTGGTTTCTTAAATTAATTATACAGGTCAGGTTAATGTATTTACAATGTTTTCCTTAAAACAACAGTGTTTCTACGGATGTTCTACATTCGTAGATTTTTTGTTTGAAGAGTTTGGGTTGATTTTAAGGGAGTTTGACTTTTTGTCGGTAGGTATTTGTTATTTAACAAAGTGTTTGAATAGTTACAAAGAAGTTAATATTTTTCCAAGGTCCCCCGTAAGCCTGGCTATCGAAACCTTTTGGTTTCGTCGCCTTACGAGGTCCTGGGATTTTTAAAATGGAAAAAAGGTGAAATGATGCTAAAGTCTCGAAAATCTGCTCAAGTGCTGATAGCGCTGGCAGTTTAAGAGTTACAATGTTTATTTATGGCTCTATGGATGCCCCGTAGGACTCTGCACTGAAACGTCTTAGTTTCAGCGTCCTACGGGGTGTTTAAACGAAGTTATATTAAAATATGGTGTATTTTTGACCAATATAAAGGCCCTTAATAGGGACGCCCAAACTGGTTGTTTGGCTTTGTAGCCGGAAAAATAGCCCTGAAGGCGATGAAATAATAAGTTTAGGATGTCTCCTGGTGGCAACTTGGTAACCAAGTTTTTACTTGTGTCACCAGGGCATCTGTGTATTAAGAAAAAGACATTTAAAATTAAAAAAAATGTGTTTGAAAAAGATCGTTGCTGGCGGCACGGTAAAGCCGACTGAGAGCCCAAAAAGGCCCTTGTTGGGGCCGCCAAAAACGGGAGGTAAAGCAGCCTGCTTGGTAGAGCAGCCGCTTCCTGCTGAGCCATAACGGCAGAACAGCAAGGGAGGGAAGGCAGTCCGCTTAGCGGAGTAGCTGCTTCCTTCGGAGCCGAAAAAACGGCCCTTCTCAGGGCCATAACTAAAAAGGAGGCTAGTCAGCCTGGTTGCCTTTGGAGGCGTAAATAATCATAAATAAAGTATTAATTGTTAAAATTATTAAAATTATAGGATTCTAGAATGTCTCCCGGTGCAAACTTGGCACACAAGCTTTATTTGGTTGCACCGGGGCATTGTACATCAGTAAAACATATAAAATTAAAATTAAGAAATGAGGGAGAGTAACACGTCGGTTACACTCCCCCCGTGTAGCTACGCTGCACTAGTCTTCACGACGTGTTGAAGGTCGGTCAGTAGGGGTCGCATCAGTAGGCGGGGCCGGCAGGATCACAGCAAGCTCCGCGGCGGGTCGAACGTAGACTCCGGTGCTCGTCTGGATGCGGGCGGTCCTTACTTCGCCGTCTGCAGCAGGGGTAGCGTCCAGGACTCCGCCGCGGGGCCAGCTGTTGCGGGGCATCGCGGGGTCCATGACGACCACCAAATTTTTCTCGTTGATGGGGTTGCTTGACTCCCCCCGTGTAAAAGGCGCCACTTCCTTGACAGTGGTACTGCTGGGGCAGGGCGGGCTCGTCTTTGCTGCGCCGATGAGGAGCACGACTGATGTGACAGAAGTACTGCTGGGGCAGGGCGGGCTCGTCTTTGCTGCGCCGATGAGGAGCACGACTGATGTGACAGAAGTACTGCTGGGGCAGGGCGGGCTCGTCTTTGCTGCGCCGATGAGGAGCACGACTGATGTGACAGAAGTACTGCTGGGGCAGGGCGGGCTCGTCTTTGCTGCGCCGATGAGGAGCATGACTGATGTGACAGAAGTACTGCTGGGGCGGGGCGGGCTCGTCCTTGTTGCGCTGACGAGGAGCACCATTGACACCACTTTGGGTATGGTGCCGTCGGCCTGGCGTCACATGTGGTAGACGTCGGCTGTTGCGGGGTTTCTCACGTACGTAGGGTCGTGGAGCACCTTGTGATGGGGAGCGCGGCAGTCTCCGATGCCGCACCAGTTTCGGATTTTGCATGTCTTTGTTGAATGTCCTTTTAAACACACGCGGCAGAGTCGGGAACTTTTCACCGTCTCCCATCGTAATTTTACATCTTTCCCGACGAACTCACGGCAGTCTTCGAGCCAATGACCCTTTTCGCCGCACTGTAGGCACCCGTCGCGATTTGTACTTTCGCTAGGGTTCGTGTTGTTATACGAGTCATATTGTGGTGACTTTCGCGTACTTTCACTATGTTTTTCACGACTGTCATATTGTGGTGACTTGCGCGACGGACTTTCACTATGTTTTTCACGGTTGTCATATTGTGGTGACTTGCGCGACGGACTTTCACTATTTCGCAGCCCGAATTCTGTTGTGGCGAATGAGTGTTCGCGACGCGGTCTAGACCTCGCGGGGTCGACCATACCCGATTTGGTGATGGCGTTCGCGATGGTCTTTAGGAAGGCGGTGTACTGGCAGATCGTAGCGGGTGCGTCGTAGCGCCGCACCTCCATCAGCCACGCCAACCGCATCGTGCACGGCATCTTCCCCGCGATGTCGCTGAGGAGCGCCGGGTTGGTCAGGTATCCCTCATTGTTGAGGGAGCGAAGTGATGCCACCAGGTTCTGCACCGTTCCCGAAAAGTCTGCTATTTCTTCTAGAGAAGCCTCTGCTGTCAGCTGAGGGAGCCGCTTGGCCTTGTCTAGCATCAAGGCGGCCAGCGAAGTCGTCCCTCCGTAGCGCTGCTCCAGCACGTCAAGAATTTCAGTCACTTGAGTGGGGTCCATCAGGAGGGGTCCCACGGCGTCTCGGGCCTTCCCTTTGAGGGCCCGCTGCAGTCGGATGAGGTTTTCACTGCTAGTCATCCGGCAGGTAGCCGTTGATTGGTTGTACTGCGCCCTCCAGGTGGGCCACTCCAGTGGGTCCCCAGAGAAGGGAGGCAGGTCCTTGGCCATCGACTGCCTGGCGATGAGAGCAGCCATCCGGGGGTCATCCTCAATTGTAGGATGGGGGCTGTCCTGAGCCCTTGAAGCTCTTATGGCCTCTGTGAGCGCGTTGGTGAACTGGGCCATCGGGTTGTCCGTCTGCTGGACCCAGGTTCTGGTTTGGCGGGCCGTCTCCTCCGCATTTGGTTGCGGTGGGAATAGCGGCAGGCCGGAGCTCGGACTGGCAGCGGATGGTATTTGGTCATCAGGCTGCGCCGGCTCATGATGTGCCCACTGGGCGTATGCAGATGGTCCCTCAGTGTGGTAGTAAGGGGGCGGCGGCAGGGGGCCTCCAGGCCCTGGCTGCGCCAGCGAGGCGTACCTCTGGTCCACCAGAGGCACAGGGTCCACAGGCATCTCACGTACGGCGGAGCGCTGCCTCTGGTCGTCCAGGGGTGCGGGCGGTACGGGGCCGGGAGGTCCATGCTGCATCCATCCTTGTCCCTCATGGTGACGAAGGAGCGGCGGCGGAGGGCCTTCAGGCCCTGGCTGCGCCGGTAAGGCGTACCTCTGGTCCACCATGTTTTGCGGTTTTCTACGCTTATACATATACATTTCTTTTTAGTTATGCTGTACTATGAGAACTGAACTCCGTTGTTCGTTTTTGTACCGTCCTTCTCCCCATATAAGGGGTTGGACCCTGGACCGTGTCCCCGCCTACGTACCATGGCCGGTCATCTAGAACTGGTGGAGCTGCACCTGTTTGCCGCGCCACACCCCGTGACATGAAGAGGCTGGGGAGAAGGCTGAACGACATCCGAAAGCTGTCCGTCCCGCCTCCGGCGACCCGACGCTTCTCTCCCTAGGGTCTTCTTCATGTTTTCCACTTACTGTCGTCTAGGCACCACCGGCTAGCTGGCTTAAGGACGACGCTGCCGGTTGTGGGGAGGCCGGACAATCAGCCTCCTTCACTGTCTCGGGGACTGCCGGCAGCCAGGTTGCGGTGACACCGGTTCTTATCTGTATATATGTTATTTTACTTGTTTCCTTCTTTTTAACGTACAGTGCTCGGTGCCGCCCGCCGGATTATGTATGGTCATGTCTCCCGCTGTCATGAGCTAATTACTCATGACGGCTGCTGTCATTTTGATTACTTTATTTTTTTTGTTGATGTTACTAACAACTTGTTCGACTGTCCATGAGGCTCACTGCTTTTGCATTGACACCTCCATGGGCTTTAGAATTGTAGAGATTGACCATTACAGTACAGTCCTGTAGGCGCGCCCGCATACCGCCACCTAACACAGTATGAGGGGACATTGAAGGTCTAGATTCGTTACATTAAAAGTAGAGCCATTTATTCAAAAAAATTAGATTCTTGCGAGAACTCCGAAGGGGCGACCATAAGTTGCCTATACCGGGGTGGGACAGTGGTGGGTACTTCAATGGTCCACCAGAGGCACAGGTCCCACAGGCATCTCACGTACGGCGGTGCGCTGCCTCTGGTCGAGCAGGGGTGCGGGCGGCGGTACGGGGCCGGAAGGTCCAGGCGGCATCCATGTTGGACTGCCATTGTAGTTGTGTTGCGGCGGCGGAGGGCCTCCAGGCCCTGGCTGCGCCGGCGAAGCGTACCTCTGGTCTACCAGAGGCACAGGTCCCACAGGCATCTCACGTACGGCGGTGCGCTGCCTCTGGTCGTGCAGGGGTGCGGGCGGCGGTACGTGGCCGGAAGGTCCAGGCGGCATCCATCTTGGACTGCCACTGTAGTTGAGGGGCTGCGGCAGGGGGCCTCCAGGCCCTGGCTGCGCCAGCGATGCGTACCTCTGGTCCACCAGAGGCGCCGGTCCAACGAGCATCTCACGTACGGCGGTGCGCTGCCTCTGGTCGAGCAGGGGTGCGGGCGGCGGTACGGGGCCGGAAGGTCCTGGCGGCATCCATCTTTGTTCCCCATAGTAGTGAGGGGGCGGCGGCGGAGGGCCTTCAGGCCCTAGCTGCGCCGGCGAGGCGTACCTGTGGTCCACCAGAGGCACCGGTCCAACGGGCATCTCACGTACGGCGCTGTGCTGCCTCTGGTCGTCCAGGGGTGCGGGCGGTACCGGGCCGGAAGGTCCAGGCGGCATCCATCTTGGATTGCCTTGGCTGCTTGGCTGCGGGGCTCGGCTATCTCGTGCCGGCTCAGGAGCGTTGTGAGGCTGCACCCAAGTTGATTGTTCATGGCTGCTTGGCTGCGGGGCTCGGCTATCTCGTGCCGGCTCAGGAGCGTTGTGAGGCTGCACCCATGTTGATTGTCCATGGCTGCTTGGCTGCGGGGCTCGGCTATCTCGTGCCGGCTCAGGAGCGTTGTGAGGCTGCACCCATGTTGATTGTCCATGGCTGCTTGGCTGCGGGGCTCGGCTATCTCGTGCCGGCTCAGGAGCGTTGTGAGGCTGCACCCAAGTTGATTGTTCATGGCTGCTTGGCTGCGGGGCTCGGCTATCTCGTGCCGGCTCAGGAGCGTTGTGAGGCTGCACCCATGTTGATTGTCCATGGCTGCTTGGCTGCGGGGCTCGGCTATCTCGTGCCGGCTCAGGAGCGTTGCTTTGTGCCAGCCCTGAAGTACTGCGTTGTGGCAGCCCTGAGGTGCTAGGTTGTGTCAGCCCTGCGGGGCTTGGTTGTGCAGTAGGCTGTGGCGCTTGTAGGGCTGCCATCAGCTGTTGTATCTGCTTTCTCTGGTGGCGCAGCTGTCGTCGCAGCTGGCGCACCGTATCCTTCGTGGCTGTGGAGGGTGGAGGCCCCTCATCGCTGTCCTCTGCGGAGCTCGTCACCGGGGTAGTGCTGGATGAGGGCCGGGGCGTGGCGTCAGGGGAGACGTCAGGCACGCCCAGGGGCTCGGCTCCGGCGTCCGGAGCAGCAGTCGGTGGCTCAGCAGGGGGCGATGGAGGTCCATCGTCTTGCGCCGTCCTCTTCGATCGTAGGGCGGGCGGAGACATCCTGGAGTCGTGCAGCGGATCCGGCTCGAAGGACCACTTGTACCAGACGTATCAAGCCTGTACAAGACTGTAAAAAAAGGGTACCGGTTTCAGTACACGACCAGGATGAAATGGTTGAAATAATAAAATACTGACCTCCCGTGCACCCAGTGCCTGATGAGTTGAGGACACTGGATGTGCCTAATTCTCTGCCCAGTCCTGGTGCGTGGCGGTTGCCTGAAGTAGGGCCGGCTTTCTGGAGGAGACTGATGGCACCAGGAGCAAAACCTAGGCAGAGGTCGGCGGGAGGCAGCAGATGATAATAACTTTTCCCAGAAGGAAATAATAACACGAGTTGACGTTGATGGAAGAACTAATTTATTTTCAAAAAATCACGCCTTTTATACCCGTTTTCGGGTGAAAAAACGGTCACGTGGTACATTTTTAGAGTGGGGGGATTTACCTATCCCGTTTTGTATATAAGGGGCGGTTTTCTGTTGCCGCTGGTTTTGCCGACCATTTCCTCGAAAGTGGTCGATTAAAATTGGTTTCTTAAATTAATTATACAGGTCAGGTTAATGTATTTACAATGTTTTCCTTAAAACTACAGTGTTTCTACGGATGTTCTACATTCGTAGATTTTTTGTTTGAAGAGTTTGGGTTGATTTTAAGGAAGTTTGACTTTTTGTCGGTAGGTATTTGTTATTTAACAAAGTGTTTGAATAGTTACAAAGAAGTTAATATTTTTCCAAGGTCCCCCGTAAGCCTGGCTATCGAAACCTTTTGGTTTCGTCGCCTTACGAGGTCCTGGGATTTTTAAAATGGAAAAAAGGTGAAATGATGCTAAAGTCTCGAAAATCTGCTCAAGTGCTGATAGCGCTGGCAGTTTAAGAGTTACAATGTTTATTTATGGCTCTATGGATGCCCCGTAGGACTCTGCACTGAAACGTCTTAGTTTCAGCGTCCTACGGGGTGTTTAAACGAAGTTATATTAAAATATGGTGTATTTTTGACCAATATAAAGGCCCTTAATAGGGACGCCCAAACTGGTTTTTTGGCTTTGTAGCCGGAAAAATAGCCCTGAAGGCGATGAAATAATAAGTTTAGGATGTCTCCTGGTGGCAACTTGGTAACCAAGTTTTTACTTGTGTCACCAGGGCATCTGTGTATTAAGAAGAAGACATTTAAAATTAAAAAAAATGTGTTTGAAAAAGATCGTTGCTGGCGGCACGGTAAAGCCGACTGAGAGCCCAAAAAGGCCCTTGTTGGGGCCGCCAAAAACGGGAGGTAAAGCAGCCTGCTTGGTAGAGCAGCCGCTTCCTGCTGAGCCATAACGGCAGAACAGCAAGGGAGGGAAGGCAGTCCGCTTAGCGGAGTAGCTGCTTCCTTCGGAGCCGAAAAAACGGCCCTTCTCAGGGCCATAACTAAAAAGGAGGCTAGTCAGCCTGGTTGCCTTTGGAGGCGTAAATAATCATAAATAAAGTATTAATTGTTAAAATTATAGGATTCTAGAATGTCTCCCGGTGCAAACTTGGCACACAAGCTTTATTTGGTTGCACCGGGGCATTGTACATCAGTAAAACATATAAAATTAAAATTAAGAAATGAGGGAGAGTAACACGTCGGTTACAATCAGAATTGATTATATCTGTTATAGCTATTGTTGTGTATTTTTGTATTATGGTTCTAAACTTCAATTTGTCGTTATTTTGTTGGTCAATGACACACGTAATTAACATTATCATTGATGAATTTATAAAGATTGTTTATAACGCTAATAAACAAAAATAAAAAATAACTAAAGACTAGGTACTTCTCCGTTTACTCTTGATAAAATTCATGCATGAAAATATTATTCGCATGAATATGAAGAACGATTATGTTCGCATGAATATGTAGAAAGGGAAAGAACACTATTTCAGGCGTTGAAGATGACCATGTTTTCCTTCTCCAGATCTTTCAAAGAAGACCACTTGTCATGTGAACTTAGCTCACATTTCTTCTTCTCACAAAACACAAAGACATTTAAATTTAGAACTCGATATTTCCTTGTTTTTTAAATCCAACAATAAGGAACTCCAGTGAAAAATATTATGGCTTTAAAAAAATATGTTCATATAGACCATAGATTCCCAACCTTTTTTTGCCCACCGCCCCCTTTGAGAATTTATTTTTTCCTAACGCCCCCCAAAAACTCATAAATCTGAAACGGCAATTGTCTCGATTATATTTACCACAACGGGGGGGGAGGGGGGGTTGCCGCAATGGGATGGGATGAAGCAATATGGGATTTTTTATTGTACATGTTATTTAGTTATAACATAGTTATTCATTTTATTTAGTTATAAAATATTTACTCTTATTTCTAATCAGCGGCGTAGCGTGGAAGGGGGTAGATATCCTATTGTTTTATGCCGATTTTTATAATCCCATATGCCGAGTACTCTTCCAATGAAATCGTGCTTATAAATTCTAGAATTAGAATTTCTCATCGTCATCGCACATACATATGCGATGAATTAAAACTACACTCAGAACATGAAAATGGTTTTTCGTTGATTCTGCCGGCACTTACATTTTGAACACAAAACTGGTTTTTAATTAAATCTGTATGTGGTGAATTATAACTACACTCAGAACACCGGGGCGGAGGAAAATTTCGCCTCACCCTTATTTGGGTACTTCTAGCGGCGGGGGGGGGGGGGGGGGGTGTATATGGAAATCCAATTTTTTTATTACGACCTTTTTATACACGAGCCGGATATTTATTTAAATCACATTTGACAAGTATTCTTTCAACGAAAATCATGTTTATAAATTCTTTATTGATTTATTCTGCGTTAGAGTCCCCAAATAATAGTTATACAGGCGACAATCAATTTCTCAGAATTTGACAGAATTATGTAACTCAAACGTAAAGTTTTACTCGATGCACGGTGAATCGGCAACTCGTTATTTAATTTACCGTTGTATTCTGGCACAAAACCAGTTTGTGTGGGGTGAATTAAAACTACACTCAGAACATAAAAATGGTTTTTCTTTGATTCTGGAATTAAATAAACAGTCTGCAACTAGAATTATATAACTGCGAATAACAGAACGTTTTCCTTCGAAATGTGTCAGCAGATGAAACCAACTGGAATGTTACATTCTGAACTGGTTTATATTAAATCTGTACCTGGCGAATTAAAACTACACTCAGAACATGAACATGGTTTTTCTTTGATTGCGGCAGTAAATACAGAGTCTTCCACTAGAATTTTATAAGTTCACTTCGAATCAGACAATGTTTTCCTTCGAAATGTGTCAACTGATGAATCCACAACTGGAAATTTACATTCTGAACACAAAATTGGTTTAAATTAAGTCTGTATGCGGCGAATTAAAAATTCACTCAGAACATGAAAATTGTTATTTCTTTGATTCTGGCAGCACATAAATAGTCTGCAACTAGAATTTTATAAGTGCACTTCGAATAAAATAATTGTCCCTTTCGAAATGTATCAGCAGATGAATACACAACTGAAATTCATTCGTTAATACATTCTGAACACAATACTGGTTTTAGTTTTAAGAGTGAATCTGTTTGCGAGTTATCAGCTTTAATTAGAATTACTCTCATAATATGCGTGCGGTTTTCCTACGATTTGCGAAATTTGCAGCTTAAAAAAATATAATTATAAATATTTTTAATAAATAATAAAAAAAGAGTTGGATTCGTAAACGAAAGTATCAGTATCATAGAACATTTTCAAATAATGATTTGAAATGGTTTAAATTTTTCCAAGATAATTACATTATTTATTGTGAAAATTTGCCGCCCCCCTTAAAAGTGCCGCCCGGGGCGAGCCGCCCCCTACGCTACGCCACTGTGTCTAATATATTATTTTCTAAAACTACTTACTATAATATTATCTCCTACCTACTTACTAAAATTTGGACTTTACAACATGACACAATCCACGAAAAACTGCAAGACTTTTAGTTTCCTTAACATTTACCGGGAGTTCATTGAACATTTTAAAACATTTATGATAAATGTTGTTTTGTGTTCCCGTTTGTGTTTCTCCCTGCATGTCCTTTCCCGTGCGTCTCCGTTTCCCTTCCCCTCCCGCGTTCCCCTTCCACCTTCCCCGCCTTCCCTCTCCCTTCTCGCGCTCCCCGGTCCCGCCAACCCCCCTCCCGCGTACCATATATTCAGTCCCAGTACATTCAGTTTTCAAACAACTCGCGTGCCAGCTGTTACAATGTTTTTATTCAAATTTTAATTTTTCATAAATTACAAATATTCAATTTAATAAGAACAATTAATCAAAACTGGTACCTAACATAGGTACCTATTTAAAATATCTGAAATTTAAAAAATCCATAAACAATTCTTTTGTTACAAAAAAAAAGCTGCCTGCTAAATTCAATTTCATCAAACATGCGAACTGTCAAACGCGCGAACTGTCAAAAGTGCAAAGTTAAGATAGTCGTTAAGTTTTCTTAAATTATTCAATTTTCTTAATCTTTCTTTCCGTGAGAACCTTCTACAAAGTATAAGAAATCTTTTTAAAAAAGATGAATGAAATAGGTTAAGTCGTAGTGTTATGGCGTGACCAAGGGAAACATGGATTCATTTATATATAGATTAGTTATAGGCATTAGTTCATTTAGTACTGTTTTTAGATGTCCTACTAGTTCATCGACTTTTCCGTCTAAATTTCCTTGTTTATCGCAGATCCGCTTTTTGTTTTGTAATGCATAATTACATAATTTATCCTTATTATAGTTCTTTTTATTCCTTTACGTTATACTTAGTGTTCCCTGAGGCTTTGGACTATTATAGTGATCAGATATTTTGAGTTCTTATGCAGCATTAACTTCGGCGTAAAAGACATTTGAAATTACCAAATCAATCACGGTTTTAGAGTTTTTTCACATTCTTGTATATTTTTTGATAAGTTACTTCCAACCTAGGCAATTTATGATGCTTTGTAATGTTGTGCTTTTTGTGTTCGTTTTCATCACGTCAATATTAAAATCTCCACAAATGATTTTATCATGTCTCTTCTATTTTTTATTTGCTTACGGCACCATTCTTCAAAAAAATCTAAGAATTTTGTATCATTTTGATTTGGGAAATGATGAATAGTTGCGTAGGCTCCCTTTTGAATTTCAATAGCCAGTATCCAGGTGTTATTTTTTATCTGGTACCGCATTTATTGTGACTTTGTAAGAGATATTGTTTTGAATTAATCAATTAATATGATAACTCTACAAGTACGCCTGCTAATATCTGATTGTCGAATAAAATAAAATAGAATGTCGAATAGCCTTAAATGTTATTTCATTTTGGTTATTTTCTTCGATAATATAGGTTTCGCTCATCATCACCATGTGCGGTATGTAATATTTTAGTCTTGTCCTTGTCTTGTCATCGACTTCTTCGATATGTGCTAGTAAACTAGCTATGGCTTTCTCTGGGTCTCCTACCGCCCCCCTGAAAGTCTGAAACGCCCCCCAATTTTCACTTTGCCTTCTACCGCCCCCTGAGGGTCTGAAACGCCCCCCAAGGGGGCGTTATCGCCCACGTTGGGAACCTATGATATAGACCAATAAACGCTGATTCTGAATATATAAGTTTTATTTCATAATATTAAACGCAGAGTTTTTAAAAAAATATTAAAAAGTGCATTTTTAAACCTCTCCTCAAAATACAGCGTCAAGTTGGCATTACTGAAATGGTTAACGGTGACGTCACTGTTAACCTGTCACCTGGTAATAGCGTCCGTGTTGATTGTTGTATTGACATTTGAAATGACTTGAAGTGCACACGTACGCAATTCAACATTTCGTGTTTTTGGTTTATTTTCATACTGTTTATAGAGATTCAGATAAATAATGATTGTTGTGTTTATTGAAACATTATTTAAGCCCTCAACAATTTACGAAAAAGGCTATATTTGCTGACAATCTGCAATAAATTTTGCATATTTGAGGTTAAAGTCGTGTCATATTTGACATTTGGTTTATGTATTTTCAAATTGTTTTTAGTATAGGTCTTTTTATACAAGTTATTACACAATCGTCATGATCAGTGTATTATAAATACCAGTGTTTCTGTATGTGTTATACATAATAGAATGTACAAAATCACGCCTAAACACAAAATTAGATAGCTTGATGTCATTTGTATTTGCAATGAAAAAGATGATTTATTGTTTTTATATTGCACTTTGGTACAATACAATAACAGTAGCGATGAAATTTGGACAGTTTACCAATGTTTTTCTATATTAAAAGCAGTTAATCTTGAATAAAAAACGCTTCAAGTTCTCACACAAAAGTCATCGTGTCATCCCATAGTCCATCTATATTCATACCGCCATTTTCTTCCATCAGGGATGTTCTGCCCAAAAAAATTATTTCCCTAGATTTCGAAGTGAAATTTCCCTTGAATTTCACATTTTCGCAATTACCTACGTAGCCACCTGATTGTGTAACACTAATCCTGTTATATGTTAATTAATATGATTAATTAATTGGAAAGATATTAGAACTTGGTAAATATACTAATAATACTGTGCTTTTCCAAATAAAACACTTTTTGCTACGTGAAGTAATAATTTAAATTGAATTCCGAATAAAAAAAACACTTTGCAAAATAAAAATCAACCGCAATCACCGAAAAAACGGAACTTAAAACATAATTTTTTTTTTTCAGAGGTCCCATTTATCTTTTTCGATACATAGGGAACGTACCCATACTACGTGACAAACTTTTTGCACTTTTTAACCACCCCCCCCCCCCCCACCGTGACCAAAAACCTAAGCAACCCGCCGCTCATTTGTACCAAGCGTGGTATTTTGAAGACCCCCCCTCCCCCGAACGTGTCACGTAGTATGGGTACGTTCCCTAATATCATTTTGAGTTGTCAGTGTTAAAAATAACATTGCATGTAAGTACATGAACAATAATTCAGATCCATAGGAATTCCAAAAATATATATATAAAAATAATACTAGTAATATTGTCGTATATAAAAATTTTGCCAGAATTCGAAATTTCCCTAGATTTTGTCCTGATTTCCCTTATCCCTAAAAAATATTTTTCTCCACTAGATATAGGGAAATTTCCCTCGACATAACATCACTGATTGAAAATGACAACTTAAAAAGTAAAAAACTATCGGTGGGTGAAGACGTCACACAATCCACCATAGATACGGTGCGTTTCTGCGAGACTTGAAAAATGAAAACATTGACAATTATTTTAACTATTAAAACTAACTATAAAAATAAAAATGCAGTTATTTAAGTTTGAAGGTCTTTATTCATAAAAAAAAAAAAAAATTGGACTGGAGCTCTCTATTGTATTTCAAAGTTGCTGATCACTCTGCTGTTTTTAAATTGCTGAAACCTGCTGAGAAACGCTTCCCTCGTATTTAAAATGATTCTTTTAAAATAATGTTTGTCAATCGAGGAATTATTTTCTTGGCGATAGTTCAGCAGACTCGGGAAGTGAAACTAAGTTTCCCTTTCAAAATCTTGAGTAAAAAGGGATAATTTGTTTTCGAATGAAATGACTTCTTCTAACAACGAAAAATATGTTTCCTTTCCCTTGACGTAACGTCTTCCAAGAAATAAAATTTTTGGTCCGTGGAAATTGGCGCCAGAACCGCACTTAAGGGGCCAAAGGGCCGCATGCGGCTCCGGAGCCGCACTATGCTGACCTCTGGTCTTAATCGATAACTGCTAGTTTCTAGCAAGAAAAAAAATTGTGAATGATTTTGTGAAATTGCAATTCAATTCGAAATGCACTGACCAAAAAAAAATGTCTTGTTAAAGTCACTTCCAGAAAAGGCATAATAGCAGACAAAATACGAAAAAGTTTATTCTGCAAAGTTAGTTCGCACAAACTTCTTCAAATCTATCATTTGAGAAGACGAATATTTGCTCTAAGATCATAATAAAGGATTTTCTCAACAGTAAGTCAGCAGGTGGCTCGTTAGATTGCCCTTTTGAGAACATGAATAAATGCACTCGGAACAAAAAAATATATTATTGTTCACCGTGAGTCAGCATGTGCTTCGTCAGATTGCTCCTTTGAGAACATGAATAGTAGCACTTCGAACATAAAAAAACCTTTCCCCCCATTGTGGGTCAGCATGTGTTTCTATGTATAAATCTCCCTTTTGAGAAAATGAATAAAGTAACTAACCATCACGCCGTTTCCCCGCAGGGGTAGGCAGAGAGGACGGACCGCCAAACAACTCGGTCTTGGCACACACTCTTGGCCTCACTCACATTCATACATCGTCTCATACATTCTCTTCTGTTATTCTGACTTTTGACATAGCCCGACTCAAGTATCTGATTAACTTGATCGTGCCATGTCTTTCTCGGGCGTCCCCGACTTCTTCTACCATTCACATTCGCGTCGTATATTCTTCTTACACTATTTTCTTTGTTCATTCGCTCTACATGCCCAAACCATCTGAGGGTCCTTTTCTTAATCTTACTCATTATGCTGACATCAGCCTTACATTCTTTGCGGATATCCACATTTCTCACACGATCATACATTGTTTTACCACACATACGTTTCAGGGATCTCATTTCAACAGCATTCAGTTTACTTTCATCCTTCCTCTGCCAGTTCCATGCCTCACTGCCATACATCAGGGTAGGTACTAGGACTCCATTGTGGACTGCTAGCTTCACTTTTTTTGACAGTTTTTTTTATAAGCGCCAACGGCATTCAGTCACCATTAATGGAGTTACGGGCATTCACCCTTCTTTCAATATCTCTATCAGCCTTCCCATCTCTCGTAAACATACTACCCAGACACACAAATTCATCCACCTGCTCCAAGTATTCATCATTTACAATTATGTTGCATACTGTTTTCGTACTCACTCTTTCACAAACACCATGTCTCTAGACTTACTTACATTCATTATTAACTCATTCTTCATACATACGTCGTTCATCATAGATACGAGAGACTGTAGATCTTCCATAGTGTAAGAAATCAGCACCGCATCATCAGCATACAACAGGCAACATGCTTTCAGATTACTCAAAATGAATAATTTCTCTCAAAACAAGATAAAGGTTTTTCTCCACTGTGAGTCAGCTTGTGCCTCGTGAGTTTACTCTTTTCAGAACATGAATAATTGCACACGGAACAAGAAAAAGGTTTTTCTCCACTGTGAGTCAGCAAGTGCCTTGTCAGATGGCCCCTTTGAGAACATGAATAGTTGCACTCGGAACAGGAAAAAGGTTTTTCTCCACTGTGAGTCAGGATGTGCCTTGTCAGATGGCCCCTTTGAGAACATGAATAGTTGCACTCGGAACAGGAAAAAGGTTTTTCTCCACTGTGTTTCACCATGTGAACCGTTAGACTGCCCTTTTGTGAACATGAATAGTTGCACTCGGAACAAGAAAAAGGTTTTTCTCCACTGTGAGTCAGCATGTGCCTTGTCAGATGGCCCTTTTGAGAACATGAATAGTTGCACTCGGAACAGGAAAAGGGTTTTTCTCCACTGTGAATCAGCTTATGTTTCATTAAATCTCCCTTAACAGAAAATGAATATTTGCAGTAAGAACAAGAAAAAGGTTTAACTCCAGTATGATTGCGAAGGTGTCTTACAAAATTATTCTTCTGAGAGCAGGAGTAGTTACATTGAGAGCAAGAGAATCGTTTATCCACAGGATGCATCTTCAGATCTGTCGACAAATTTGAAAAAGAATACGGATAAAAAAGGCTCATAAAGACTTATTACCTTCGCCAAGTGAAAAAAATGGATACTTACAGCTAAAACTTAAATCTTACTATGAAAATCGGTTTTACCTGCTGCCTGGTTCGTTCTTTCAACGTGTTCTAGGCATTCTTTTTTAACATCCGACAGGTCTATGTCAATTTCTATACAGGGAAAACTCCTTTCATCTTCCTCGCGGGATCCAAAATCCGCCTTGATGGCCACTCTTTTCACATAAGCGCTGCCTGCAATAAAAAAATGACAATACATTCATGGATCATTGATACACAACGAAACTGTTTTTTTTAATAAATCTATTAATTTGAAAGATTCAAGATATCAATCATTTATCATGTATAGCCGGTAATTGAGATAAAATCAATATAATAATAAAAACCCAATGTCCGCTTTAGGGGCCGATGCTTCATAAAGGATCATGTGCATGAAGAAGTCAATGGAAACGTTTTTAATTTCATCAATATTTACGCACGTAATAATAAGTGTAACTTACAACATGTGCCTAATAAAATAGGTATACAATTGAGAAATCGAGAACTTATTGCGAGAAATAAATTTAGTTAAAATTCCAAATTAAACATGATATATTTTTAATATATTCAATGGAACTAACTGGCCATATGAGTAATCTCCGCATATTGCAAACATTCCTTCTTTACATCTTTGGGGTCGAAATCTATATCCGTGTGCGGCATTTCACATTCGCCTTCTTCCTGGGGCTCTGGTTCCATCTTGATGGAAACGGTATCATGACTTAGTAGATCCATGGCCCTGCTTTGGTAGCCGCAGGTAATTTGTTCAAAATTTCCTGAAATATTACATTTTTATGTTGGAAACAAGCTGGTTCCCGGCAAGCGTTATGCCATTTAATTAAAAAAAAATGTTTCTCCGAGCATGTCCTTTCCCATTTATCCCGCCTCCCCTTCCATTCTCGCGTTCCCTCTCTGCCTCCTCCACCTTCCCTCTTGCATTTCCACTCCCCCCTTCCCTCTTCCCCCATCCCGCGAACCCCCTCCCGAGTTCCCCTCCCCCCTCCCGAGTTCCCCATCCCCTCCCGGGTTCCCCTCCCCCCTCTCGTGTTCCATACATTAGTTCCCAGTACATTTAGTTATAAAACAGCTCGCCTGCCACCTTTTGCAATTTTTTATACAAATTTCATAATGCCAGAGCTCACGAGTAGTTATATACAAAACTTTTCCTGACAATAACGAACACAAAAAAAAAGAAGAACTTATCAGATTTGGTGCAGTCGTTCGGAAGTTATGCGCGTACATACACTTCAGCTATTTATTTTTATGTATATATAATAAATATCAAATCAGGCAGCCCTGAAGATATATCAAATTATCGACCTATATCTCTTTTCTGAAACATTGCAAAAATTTTTGAAAATACGTAAAAAAGCAACTCATGTACTACATTGATAATAAAAAAATTCTTAGTCCTAGCCAATTTGGATTTAGACATAAACTAAGTACTCATGATGCTATTGCTGAACTCTGCTCAACTATATACAACGCAATAGATAAAAAAAACAAATGCCTTGGAATATTCATTGATTTGACACAAGACTAATTAATAAATTAAATGATATCGGTATTATTGGTAAGGTTAGGTATTGGCTGAAAAGTTATCTAACTCAAAGAAATCAAAAAGAAAAATTAAATAACTCACTGAGTGTAGATGAAACTTTAGAATTTGGAATTCCCCAGGGGACTGTTATTGGACCAATTTTATTTATAATATACGTAAACCAAATGCTTAAATTATCACTAAATGGTAAACTTATATCCTTTGCTGACGACACTGCAATAATTATCGAAAAAAAGACGTGGAACGATATTACCAATGCAGCCAATCAAGACATGAAGGTTTTAAAAAATTGGTTCGATAACAATTTACTATCACTCAACACAGAAAAACTTATTACATTCCATTCTCTCTACAAGAAGATGTGCCAAATGATTTAATTAACATAACAATTCATTCCAAAAATTGTGCAAATGACGGAACATGTAATACGGACTGCGCTAAGCTGAATCCTAAATCTAATGTAAAATATCTTGGAATCTTAATAGATAAAAATGTTAGATGGAAAGATCATATCAATCTCACTGTGGAAAGAATAAGAAAACTTATCTATGTTTTCTATAACATACGAAATATTTTAAACAAGAAAACTATCAAAATTGTCTATTATGCATTAATTCAGTCTTTATTACAGTACGGCATTATTGGGTGGGGAGGGGCCTTTAAGGCTTCCTTACAGCCCATAATTATAATTCAAAGAATAATTATAAAAACCATACTTAGGAAACCGTACGACTTCCCTACTATACAGATATTTCGGGAATTTAATGTACCATCTATTACAGAATTGAATAAGAGAAACGCCTTATGCCAAATTTATAAGGAATATTTTATTTAAAAAATTCACCCCTCAGATAGCATAAGCAATAGATTTAAAACTAATGGCTTAATAGCCATCCCTATGCTTAGAACGACCACGGCTCAGCACCACTATTTGTATTTAGGTGTAAGATGGTACAATATATTATTATCTACAAACAAAATTTATAGAACAGATACGCTGAAATATGAATTATTCAAAAAACAAATTAAGTCCGTTAAATTGGATAATGACATATTGTACCCTTAATGTATTCCCTTTATGTAACTAATTAATTTACCCTTACTTAAACAGCAATATTTAACATTAAAAAAAAATGTTTTGATATTGTCCTTATGTAACTATTATTGTCTAAATTGTGTACCTACCTAAGATATTTATTTCATTAGTTCTTTGAAAATTGTTTACAAAATGAACATTATTATTATTTTTTTGCATTTAAAATACTCCTCCCATAAACATGAGCTCATAGAGCCAGTGGCGTAGCTAGCATGGGTGGCACCCGGGGCGGAAAAAGCGGTGTCACCTCCCCCCCCCCAATTTTTTTTTTTGAGAAATTGAAAACACAAATTTTGACTTCTTATAATATTAAAAACATTTCTGGCTAGTAAAATATGTAAAAAAAATTGTTATCCTCAAAAACAAACACTTTTAAAAACACTAACAAAATAACAGCTTTTCAACAATCAATGGTGATAATTTCCTTCGCGAGTTCCCGTCAGTCACAATGTACAAAAGAAATGAGAATGACACAGGGGAAAAGCAAGGAATATTTCACGGGAATCCCCAATAAATCAATTGTAAGAGCTAGGAACGAAAATAAAATAACAGAATTTTTGGGGAATACTGACCGACCGAGCCATATAGCTACAAATAACAGAGTTCCGTGTGGAGTCTTCAATTCTAATATGCTGCAAAAATCTGAAGAAAATCATTTGCTGTCATGAAAACATAATAACCAATACTTAGGTTAATACCAGTTTTGTGATCAGAGTGTAACGATAAAATTTCAATCGTGAAATAGTAAAGGGGGTGTTCAAGTATAACGTAACGCAATTTTTTAAAATTTTTGACCCTCTCTCCCCCCATGCAACGCGCTATAACATTTTTCTGCACTTCCCTCCCCCTAAATGTTACGTAACACCCAAGGGACTATTTTTACCTAAAAGTCGCAATCAATTTGCGCAAAGTACTGGAAAGTTGCTTAAATACATTTTTCTTGTTTTCATCACGTTTGCGGTAAAAATAAAACAAGAGATTTCAAACTCGCAATAGGTCCATGCGTATATTGTTTATTTTATTGTTTTAAATTGTAATTCATAAACAAATTGGGAAAATATTTATATTTTTATCGGCCTTTCATTCCTTCCGAAACTCCACAATTTAATACTGTCTTACCTTTAATACATCTACATAGTTTTACAACACATATTTCGTTTTACATTAGCTACACTGAGGAGGCTCTGAAGAAAGTAATTTTACAAAGGTTTCCATATGGAGCAACACTTTACTCCACTATGATTCATAAGCTTACTAAGAGTGGAGTAAAACCTTTTTCATAATCTGAATGCAGTTATACAAGTCCTCAAAACGAAGATTTAAAATTCCACAGTATGATTCACAGAGAGAAAAACCTTTTTCATGTCCTGATTGAAACTATTCGTGCTCTCTAAAGGGATACATAAGAAGTCAGTTGCTGACTCAGTGTGGAGAAAAACCTTTTTCATGTTCCAACTGCAACTATTCATGTACTATGAAGAGAAATCTAAAAATCACACGTTTACCGACAGTGGAAAAAAACCTATTTCATGTCCTGACTGCAACTATTCTTATTCTCGAAAAAAATAACTAAAACGGCACTAGCTAACTCACAGTGATGAAAACCTTTTTCTTGTCCCGACTGTAACTATTTATGCGCTCCAAAACTGTATCTAATAATTCACATGATTACCCATACTGGACAAAAACCTTTTTCATGTCCCGACTGCAGTAATACAAGTTTTCAAAGGAAAGATTTGAATATCCGCAGAACGTTTCACAGAAGAGAAAAACCATTTTCATGTCCTGATTGTAACTATTCGTGTTCTCAAAAGAGATAGAAGTCAGTTGCTGACTCAGTGTGGAGAAAAACCTTTTTCGTGTTTCAACTGCAACTATTCAGGTACTATGAAGAGAAATCTAAAAATCACACGTTTACCGACAGTGGAAAAACCTATTTCATGTCCTGACTGCAACTATACTTATTCTCGAAAAAAATAACTAAAACGGCACTTGCTAACTCACAGTGATGAAAACCTTTTTCTTGTCCCGACTGTAACTATTCATGCGCTACAAAATGGTATCTAAAAATTTACATGCTTACCCATACTGGACAAAAACCTTTTTCATGTCCCGACTGCAGTAATACAAGTTTTCAAAGGGAAGATTTAAAAATCCGCAGTACGATTCACAGAAGAGAAAAACCTTTTTCATGTCCTGAATGTAACTATTCGTGTTCTCAAAAGGGATACATAAGAAGTCAGTTGCTGACTCAGTGCGGAGAAAAACCTTTTTCATGTTCCAACTGCAACTATTCATGTACTATGAAGAGAAATCTAAAAATCACACGTTTATCGATAGTGGAAAAAAAACCTATTTCTTGTACTGACTGCAACTATTCTTATTCTCGAAAAAAATAACTAAAACGGCACTTGCTTACTCACAGTGATGAAAAACCTTTTTCTTGTCCCGACTGTAACTATTCATGCGCTTGTACCTACCTACCTTGTTTTTCAAACTGGTCTTTCAGCACTAATAAACACGCTAACACAATAATAACTTCTTCACTAATTCACGTCAGTCCATAGATAACAATGCACTCACGAGTCTACGTTAATCACAATGTACGAACGAAATTAGAATGACATAAGGAATATTTCAGGGAAATCCCCGACTGAGCTAGGAACAAAAAAAGCATTTTTCGGGAATCCCCGACCAACCAAGCCATAGCGCAAAATAACAGTCAGTGTTAACATGTAAAATATTTTTACGGCAATTTTGCACTTTCGAAAGTTTTTTCTCCACGTTCGAGTGTCACCCCCTTCTCGGGTGGCACCCGGGGCAGTCCGCCCCTCCGCCCCCCCCCCCCTCGCTACGCTACTGCCTAGAGCCCAACTTATGGAGTAGTAAGTAGAATAAAACATGAATTATTTTGTAATCTTGCATATATTATCATTGTTATATAAAACATAAATCTTGAAATAATTAAAAAAAAAAAAAATATATATATATATATATATATATATATATATATAGATTGTTTATTTGTTTATTAAGACATACCTACACAGTACATTACAATACAAGTTATAAGATGTTAAATTTTTACATGGATATGTACCTATTACGTAAGTCATAGAATGTCAGTTGGTAGTTACGCTTGACATTTCTAATAACGGGTTTTAAAACTTAATTAAAACTAGATATAGAAGAAGACGATTTAATTCGCATGAGCTTTGAATATTTGGTTTTGCTTGGAATACTTTGCCAAAACATATTTGAAACGAGGATACTATAATGACTGTAACTGTATTTTAAGCTCACGTTTGCAATTTGAAAACGGCTGGGAATCGCCACCAATAGTGGCAAAACTGAATATTATGTATACAATATCTATTTCTAAAGATAAACCGGTATTACATTATTTTGGATTCGCCATTTCGCATTTAACAGAAAATCGGAAATACTGTTCTAATAATGTGAGTATTTTAATCAATGCAATTTAAAAACTTTACGCTGGCAATCTTATTTAAGTAGAGGAAGGAGTTAACAAGGGTCTAGTTGTAGAAACGGCCTTTCTAATACGAAAAATGTCAACTGTGTATGTTGGGCTAGCGTTTGACGTGTTTCCCGAATGAGCACCGGTGCCGAAGGAATCAATGACGCAAGTTCCTCGGAGAATATTTTATTGAAATACCGGTAGATCAACGACAGCTCCCACCCGACGCTTGTGCTTCAAAGATTGCAATCCGTTTGTTAAACTAGGGTAATTTATCAAACTGATTTCTATTCCAATCCAAATATAATAGGCGTCGGACCGTTGGGAATTACTTAATTCTCACGTTCCTTCAATAGATTCATTGGCTACAAAAATCTCCAATGTCTATTTTATATTGAATGAAATATAAAATAAAATGACCATATATATATAATTTAAAACGCGTGGTAGAAATCTCAAAGTATTAAGCCAAAACCAGGGCAATTGCGTTGAACCATTGGAATCGAATTCGTTATGTTAGGACTCAACTGCGACACGTCGCGCAAGGTCCTGTCCTACTAGTTAGAAAATTGTAAGCGAGTAAGCGGATCTTGGCATCTGTCATCTGTAATGAAGAATATAATATTTGGCGGAAAAACGCCACCGATCCCATATCTAAGTCGTTCATACACACAAATTCTTTGAATGTCTATCTTTAACATGCATTAATAATTTTGAATTAAGAATTTACTTCAAGTAATTGAGATTATTTCATACCTGCTACATCTATCTATGTGAGACAATGGTGAATCTATGTATTTTATATAACGCCTTTGATAATTTATATAAAAATAAAAGTGCTTTGAACTATTTAGAAGAACTAAATGCACTTTAAATAATGTATCAATTGTGAAGTCTTTCGAATATTTCTACAGATTCAAACTGTTCCAAAACACAGAAGTTTTGAACAGCATTTACCAAATATTGATAATTTTAAAATTAAACCTTTTAACATCAAGGCATAGATGTCGCGAATGATGTAAAACCTGATCAATTAAGCGCCAAGGGAAATATTCTTACAATAAAAAAGCACCAATTAGGGAAGATAAGTTTTACATAGTCAATTATAAGAATAACTTACATACAAGGCGAAGCGCTGCGGTCAATTCCAAAGCATTGAACAAACGTCACTAGAAAAAAAATGCTTGAATTTTAAGATATTTGTGATAAAATTGTTATGGTTATTGAAATAATCACAAAATGAAAACATTTAACACAATACTTATTGTGTTGTTTATACACAATATTACTTCGAAGGGCGGAACATCAATCACTGCGTGTGAAGATTTCAGGGTTAGTAAGCAAAATGGACGCCGAAAATGGACATTTGACATAACCATAGACAACGATGGACAGACAATATAGAAGATTAAAGATAATGATCTCGAAAGTAAGCACCGGTCATTTATAGTGTGATTATTACAACACCAATCGGGTTTAGCTTTACTTTAAAGTTAAAAGAATTGGGAACAGTAGCTTAGCGAGGGGGGGCGGGGGGGGGGGGGGGGGGCGGACCGCCCCGGGTGCCACCCGAGGAAGGGGTGAAACTCGAACGTGGCGAAAAAACTTACGAAAGTGCAAAATTGCCGTAAAAAATATTTTACACGTTAACATTGACTGTTATTTTGCTCTATGGCTTAGTTGGTCGGAGATTCCCGAAAAATGTTTTTTTTTGTTGCTAGCTCAGTCGGGGATTTTCCTGAAATATTCCCTGTGTCATTCTAATTTCGTTCGTGTATTGTGATTGAAGTAGACTCGTGAAGTGGATTGTTATCTATAGACTGACGTGAATTAGCGAAGAAGTTATTATTGTGTTGTATGTTTATTAGTGCAGAAAGACCACTTTGAAAAACAAGGTAAGTGGATTTGATAGTTCACTTTTCTAATAGACGCAAAACTTGAATACATTCACACGAGAATCGATCGATAACTGATTGAAGAAAAATGATCAATCATCTGTATGTTTTTTTCTGTATTATATTGTTTTGTGTATATGAATAAATGTTTTAGGAATAATAAGTAATTTGGAGGATTTCAGAAGACATTTTTTATGAAGTCGAAATATGCGTGAATGCGAAATATTTGAATTTGTCGACGAAGTGCTAATTACACTGATTATCAAGTCACCTGCCGATACTGCCGTACAATGGGGTAGTTTCGCAAGCTAATGGCCGTTATACACGACATCTTTTTTCAGCCCGATTCCAACTAGACACAAAAGTCAACATTTTTCACTCTAAGCGATCGCTATTTTCATATCTACGATTTCAATTGTCATTACTGCAAACAACACATGAACTATGCTGTTTGCTCTGATGCCAACTGAAATCGTACATATGAAAAGAGAGATGGAAATAGCGATCGTAAAGAGCGAAAAATGTTGACTTTTGTGTCTCATTGGAATCGGGCTGAAAAAAGATGTCGTGTATAACTGCTATAAGGGAATTGTTCTACCAAATGTAAGATCGCCCTCAGATTTCGATCAGTTGTCGATAATTTGGATAAGAGGTCACTTTCGCATTACTTGCTCTGTAAATCATAATACTTTAACTATTTTATCCAATATTAAGTTGGGTATCATCCAAAATCTAGTTCGAGGATTACTAGAAATAAAGATACTGTATATTTTTAATAATTTTACTAAATGTACAAGTATAACTGATAAACTAGTAATCCTTAAATCAGATTTTTGCCTTAGTCCTAATTTTGAAAAATAAAAAGTTTTTTGATTGGCGACATTACGCAAGTATGTCGTCTTGACAGTGTATTTATTTGTTGACTCGGTATATATGTAATGAAATATACATAATTATGTATCCTACAAATAAATATATTAAAAACAAGAAAACAGCAAAATAAAAAAAAAAAAATATAGAAAAATTTATGGAATATAAAAATGATGTTATAAGAGAGTTAAAGGTGACGGCCACAAGGAACAAAGCATTGTCGCTTTTTAGTTATTACACACAGATTAATTTACTTCTAAAATATAATAATAATACCTTAAAATAGGTTTAGTGATACATGCATATTCAACTCAGAACATAAAAAAGGTTTTTCTCCACTGTGAATGAATCGTGCTGTGGATTTTAAAATCTCCCTTTCGAGAACATCAATAACTGCATTCGGGACAAAAAAAATAGTTTTGTCCGCTGTGGGTAAACATGTGAATTTTTTGGTGCCTCTTTGTAGTGTCTTTGAATAGTCGCAGTGTAAAAGGTTTTATGTTACTGTAAGTAAGTAAATGATTTCTAAGAAGTTCCTTTGTACAACATGAATAATTGCAGTCAGGGCATGAAAAAGGGTTTTGTCCAGTGTGGGTTAACATACGAATTTTTAGATACCATTTTGTAACACATGAATAGTCGCAGTCGGGACAAGAAAAAGGTTTTTCATCACTGAGAGTTAGCAAGTGCCGTTTTAGTTATTTTTTTCGAGAATGAGAATAATTGCAGTCAGGACATGAAATAGCTTTTTTCCACTATTGGTAAACGCAAGGCCGTAGCCAGAGAAAAATTTCGGGGGGGGGGGGTTTGTTTGGTGAAAACAGTGTTCATTGTCGAGTCAGGGGGGGGGGTAACCGTGCGAAAGGTCATGTAGTAGCGATTATGATATTTGTTGTTTAGATTGGGACTCTAACGAAAAAAAAAAGTTTTCGACCTTGGGGGGGGGGGGGGGGGGGGATATAATGATAATGTGGATCTATGATTTTGGAATCTCGAACAACGCTGATCATCATTATTAAATCATCGTAAGCCAGTTGCTGCATGAAACTGAAATAATCACAGAACTTAAATAGAACTTACACAGATAGGTAGTGAAAATTAACTTAAAAATATTTGGTGAATTCATCAATTTTTTTAAAACAAGCTATCCTTATGGCAAAATCACTTGAAATGACTGATCTCAGAACAGAATTAGCCTTTGATGATGTTTCAGAATCCATCTAACTGCAAGTCTGAGCAGTGTATCAACAATAACTTTATAGATTTCCTTGAATCTTATCAACCCATCGTGATTTTTAACCCAACGGATCTCGCACATTGCCGTAAGGGTTTTCCGTTGTGTTTCTGGGATTTTTTTTCGATATTTTCTTTTAAGCACTTAGTTCGTTTTGCCGAGGACTTGATAAAATTTTCAACTTTTTTTTTTTTTTACATTAACACCACACAGGAGGCCCTGAGGAAAATAATTTCCCTCAGGGCCTATGTCATCTTTGTAGATGCTGTGTGGAGGGTCTCTTTGAGGAAAGGAAGGAGTGAACATGGGTCTTGAAGAGACCCATGTTGTAGGAGGGAGGAAACACAGAGGCCGGCAAATCGTTCCACAGCCGAGCCGTTGAACTCAAGAACGAGTCATAGAAACGACCCGTTCTCATGTGAGTAATGTCAACCGTGTACAAATGTTGGGCGTGTGTTTGGCGTGTTTCCCGACTATGCACCGGAGCCGAGGGGATCAATGATGCTAGTTCCTCGGAGCATCTTCCATTGTAATACCGGTAGAACAAGGACAGCATTCCCACCTGACGCCTATGCTCTAAAGATTGCAGTCCGTCTGTTAGGATGGGAGAATCTATCAAACGGACCGCCCGTTTCTGCACAGAGTCAAGGGTTTTTTTTAGGTATTTTGGAGCTCCAGACCAGAGGTGGCTGCCAAATTCAACCGTGGGGCGCACTTGCGATTTGTACAGGGTTAGCAGTTGGGTACTATTAAAGTATCTGCGGGCCCTGTACAGTACGCCCAGTTTCTGAGAGGCTAACTTAACTCTGGTTTCGATGGAGCCCCCGTACCTGAGCTGGTCACTTAGAGTTACACCAAGCATATCAATGGAGGTCCTGTTCGGAAGGTTGCTTCCGTTGAAGGAGACTAGATTTTCATTTCGATCCCTTTTAGACGTTATCAAACATGATTGGGTCTTTGAAACATTAAATTCGACGAGGTTATTCTTACCCCAAGAGAAAATACTCTCGAGGTAACCGTCCATTCTTTGCTTCAAAGCCCTCCGAGCTATTGGAGTTTGTGTGCCCTTTGGGGGCTTGTCAAACAAAAAGCTATCATGGACTGTACTGTCATCCGCGTAACAATGAATCGGTGCACATGACAAGAGGTCATTGATGTGCAACAGAAACAAAGTCGGTGACAGAACCGATCCCTGTGGGACGCCAGCATTTATCGAATGCGAAGAAGAGGTGAAACCGTCAGCAACCACCTGAATCGACCTCTCCCTCAAAAAGTCGGCAATCCACTTACACAAGGATGCGGGAAGTCCGTAAGAAAGCAGTTTGTTGACAAGCCCTCGGTGCCAAACCCGGTCAAAGGCCTTGGAAATATCCAGTGCAACCGTTTGGGTCTCACCAAAACGTTCCAGGCACCGCCCCCAAACATGCGTCACATACGCGAGAAGATCACCGCACGAGCGGTTCCGCCGGAATCCGTATTGACGGTCGTTAATAATTTTGTTCTTCTCGAGGTATGTGAGCAGTTTGTCGTTGATCACACGTTCCATTACCTTAGACAGAACTGATGTGATCGCTATGGGGCGGTAGTTGGCTGGGTTGGAGCGGTCACCCTTCTTTGGAATAGGGTGAATGATCGCTTTTTTCCAACCAGAGGGCACAGAACCAGACTTCAGGGACATTTTGAAAAGCTTCGTCAAAATTGGAGCTATTTCTGCAGCGCACCTCTGCAATACCAGGGCAGGTATTCCGTCAGGCCCACTAGCTTTATTAATATCAAGCCCTCGTAAGACTTGGAGTACATCCCGATGCCGGATCCTCAGCTTTTTCATATGAAAACCGCAGTGAGGAACCGACGGCGGGGTAGCACCTTGATCATCGAGGGTCGAGTTTTCCGCGAACATTTTGCCTAATAAGTTAGCCTTTTCGGCGGCGGTATTTGCTAGAGAGCCGTCAGGTCTGGTAAGAGGTGGCAGACTGGATTTGCAGAAATTGCGACCTATTGAGCCCGCAAGCGACCAGAACGCTCTGCTGCCGTGCGGGCAGGCAGCCAGCTTTCTACTGATCTGCAGGTCGTGCTCGAATTTAGACCTATTAATGATCCTCTTGCTTTCCTTTGCCATTTTGTTATATTCTGTTCTGTTTTCGGACGTTCGAGATGTGTTGTAGGCTCGGTAAGCCGCGTTTTTTCGTCGCACTGCTTCAGAGCATTGTCGACTGAACCACGGCTTTGAGCCCACACCAGTTTCTTTAACAGTGGATTGGATGAAGCCATCCATCGCGGATGTGATGACTTCACCAATTTCCTGGGCACATCTTGAGGGATCCGAGGTCCGAAAACAGACAGCTGACCACGGGAAAGCATTAAAATGTGCCCGCAGACCAAACCAATCTGCTGATCTATAGTGCCACACTTTTCTCTTCAGCCGCTCGTTTGGCGGTCTGAAGGTTACGGGGATTGACGTCGTCACCAGGCAGTGGTCGGACGATCCTAAAGGCGCTGTGACGTCAATCTTGTAGCCGTGTGGCACAGTGGTTAAAAACAAATCTAACAGATTGGAGCGGTGAGTCTGGACATCAGGAACCCTTGTCGGCCCCTGAACCATTTGCTCCAGTCCATGGCAGAGGGCAAAGGATTCCGCCTCTCGTCCAGCCGAGCCCGTTGGTCCTGAGAACTTTAACCAAGGTTCGTTATGAACATTGAAGTCCCCCAGGACCAGAAACTCTGCCGTAGGGAAGCGGGGCAAGAGGTCATCAATAGTATTACTTAGATGTTTGAAGAGTTCGGACGTATCTGAAACGCTAAGGTTCGGTGAGCGGTATAGACACGCGTAAAATCTTACCGTACTGGCAAGATTGACACGCACCCACATTACGTCGAATCTGGAGTTCTCCAGATTCAACAGTCGCACACAGTTGACGTCAGCTCGGCTGAAGAGACAGACACCTCCTTTGGGTCTGAATTTGCCAACGAGGGTGAAGCCCGGGCAATCCAGATAGGTGGCGTCTGTAGGCTCGGCTATCTGCGTTTCGGAAAGGAAGAGAAGGTTAGGGCGTTGGGAGAGAAGGTGTTGGTGGACGAAGTTTAAGTTTTTGTGCAGGCCGCGAATGTTGGTGAAATTCACCAACAGCTTTGGCCTGCACCGGGGACTCCTGCTTCTCGCCGTTGTGATAGTGATATTACTGTTGTTTGTGCAATTCATGATTTTATATGGTTTTTTTTTTTTTTTTTTTATACTGATTTTATAGTGCCAATAGTATTTCGAATAGGCTGAACCTGGCAAGAATGACATAGTAAAATTCAACTGCAGTGAGCTGCAATTGAATAAGTTGGTTTTTCATCAGTTTTAGTTAAGTTATTGGCACAATAATAGTACTTTAAAAGTTGAACTGTCATAAAATTGTTTTCTAGGTTACATAAAAAAATCAAAATTAGATTTTAGGATCTTTGTTTTATGAGAATTTCTTAAAGTGATGTTTTTTTATAATATTAATATCTAATACATGTGTTGGTAAACGTATCAAAGAAATTAAAGTCTTTAGAGATCCAAGAAATCCTTTTAAAATGTCGGTATATTTTTAGGTTATTTTTTTGGCATTAAATCAAGTATTTTATTATTATTTTTTATTGTATGCACGAGGATAAAGGTTTCCTCACAAATTCATTATATAAAAGGACTGTGTTTACGAAATTTTGATTTTTTTTAATCTCTACATTTTGATACGATTTTTTTTTTCATTTTTTTTTTCACATTTGAATCTTAAACTATGGCATTTTTTAATACTAACGTATAATTTTAATACACAAATCTAAAAGGTAATTTTATCTAATTTTCATAAATAGTATTTGTTTTTACGACATCTTCAAAAATAAGAAATATATAGAACATTCAAAATTTGGAAAATTCCAAAATTCGTTCAAAAATCATTAACAAAACAGTTGTACACATGAGACAAACTACCCTCTCAGGTTGTGTAAACAATGTAGGTATATTTATTTCTATGAACAATTTTATAATTAGTAATTTTTTCACATACACTCTCGTTTATCAATCTTTTAGCTCTGGATATCTCACACTCACACAGATCTACATTTGTTCTTGTCTTGTGGTGAAATATCAGTAGTTTCGTCAAACAAGGACAGAAAAACATTTTGCAGAATTCAACTAAGAAATGAAGACAATAAATCATTATTATTAATATTATTATAATATTTGAACCAGTTTTTACTGGACAATTTCACTACAAATTGAAATAAGTTCATTTTGTACAGTCGGGCGTACGTCGGTGTCCTTTAACATCATATTTTCAGTATGCTTTATTAGATTTCGGGGGGGGGATCAATCCCCCCTGATCCCCCCCCCCTGGCTACGGCCTTGGGTAAACGTGTGACTTTTAGATTTATCTTCAAAGTACATTAATTGTTGCAGTTGGAACAGGAAAAAGGTTTTCTCCACACAGAGTCAGCAACTGACTTCATATGTATCCCTTTTGAGAACACGAATAGTTACAATCAGGACACGAAAAAGGTTTTTCTCTTCTGTGAATCGTACTGCGGATTTTTAAGTCTTCCCTTTGAAAACTTGTATTACTGCAGTCGGGACATGAAAAAGGTTTTTGTCCAGTATGGGTAAGCATGTGAATTTTTAGATACCGTTTTTTAGCGCATGATTAGTTACAGTCGGGACAAGAAAAAAGTTTTTCATCACTGTGAGTTAGCAAGTGCCGTTTTAGTTATTTTTTTCGAGAATAAGAATAGTTGCAGTCAGGACATGAAATAGGTTTTTTCCACAGTCGGTAAACGTGTGATTTTTAGATTTCTCTTCATGGTACATAAATAGTTGCAGTTGGAACATGAAAAAGTTTTTCTCCACACTGAGTCAGCAACTGACTTCTTATGTTTCCCTTTTGGGAGCCCCAATAGTTACAATCAGGACATGAAAAAGGTTTTTCTCTTCTGTGAATCATACTGTGGACTTTTAAATCTTCGTTTTGAGGACTTGTATAACTGCATTCAGATCATGAAAAAGGTTTTACTCCACTCTGAGTAAGCTTATGAATCATAGTGGATTAAAGTGTTGCTCCATATGGAAACCTTTGTAAAATTACTTTCTTCAGTGCCTCCTCAGTGAAGCAAATGTTAAACAAAATATGTGTTGTAAAACCATGTAGGTGTGTTAAAGGTAAGACAGTATTAAATTGTGGAGATCCGGAAGGAATTAAAGGCCGATAAAAATAATAATATTTTCCCAATTTGTGTATGAATTACAATTTAAACCAATAAAATAAACAATATACGCATGTATTTATTGCGAGTTTGAAATCTCTTGTTTTATTTTTACCACAAACGCTATTAAAACAAGAAAAAGGTTATTAGCGTCTTTCCAGTACTTTGCGCAATTTAATTAAGACTTTTAGGTAAAAATAGTCACTTGGGTATTACGTAAGGTTTAGGGGGAGTGAGGTGCAGAAAAATGCTACGGTGCGTTGCATGGGGGGAGAGAGGGTCAAAAATTTTCATAAATTGCGTTACGTTATACTTGAACGCCCCCTTTACTATTTTACTAGTGTTCAGGGGGGCGGAGGTTGAAACTGACCACTTTCTGGTGGTGTCGAGAGTAAACCTCTTTCGCGGCTGGCGCTCTAAAGTGAAAACGATATCAACTCCAACAAGAGTCAAAGTAGAAAAACTGCAAAACATTAATGTCAGAAGTGAGTATGAGAATTGTGCAGAGATAAGATTGAATGAGAAGGAAATGGATGGTCTAAGCATTGATGAAACATGGAACCACATAAAGGTGAGTCTTTGTGAATCTGCTAGAGATGTATGTGGAATAAGTACGCAAGGTAGGAAGAAAGGTGACACATGGCGGGATGACGAGATCAAAGCACTGGTCTCAGAGAAGAAGAAAGCATGGTTACATCCAGTGGCGTAGCGTGGGTTTCGGCCGCCCGGGGCGGAGGAAAATTTTGCCGCCCCCCCCCCAACCCTAACTTTGACAGGTACTTCTTTCGCAGATTTTCAAGCGCTGACGAGGGGGGGGGGGGAGGAGGTAGACATTTTCTATTTTTTATGCCGATTTTTATAGTTATAGATAACTGCTCTCAGAAATTGAGAATGCTATGCCTGAAATAGAATTTCGCATCTTCATCACGCATACGTATGGAATGCAACTCAAATGCAATGCTTCACTCGGTACACGATGAATCTGCAACTTATTGTTATATTGATATCACAAAACTCGTTTAAATTATACTAAATATGCGGTGTATCAATCTACACTCAGAACAAAAAAATGGTTTTTCTTTGATTCTTGCGGCTCTTACATTCTGAACATAAAACTGGTTTTTAATTAAATCTGTATGCGGTGAATTGAAACTACACTCAGAACATGAAAAGGTTTTTTTTTTATTTTGCCGTCACTTAGATTCAGAACACAAAACTGGTTTTAATTAAATCTGTATGTGGTGAATTAAAACTATTCTCGGAACATCCGGGCGTAGGAAAATTTCGCCGCCCCCTTATGTGGGTACTATAAGCGGTGGGGGGGGGGGGGGGGGGGGGGGAAGGGGGCTGTTTACCTACGAGCCGGATTTTTTAATAATCACATTTGACGAGTATTCTTTCAACGAAAATCATGTTTATAAATTCTACTCCAAAGTTGGTTGATTGATACTGCGTTAGAGTCCCCAAATAATAGTTACACTTGCAACAATCAATTTCTCAGAATTTCACAGCGTTGTGGAATTCAAAAAATGTAAAACTTCACTCGATGCACGATGAATCTGCAACTCGTTATTTAATTTATCGTTGTATTCTGAACACATTATTTAAAGTGCATTTATTTCTGCTAGATAGTTCAAAGCAATTTTATTTTATTTTTGTATAAGTTATCAATGGCGTTATATAAAATATATAGATTCACCATTGTCTCACATAGATAGATGTAGCAGGTATGAAACAATCTCGTGTTTTCTGTAAATTCTTAATTCAAAATTATTCATGTTTGATAAAGATAGACATTCAAAGAATTTGTGTGTATGAACGACTTAGATATGGGATCGGTGGCATTTTTCCGCCAAATATTATATTCTACATTACAGATGACAGATGCCAAGATTGGCTTACACTAAGACAATTACATTTTACCTGGGCATTTTGGCGTTTTTTTATGCAATTTAACTAGTAGGACAGGACCTTGCGCGACGTGTCGCAGTTGAGTACTAACATTACGAATTCGAGTTCAATGGTTCAACGCAATTGCCCTGTTTTTAGCTTAATGCTTTGAGATTTCTACCACGCGTTTTAAATTATATATATATGGTCATTTTATTTTTTATTTAATTCAATAGTATTGAATAGACGTTGGAGATTTTTGTAGCCAATGAATCTATTGAAGGAACGGGAGAATTAAGTAACTCCCAAAGGTCCGACGCCTATTAAATTTGGATTGGAATAGAAATCAGTTTGATAAATTACCCTAGTTTAACAAACGGATTGCAATCTTTGAAGCACAAGCGTCGGGTGGGAGCTGTCCTTGTTCTACCGGTATTTCAATAAAATATGCTCCGAGGAACTAGCGTCATTGATTCCTTCGGCACCGGTGCTCATTCGGGAAACAAGCCAAACACTAGCCCAACAATTATACACAGTTGACATTTTTCGTATGAGAACGGGTCGTTTCTACCACTAGACCCTTGTTAACTCCTTCTTCTACTTAAAATGAGGGATTTTTTTTTCCTTAGGGCGTCCTGTGTGAAGTAAATGTAAAAAAATAATAATAATCATTGAAAAAATCCTAGGCTTTATTTATTTTTCTCCCATCTGGAACCAGTTAGACTATGTAATCCCAAATTCTAGGTATCTTGCGAATCTGAAGGTAGCTGGGAGGGGCAGGAGATGGAGAAGAGGAAGGTAGCTGGGAGGGGCAGGAGATGGAGAAGAGGAAAGTAGCTGGGAGGGGAAGAAGTTGGAGAAGAGGAAGGTAGATGGGAGGGGCAGTAGATGGAGAAGAGGAAGATAGCTGGGAGGGGCAGAAGATGGAGTAGAAGAAGGTAGCTGGGAGGGGCAAGACATGGTGAAGAGGAAGGTAGCTGGGAGGGGCAGGAGATAGAGAAGAGGAAGGTAGCTGGGAGGGGAAGGAGATGGAGAAGAGGAAGGTAGCTGGGCGGGGCAGGAGATGGAGAAGAGGAAGGTAGCTCTGAGGGGCAGGAGATGGTGAAGAGGAAGTTAGCTGGGAGGGGCAGGAGATGGAGAAGAGGAAGGTAGCTGGGAGGGGCAGGAGATGGAGAAGAGGAAGGTAGCTGGGAGGGGCAAGAGATGGAGAAGAGGAAGGTAGCTGGGGGGGGCAGGAGATGGAGAAGAGGAAGGTAGCTGGGAGGGGCAAGAGATGGTGAAGAGGAAGGTAGCTGGGAGGGGCAGGAGATGGAGAAGAGGAAGGTAGCTGGGAGGGGCAGGAGATGGAGAAGAGGAAGGTAGCTGGGGGGGGCAGGAGATGGAGAAGAGGAAGGTAGCTGGGAGGGGCAAGAGATGGTGAAGAGGAAGGTAGCTGGGAGGGGCAGGAGATGGAGAAGAGGAAGGTAGCTGGGAGGGGCAGGAGATGGAGAAGAGGAAGGTAGCTGGGAGGGGCAAGAGATGGAGAAGAGGAAGGTTGCTGGGAGGGGCAGGAGATGGAGAAGAGGAAGGTAGCTGGGGGGGGCAGGAGATGGTGAAGAGGAAGTTAGCTAGGCGGGGCAGGAGATGGAGAAGAGGAAGGTAGCTGGGAGGGGCAGGAGATGGAGAAGAGGAAGGTAGCTGGGAGGGGAAGGAGATGGAAAAGAGGAAGGTAGCTGGAAGGGGAAGGAGATGGAGTAGAGGAAGGTAGCTGGGAGGGGCAGGAGATGGAAAAGGGGAAGGTAGCTGAGAGGGGAAGGAGATAGAGAAGAGGAAGGTAGCTGGGAGGGGCAGGAGATGGTGAAGAGGAAGGTAGCTGGGAGAGGCAGGAGATGGAGAAGAGGAAGGTAGGGAATTACCATTTGGCTTTTCAGATTTTGTCACCAAACATTTCAAGTCATGTTTCATTTCTGAATGGTAATCTTACAACAGGGCGATTCTGAGAGTACCTTCCATTCTGGAACAAACTTTTGCCGTAAATATACTATATTTTTTAATTGTGAAATTGTCACGATAATATTTATTTTGATTAAATAAATATTGTCTTGACCTAGTTAATCTTAAACTCACCTGGCCGCTGACGTTTTATTATGATCGCCGTAAAGATTAGTTCTTAACCGCTAGCGGCTAGCGCCATCTATTTCGGGAGCCACTTTTTGAATTTTCGTCGTCTAGGGAGCCGACGGTGATTCGACAAGTCCCCGAATTATTTAAGTTTCTTGTTAAATATGTGATTGTATCACCTTTACGGGTTTTACCCATTTAAAGAAGAATCGTGGATTATTTTATAACCGCGAGCCGTGTTGTTTCCGTGAGTGAAACGGGATTTTTAAAAGTTTAAATGGTGGAGTCGTCATATTGTCAATGTGCCCACCTTCACTCTCGTACTTGAGTGTGGATAATCGGTGTAATCCTTTGTTTGGCGTTCATGATATTAACGTGGCCAAGGCTTTGATAAGGGTTATCCTCGCGGAACTCGATATTTGAGGCGGATTGAGGCCTGGCGCTGATCTATGAACGGCGCGGTAAACGGAGTCTACCGAGATTTCACCGGTACGCACAACCGAGACTTTGAGCCTTTCCTGGTTCCTGTTCCCTGAGGAGGAGTCCCCATCCTCTGGGGCCTTTCCTGGTTCCTCTTGCCTGGTGAGGAGTCCCCAGGCCCTGGGGCCTTCCTCGGTTCCTGTCCATGGAGACCCCGCGTGCTCGTGGTCGCCTATTAACAGTGATTCGCGTCAGCGTTAGAGTCAGGATAATTTAGATAAATTACGGTCCACAGGTATGCTCCCTTGCTTATGTGTTATTTTATTATTTCTTTAGGAAATGTGGAATTCTTGACCCCTTGGAGGGCACCCATGTATACACCATACCTTTAAAATATAGGTGATGTTGTAATGCTAAATTATTTCTTCTATTTATCTAAAAATGCCCGAAGATAAAGACTGTATTTTCCTTCCCACAAACTTGAGGGAGATTCTGATGCTCTACCAAGAAATACACGTTGCATTTGGCGCTCCAACCTTTTAAAGGTGCTCCTATGAAATACAGTTTTTTTCTGGTATTTTCAGATTGTTTTTAATAATGTCAATGTTATAGAGTTGTGATGCATCGTGTTAATAATTGACTGAATTTGACTAATTTCCGGTTGCAGCCATTATTGACGGCCGAATTAATTATTTCTTATTTGACTTTGGCAGTGTTCGTATATTTTAAATAGGTATTTCCGGTTTTGGTGGCAATTAATTTATTTTTTACTTCGTCAGTGTACCTAATTTTCACTCCGTGAAAATAGCATTTGTTTTGACTCAAGTAGTACTTACGGACTGTCAAATGTCAAATGTTTTTTGTTTGTTATCTATCAACTAATGATCCGTTCGGCTATATTTACCAAGTAAATGCTAATTGAAGCAAATATAATACTTTAGTAAGTTCGTATCTTGCGTACAGTTAACCGAAATCCCATTGCAGTCTGTATTAAATGATTGTTTTAATAATCTCTTTTGTTGCAACAAACAACCGCGCTGGGAATTATTATTATTCCGACTTATTGTCAAAATATAAATCTATTCTGCAGTATACAGGGACATGGGTCCGATTATTATTATTGGAAACCTGTTTCATATTTGTTTTTTAAATTATTTAAAGGACTTTTTAAAAAAAAACTTTAACTTCCCGTCATCGTTTTTGTTATTTTGACTGACGTTTGAATACTATAGATCACAATACGGACGGTTTGTTTACTTATTACAATTCTGTCATTGTCTTCGGCAAGCAACTTAAAATTTAATTAGTTTGAAATTAAATAATTGAATTTTGTTTTCAATACATTACAGGGTATCCGGTACTTCATATTATAAAATATATGTATTTTTTTTTAAATAATTTCGATTATTTTTCAAATAATTATTTTTGGAAAATTTCATTACAGGGTGTTGGGTAATTGCAATAGTAATATTAATTTCCTTTAAATTAATATATTTTCTTTATTATTTTTTTTTTTAATTTTTTATTTTTTAAAAAAATACAAGATGTCGATTCCTAACATTAATGGATCAACTTAAGATGAGTTGACATTACTTTTGGAAAACGTACATCGTCCCGGAGTCAACTGTAGCCGCTATGAGAGAACAAGCGCGAGAGTATAATAAAAAATTTAGAGAATGTCCTGACCCGACAGCTGAATCTGAAGTTGAGGGTGCAAACAAACCTACTACAAATACGCCGAATATTGTGAATAATTCAAATGTTAGCAAAAGCCCTTCGATTCATAATTGGGGGGTTAAATTTAATGGGTCATCGGATATTAAAGATTTTTTACTTCGTGTTGAAGAATTAACGAGAAGTCGTCAGATCTAGTTTCCTGCGGTCGTTACGTCTTTTCCTGACCTTTTAGAGAGAAGGGCTCTATCGTGGTTCCGTACTATTTATAAAGAATCGTTAACGTGGCCGGAATAAAAGAATGTACTTTTGTTGCGTTTCGACAAAAATATCAGTCAAACAGAGGCTCTCAAAGCCCTCCTCATGATGAAGCAGAGGTACAATCAGAGCATTGTAGATTCCGTTGAGGACGTGCAATTAGCCAACATGAAACTCAACGTACCTCTTCCGGAAGAGCAGATAGTAGATTTGGTGTGTAATAGCTTACTTCCTAATGATGCTATTGTTATAGCTTATTTTGACGACAAGAACATAGAATCTTTAATTAAAGTTTGTAAACGTTTTGAAAGAAATTTACCTTTGCCGGACTCATCGGATACCAAGGAGGTTTATTTTTAAAAAATGCCTACCTTTAAAACTTCTCAACCAGCCACGTCTTCTTCAAAATATTGTTCTACTTCTTCTTCGTCTGCTTCTTCTACACAATCAACTACTTTTAATAAAAGTAAACTTCGGTGCACATTTTTCAATATGCAGGGGCACATTAAGCCTTATTGTAGGAAGTGGAAGTCGGAATCTAACCGGGATTCTGACAAACGTCAAACTGGCACCACTCGTCCAAATTCAAAAAACTAGAGTGTGATCCTCTGCATTCTGCATTCAAGGATGCCGGGAGACCGCTCTCAGTTTCTGGCCCGGGTAACCACTTCATTAGGTGTGACTTGGACGCAAGCGTGCTGGTGACTGGTTCCGGATATGTTAGACCTCATGCTAATATTCAAATTAAAAATTTTGTTTTTTCAGGTCTTTTGGACAGTGGAGCCTCTGTCAGTTGTTTTGGGGGCTCACTCTTCAAATTTTTTATTAGTTTCGGATTTAAGTTAGAAAGATTAGACTCCTACGTTACCACCGCGGATGGCAAACGTCAGGATGTTATAGGTACTATGCAAATACTTGTTTCATATAATAATATTAAGAAGTATATTAAGTTTTTCATAATTCCATCTCTTTCTTCTGTCATTGTTTTAGGTGTTGACTTTTGGAAGCAATTCGACGTAGCTCCTCAATTGTTTCCAAAAGTAAACGATAGTCATGTTTTTAAAAATATTGTGGGTGAGATTCGTATAATCACGTCAGCTTCCTTACTGTCTCCCCAAGATAATCGTAAATTAAACACTGTTATAGACAAATTTAAATCTATTTCGTTCGAAAAATGTGGTCTGGGTCGCACGCACCTAGTACAGCACAAAATTAATACAACGGGGGATCCTAATAAGCAGCGTTATTATCCTTTGTCAAAAACTCGTCAGGATCAATTAGAAGCCCAACTTAAAGAAATGTTAGACTTAGGTGTAGTCCGCCGCTCTCGTTCGGCTTGGTCAAACCCAGTTTTGATAGTACCAAAGAAGGACGGTTCTCCCAGGTTTTGCTTGGACTCAAGGAAGCTCAACAGTGTCACCAGGACAGATTCGTACCCATTGCCTTATATTTCACGTATATTAGATAATCTTCGGGGTGCACGATTCATATCCTCTATAGACCTCTCGAAATCTTTTTGGCAAATTCCTTTACACAAAGACTCTTGCGGTAAAACGGCTTTCGTTGTACCAGGGCGTGGCCTTTACGAGTTTGTTAGGATGCCATTTGGATTGAAGAACGCTCCGAGTGAATTACAGCGTCTTGCAGATGTTCTTTTTGGCCCCGAATTTAACGAAAACGTTTTTTGTTACTTGGACGACCTGATTATAATATCGGAGGATTTTGAGTCACACTTAGAATTATTGACTAAGGTCTTTAATCGATTAAAAGAGGCCGGTCTGACAGTTAATCTTAAAAAATGTGAGTTTTGCAAAGACGAACTAAAGTATCTTGGTTATATAGTTGATGCAAAAGGTCTCCGCACGGATCCGGTAAAACTAGAATCAATTCGAACTTATCCTACCCCTATAAATTCTAAACAATTGAAAGCTTTTATTGGTCTTTGTGGGTATTATAGACGGATCATTAAAAAAATTTCAACTATAGCGGCACCTCTGACAAAACTAACTGGGTCACGGAATGGGGTGAGTAACTTTACCTGGTCTCCGGAGGCGGAAGACTCCTTTAAAAAATTAAAAAAGGCCCTAACTTCGGCTCCAGTAGTTAACTGTCCTGATTTTTCGTTACCATTTACTATCCACTGTGACGCAAGTAACGTTGGGATTGGAGGGGTTTTGACACAAAATTTCGATGGAGAGGAACACCCTGTTTCATATTTTTCTAGGTGTCTAAATAAACATGAGCGTAACTATGGCGTAACGGAGCGCGAACTTCTTGCGGTTTTAGATTCGGTCAATCACTTTAGGCCCTACATAGAAGGAGTTCACTTCACAGTGATAATAGACCATTCCAGCCTACGATGGCTAGTATCGTTATCGAATCCCTCAGGTAGACTTGCACGTTGGTCCACCCGTCTCTCCCAATATTCGTTTGATGTAGTTCACAGAAAAGGTAAGTTAAATACTGTACCTGATGCCCTTTCGCGTAAAAACGATTTAGCCGTTTCCGCCCTGGATACTGTTCCCTCTAGCTCTGATGTGTGGTACAATAAATTATTTTCAGATTGTAAAACCAATCCTCAGCGTTTTAATAATTTTCTTATTAAAGATAACTATTTATTACGTCATTCTAAGTCTCGTTTCGCTCTGCAGGAGGATACAGCTTGGAAGTTGGTTGTTCTTTTTGAGGATCGGAACGCTATCTTGTCTAAGGAACACGAGTCGAATGTTTCTTGTCATCCAGGGGTTTTTAGAACATACAAAAAAATTCAACTCCATTATTTTTGGCCTGGTATGTATAGCGATGTAAAGAAATTTGTTAGTAAATGTAAGACATGCAAAGCACATAAAGTAAATACATCGGCGCCGGCTGGAATTTCTACCAATCCAAAATTAGTCAACAGACCGATGTAAATGTTGTCTATTGACCTTGTAGGGCCTCTTCCACGCAGTTACGCTAGATTTATGTACATTCTATCGGTTGTTGACGTTTTTTCCAAATATACTTGGATTTTTCCCCTTAGAAATGCAACCACTAAAAGCATCGTTAAAAACGTTGAACAATTTATTTTTCTTGTACACGGCGTTCCACAAACCTTTGTGTGTGACAATGGTAAACAATTTGTTTCTAAAGAATTCAAACAATTGTTAGGTAATTATAATGTTCCTATGCCTTATTACAACGCTTATTACACCCCGCAAAATAATGTCGTTGAACGTTATAACCAAACTATTGGAACTGCGTTGTCTATTTTGACCGAATCTGACCAACGTAATTGGTCTAGATTTCTGCCACAGATTCAATCAGCTCTAAATAATACGGTTAATTTTGCTACAGGTTTCACGCCTTTCTTCCTTATGCATGGAAGAGAACAAATCATTGACGGTAAATTTCACAACATTAATGTTTCTTCTGGTGTCGCGGACTCTACCTTAGAAAAATCTAGAGGCGAATTTGCTAAGAAATTGGAAGAATTAGCTTTTATTTACGATCAAGTTTCGAATGCGCTGTTGCAAGCTTTTAAAAATAATGCTCATCACTATAACTTGCGCCGTAAGTCGGTGATATATGAAGTTGGTGATGTCGTCTGGAGGAAAAATTTCGTCCAATCTAGTGGTCCAGATTATTTTTCTCATAAACTGGCGCCTAGATTTGTTCGCAATATCATTAAAGGTAAAATCTCAGATTTAGTCTACACCTTGGCGGATATGCAAGGGAAAGTTGTGGGAAATTTTCATGTCAAGGATATTGTTCGCTTGGACTAATTGATATTATTATTTTTTATTTTATTTTATAACAGGAAACCAATGTGGTGATGTGCAGGATTACCGACCCTTCACGTCATTTCATTTGTTTCTTTGTGTGATTATTCTGCTCACATGTCTTGAAGTTTGATACCTTTGAGGCATGTGCTCAGAATGAGCACTACGTTCTAGTTTTTTGACGATAAATACATTATTTACCCTCGTTTAGCTGGAATCTGATCTTCTGATCAGTGGCGCCCAAAATTTTATGTTTAATTTGTATTGTGTCTATTGACCTTAACTTTTAGAAAACTTTATAGTTAGCTACATTTCTTTTAAAATTAAGAGAGTGTTCTATACTGCAGACTTTCGTCTTTGTTTTTTACAACTATTATATTATATTATAACACACGATTCGTCACATCTCGATAGTATTATGAATATTGTAATTGTCATTTGCCTTAGAGTTAAGCCAGTGTCCTTCCTCAAGTACTTTGGAATTGTATCACTTTTGTTGTTTTCTTTTGTTTTAAAGCTCCCAGGCTCCCTTACCTTTCCAAAGAATTTGAAGAAGACTATTCTCAAATTTTGCTGTAGGGGAAAATTTGAGAAACTTTCCAATGCATGAAATTTGTTCTTGTTAATATTGTTGTTTGTACTTGCTAATTTTAAGTTTAGTTTTAAAATAGTATAAGATTATTTTTTATGTATAAATTCAAAAGAAAGTAATGCTTCGGCATACTTCTTATTTAGAATTTTCAAAATGGAAATTTGAACTCTACCCCATCATGGGAGAGCTTATTATATGTATACATTTTAGTTTTAAGTATATTCCTTGGAATTGTGACTTACTGCTAATACCAGTGTTTTACTTTGCAAGTGTATTCCTAGGGTCAATCAAATGATTTTGATTGTACTCCCCTTTAATAGTGTCGTCTATCTTTAAGATAAGATCGATCACCAAAGAACATGATAAGTATTGCTTGTTTATTTACAACAATATTTCCCCGAGCAGTGTAAATTGTAAATAATTTTTTTATTATTCTTTTTGCATTGGTTCAAGTTTACTTTTGTTGGTTCACTATGTTATAGCTAGGTATTTTGACAATTTTGTAATTCCTAAGCTTTAAGCCTAACATTCTAGACTCTGTTTTGCTTTTCTTTGTGTTCCTAACGATAACCTTTATCACCACCTTTGTAGACAGGTTTGTTTTCTATTTTAGAATATCCTGATCTAATTTTTTTGGAAAATAGGTTTTTTGTATATGTAAACCCTACTTTAACCACTCTGATAGAAAGGTTTTTCTTTCATTATTGTAAATCCTAATCTGAAAAATAACTTTGATAGATAAATAACAATTGATGTGTAATCCCTATTCTAACCACTTATACTTTTAGTAAACAGTTTTTATAACTCGTTCTAACTAAGTCAATAATACATAGGTATTATATATACATTTTTCGATGCGACCTGTTGGATCTAGGTAGGAAGATTAGTTTTAATCGCTATTAAATAATTGACTTCAAATCAGTGCAAGTGAGGGCTGGTTGACCACCCTTGAAGTGAAGCCTAATAATGGCAAAGTGTCCTACTAAAGGAAAAGTGATGCCTTAAGCATACCTATTTTTTGCCCTATAATTTTCTCCTTTTCTTATGTTGTTCCTCTTGTAAAGATGACACGAGAATGGAAGAGTTCGGGCGACAGCCAGTTCCAGCAGCACCCAGTGTCATCAATGCTGTAGGTGCTTGTGGACCACCTATTCTCGTGCTATTTTTTGTTGTTATTGTATTGTTCATGTCTGTAAACTTAAGTGACTTAGTTTTAAGTTTATGTTTCTTGGTAACTAAATATTAATTTAATTTTTTTAAATACCTGTTGGACCTATCTTTAGTTAGTTAGTTTGTTCAGTTTTGCGGGCGTGGTTTTCTTGTTTGAGGGCAAACATTTTCGCGGGAAGGGGGGAATTGTCACGATAATATTTATTTTGATTAAATAAATATTGTCTTGACCTAGTTAATCTTAAACTCACCTGGCCGCTGACGTTTTATTATGATCGCCGTAAAGATTAGTTCTTAACCGCTAGCGGCTAGCGCCATCTATTTCGGGAGCCACTTTTTGAATTTTCGTCGTCTAGGGAGCCGACGGTGATTCGACAAGTCCCCGAATTATTTAAGTTTCTTGTTAAATATGTGATAGTATCACCTTTACGGGTTTTACCCATTTAAAGAAGAATCATGGATTATTTTATAACCATGAGCCGGGTTGTTTCCGTGAGTGAACCGGGATTTTTAAAAGTTTAAATGGTGGAGTCGCCATATTGTCAATGTGCCCACCTTCACTCTCGAACTTGAGTGTGGATAATCGGTGTAATCCTTTGTTTGGCGTTCATGATATTAACGTGGCCAAGGCTTTGAGAAGGGTTATCCTTGCGGAACTCGATATTTGAGGCGGATGGAGGCCTGGCGCTGATCTATGAAGGGGGCGGTAAACGGAGTCTACCGAGATTTCACCGGTACGCACAACCGAGACTTTGAACCTTTCCTGGTTCCTGTTCCCTGAGGAGAAGTCCCCAGGCCCTGGGGCCTTCCTCGGTTCCTGTCCATGGCGACCCAGCGTGCTCCTCCTCGCCTATTAACAGTGATTCGCGTCAGCGTTAGAGTCAGGATAATTTAGATAAATTACGGTCCACAGGTATGCTCCCTTGCTTATGTGTTATTTTATTATTTCTTTAGGAAATGTGGAATTCTTGACCCCTTGGAGGGCACCCATGTATACACCATACCTTTAAAATATAGGTGATGTTGTAATGCTAAATTATTTCTTCTATTTATCTAAAAATGCCCGAAGATAAAGACTGTATTTTCCTTCCCACAAACTTGAGGGAGATTCTGATGCTCTACCAAGAAATACACGTTACAAAATAACAAAAATATGAATTAAAAATTTTTTGCGCACGCCGGGATAAGAACCCGTGACCTTCGGATTACTTTTTTATTTTATTTTTTTATTTATTTGGGAGACCAACAGTTTACATTAACAACAAAGTATATAATAATTGAGTACAATAATTGAACCATTTACAGATTTCCACATGGGTATTGTTTACAAGTGTGTAGTGAATTCAGAGATATTTACTAATAAAAAATTACATTTCAAAAGGCGAGTTATTTAGGTGGGAATAGGAAAGGGGTAGGATGGGGGGGGTTGGTTAAGTTGAGGTATAGTAATACAAATATGCGTGACAAAAAATTAAAAGAGAAAAAAAGGAAGTTAATAGAGTGGTGGTATTAGAGAGTATCTATAAGTATTGTTATTGTAAAGTATCGAGAGAGTGTCTGTGTGATTTTAAGGAGTGTGGTGCAGAGTTAAAAATGTCAAATTGTGTATAGTGTGTGTTGAAAGTGTTGGGTGCACGATAGATGAAAGAGTTCTGCTTAGAATTACTAGTCGAGATCCTTATCCCCGAGCACGGGGGCCGTCAAATGTTACGTTATATAAGAAATGCCGATTTTACCACCCCAGCCAGGAGTACTCCGGTTCCGGTGCGAAGCGTGATGCGCAACGGGTAGGTCAGGTGGCAATGTTTTGCTTGAACTTGAAAAACACGTGCTCTATGATTAGGAATAAGATTGTAGTATGGACCAGTGTACATGGCAACCTAATAAGCCAATATTGGAATTTAGGATGTGTACGAATAAAAAAATTGTTTGAACGTTGGATTTCGTTTCTCCCGCTTCGCTTCCATTTGCTTCCTGATTTTTCTTGCTTCTCTCTTCGTGCTTCTTCGTGATTTAAAAAAAAAAGTCTAAGATTATCCGAAGGGAGTTTAGAACTAAACATGATACACCACACGTTTCACGATGTGTGCAAATCGAGAGGTGTATTATGTTTAGTTGTAAACTACAAAAAAAAAAACATAATGAACAAACGGCCCACAACCGTGGAGCCGCGAACCGCGCCTACAGAAGGCCCGCGCATAACAAAAGACAAAAATAAGGAAAATAAGAAAACTGAGGCTAATTCTACAACCAAGCCTCCAAAATCAGATCCGTAGACATCGTCACAAGACGACGTCGAGGATATCAATAGTGGCTGGGTGCTTCAAACCCGGAAACCGCGTGTCCGTAAACCTGCTCCCATCGTTAAAGGGACAAAGGCTGACACGACCCTACGCGCAGTAGAGCGCAAGTTCTACATTCACGCTTGGCCATTCTGTCCCAACACAGAAGTTAACAACATTAAAGAATTCCTGGAAGGTGTCACACAAGACACCGTTGAAGTCGTAAAGCTTCAAGCCCGCGGGAATTACACTTCTTTCAAAATCGGGATTGCCGAACAAGATAAGGAAAAGTTTCTAAACCCCGAAGTCTGGCCCGCAGGTATTTCGGTCAACAAATTCAAATTCCCATTTTTGAAATCAAACCAGACAGAGACCCCTCAGCTTAATGGCGCGTCTAAAACTCCTTTACCAGAATGTTAGGGGTGTAAACTCCAAAATAAACGAATTTACAACAAATTTGCTATCTCAAAACAACGAAATAATTGGGTTGACAGAGACATGGTTGAGCACCTCTGTCTATGACAACGAACTGTTTGACAATAGGTATGAAGTACATCGCCGTGATAGATGCGATAGCAATATTACTAATACAAGTGCACTCGCTGGCCGCCACAGCGGCAGTAGGAACGCCTCGCGAGGCGGCGGGGTTTGCATTGCAGTACGAAAACCGATTATATCACAAAGATTAACCGAACTCGAAACAGAGGGCGAAAACATCTGGATCAAAATTACAAAAACTAATTTCACTGCGCTGGTATGTGCGGTATATTTTTACTGTACAGACGACAGAGATATCCGCACGAAGTTTTATGAACATCTCAATAATAAGGCCAACCTATTATCCAACAAAAATGTTATCATTATGGGGGATTTCAATTTGCATAACAAACCTGAAGATGTCATACTTGATCACATATGTTTTATCCACTGGAACGATTTCGGTCGAAAAATCGACCACTTTTATTTTTCTGCGATTGAAATCGGTCGAAAAATCGACCGATTTTTCTACCATTCGTAAAATATTTATTGTAATTATTTAAAATCTTTCCATGGCCAGCTATTTGTTTTATCGAATAGCTGATAAAATATTCTTTATGTCTATGACCTTATCGGTTGTCTTTGAAGTGTTATTTAGCGAGTTTTCGCGGTTTTCTAAGGCGTCCTGTCAAAAAACAAAATATTACTATTTCGACGAATTTTGGTCTCTACCTAAAATACCGTAAGTAATTCATTTATTGAGTTTTTAACGCATAATTATATATCTGTGCTATTATGATTGAATTATCTATCTTTGAAATGTGTTTTTAATTCATTTGTTCCTAATATATTGTTTTGCTGGATGTTTTTGTGTAAAAATGCGTCGACTGAAGACGTCATCTGTTTTTGATTTACAATAATTTCATAAATACTGCACTCGCGCATTTGAAATATAGTTATTCAATCAGAGTGATTCATAACAAAGAGATATATATAAGTTTTATTTGAATTGGTTCATTATTAATACAGATATTTGCTGTCCAATTATTTAAAGTCATATGTCAAAAAGTCTGACTTTTTTTCGATGTAAAATGGTGTAAAGCCTTCGTCGCACAATACAAATTTGGTTATTTAGTTGAATAATTAATTAATTTGTTTACTTTTACCAAATTTGTGCAGAAAAAGCTATCGTCCAGGGAGAGGGAGCACTCCACGACCCAGGTTTAAATAATTATTTTAAAATTTTATATTAGTGCAATATTTAACAAAATTTAAACATTTAAGTACTTACCTACATTAAGTGTTTTCAATTTAAAATATATAGAGTGGTGCTGACTGCAAGAGGTGGCAGAGGAAGAGGGAGAGGTGGGGTACGAGCTGCAGATGGAGTACCAGACTACTGCTGGTGCCGGACTACCTGCACGTGGACGTGGGAGTCAACGCAGAGCTGTAATTGCAGCCTCGTCTGGAGTGTTAGTATTTTTTAATGTTTTTTATGAAAGTACTTTGCTGTGGCCGTTGAACTCATCATATATTTGTATTTATTTAAACGGTGACCCTGCTTTGCTACTGGTGCGAGAGGATCGCGTCAAGGCCCTAAAGGCTGTTAGGGCCCTGCCTGTTTCCTTCCGGCTACAGTGAGTTCCACTGTTACAGTGAGAGTTGGTAAGATCAGCGCTCTGTCCATTTGGCATATTCAGTGCATATTCTACAGAGTTCTAATTTTATTGTTTATTTATATACTGTACTCACTATTTCATACGTGAATGAGAACAATTCATATGATTTATGTATATGTTTTCAGAATTACTTCTCCGGAGAGAATAACGTGTCCCTTTTCACAAGGGACACCTTCACCATTGCCAAGACCCGTTCCACCACCGTGGATGTCCACTCCCGCACAGACCCAATCAACGGCTCCCAATGCACCAATTACGCCAATCCGGAGTGGGGAACTCTTCTCTCCGGAGGCCGGCTACCACAGAGAGCTGTGGGTGGACACTGGACGTGCTGTTCTACCAAGAATTGTCTGCGTTTGGGAACGGTGAGTTTATTTTTTGAAATGTCATACCAGGGGCTCAATATAAAATCAATTATCTATATTTTATATTGATATCCCTAGCACAGTTTCACTGTTGGTATATTGGCAGGAAATAAGCTTAGTACTTAAAAGTTCCACATAACAAACATACAAAATGTACTGTAATCCAAAAAGATACGATGTACCTACATTCTATGCAAGTAAATATGTAGTTACCAACGTAAAAAGTCTGAAATTTGAGTTTGATTTGGCTAATTTTTGTTCGATAGTAAGAACTTCGCACAGCATTGTGAATACCGACATCATAGTTTCACACATGACAATGCATGATATATTTGTTCTTGAGTTAATGTCCTGAAACGTTAAGTGCCTCCATACATGACGCTACTTACAAGCTACTCGATCCTCGTGAGCGTATCATACGCGCCGATCGTAAGTACCCCCCCGTACGATTTTGCTGGTAGCACCGTGTACGGGGCGCTACGCGACGTCTGTCGGTTTCAAATCAGTTTCACGCAACCGGCGCGGCGGTGCTGAACGCACGCGACGCGTTGCATCATTTGTGTCTGATACTTTTCGTTTGACGTTTGACAGAAATGGCATCGGAACATGAAAGTAATGTTAGATTTGTTCTGGAAGTAGAAAAAAATGCATGTTTATGTAACGATACTTTACCAGAATACGTAAGAAAGGATTTAGTGGAGAAGGCAAGGATTGATGTTGGAAAAAAGTCATATGACATCGCTTGACATCGTGTAAACTCCACGGCTGCACGTAAAAAATGATCAAGTTCAGTATATTCCGGATAGCGCCGTGTACGGAAACCAGCATTAAAGAGTGGTATATATGCAGAGTACTTGTGGTTTCGTCACAATCATGTAGTTTGTAAGTATCTCCATGAACGGAGGGCCTTACATTTCAAAACATTGGCATTAAACAGGGATTCTATCTTTTTTTCTGTAACGGGTATTGTAGAATGAGAAATGAGACACGCCGAACTCCTTTGCGAGGGTTACATGTGATTCACCGGCTTCTAAACGGTGTAATACAGCACTTTTTTCATCAATTGAAAAAACACTTTTGCTTCACGGGACTCATTGTGTCACTCTCACTTCCTAGTCAAAAGCGAGGCTGTATTGGTAGTTGGGTTTTGTAACCGGACAAATTATCATTAAAATCTGGCGCTTTAAGTAGTTGGTCACTTTAAACGGATACGTTTTCCTACTAAAAGCTATGAAACCTTACTAGAGTTTCCATTATCGTCGCTTAAAACGGTAGACCGTTAAATGCAAAGTCATTATATCCGAATTCTACTGTAAATTTGTGTTTTCTATTATTTCAGAGTCAGACATGGGCCGAACCGATAACGTGGACGAGGCAGCTCTCTATCAAGAAGAGTCGGTACTTGGAAACCGTGAGTTATAAAACTAACTAACTTACCTTCACGCCATTTCCCTGCAGGGGTAGGCAGAGAGAATGGACCGCCATGCAACTCGATCTTGGCACACACACTCTTTTCTTCATTCCATACCTACCTGACTGTGCTATTCTGACTCCTGGCATTGCCCGCCTCAAGTATTTGATTAACTTTTTATTTTATTATTTATATGAATACCTCACAAGAGCCTCAGCTGGAGCCAGTGAGACTATGGCATCCCCAATCGGGGTATGTTGTGAGGCTGAAGGTAGCGGGGAGGGGAAGGAGGTGTGGAAGATGGAGGTGGGAAAGTACCTGGCTATTCAGAACTGGTCACCAAACATGGTAAAGCCATTTGAAGCAACTTTTCAATTCTGAATGGTGTCTTACACCAGGGCGATACTGAGGGTATCTTCCACTCTGGAACATGCCGCAAATATACTATATATTATTTTAAATGAATTTTGTGTGAAAATAACACTAATTATTCAAATAAAATTTATTTGCCCACGCCGGGATCATATTGCGAGTCAAAAGCCGTACCAGAGGCAGTGGGTAATCGTAATATAGACACGTTAAATTAATTTGGGTTTTCTGTTGTTTCAGAAATGGATATGGACAGAATGAGCGACGTCGACCACAAAGAGAGTGATGAGGATACCTTCTGCATGCCACCAATACCTTATCATAATATTATCAACGTTTCACCTAACTCCGCTATGGCCATAGACTTTAGTAGACAAGACCAGGTAGATAGTGAGGCAATGCGTTCGATTCTGCCACCTGAAGGTTATTCTTTCGATTGGTCCAAAGATATCTCACGTTTTACTGGGATAATGGAGACATTCACAGGCACGCCAGGATCAACTTTCAATACCGACGAAATGGGGAAACCTGTGGATGCCTTTCTTAAAATCTTTGATGCAGATGTCGTTGAACTGATCGCGAGAGAGACCAACAAGTATGCAGATCAATGGATTGCGAAAAAATAATTTAAGCGCCATGCGCGTACCAATAAATGGGCTCCCACGAATAAAGAGGAAATGAATGTATTCTTGGCAGTTTTAATGTATCAAGGTATTAGTCCCCTTCCTGTTGAAAAAGACTACTTCTATTAAAAAAAAACTCACCGCCATGCCTTATTTCAGCCGAGCCATGGATTATAATCGTTTTCTTCTAATTAAAAAATTCCTTCACTTCACCAACAATGAAAGTCTTTCTTTTGATGTACCGTTATCTGTGCGAAGATTACAAAAGATTCAGCCCGTCTTGGACCATTTCTCAAATAAGTTTGAGACTTTATACCTGCCCGAGCAAGACATCTCTCTGGATGAATCCTTACTCTGCTATAAAGGCCGTTTGGGATTCGTCGAGATGATCAAAACCAAAGCGGCCAGCGCGGGTATAAAGTCTTACGAGCTTTGTGAGTCCAAGTCTGGCTATCTTTGGAAATTTATACGGGGAAGACCATTTCCAGACAGGCTGAATCGACAAATCCAGACCAGGAAGACATGACCGAAGACATAACGGAAGATATGACGGACGACACGTTACTGAGAGTCTCACTCTATTGCGAGGCACAATGATATTATGTATTGATTTTCTTAAATTATGAATAAACCAATATAAATTGAATACATTTTTATTATGATAAAGTGTGTAAACAATGTTTAAATCAATATACTGCTCTTCCATTGTAACCATACAACTGTAATATTAATTAAATTGATTTAAAAGAATATTAGGGCTTAATAAATAAATAAATCAATTATTGGTTCCATCAATTATTTTCCCCTCCACCATTTTTTTTCGATACCTTTGCTTTTAGATATAAAATTATCACTATGATATTATTTGCCATTCGACGCTCATACAAAGGTTTGATATATATACAATTTTATCATCATCATCATTTTACATATTCTGATTTACCCTATGTAGATTGACCTTAAGGTAGCTGTCAGAAGTGATTTTTCGTCAAATATTGGTGGATTTCATCAACTTGCAAAGTATCCCCCTGAAATATTGGCAATGTGTATATCTATGATATATATTTCATTTTAAGCCTTATTTCCTTGTTTTGCACGTTATATAAAAACATGGTTACAAATCTCCAGTTCTAATTTACAATTATTTAAAAAGTATCACCATGATTTTGACATCGTGAAATAGGCTCTCTGTATAATTCATCAAATGAATAAAATAAAGCCAACACGGCGACTATTCTTATAAATAATTGTAGGCAGTTAATGTATCTTCCCAATGTAATACCAGTTTTTGTGGTAAATTTATTAAATAGTATAATACAGTGATTTCAATTTTGCACGTCACGCACTCAAATTTTACAAAATCATTTTCTGACCAAACTTTTGAAGAGATCATAAACATACAAAAAAATATTTTTCTATTATATTCTTGCATCTGTGGTTATCAAACAGGCCATAGAGAACATAAAAACGTAGAAAATATTCAATAAAGATATTTAAAACTGCTACTGGCGGCAATTTCAAATCACAAAAACACAAATTTCGCGCATTTATAAAGTTTAAGATTTTTTAATAATTTATCTATGAATTCTAAAAATATAGAATAATTAGTAAAATATAGGTGAATTCATTGGCTGTATAGCACTACAATCAGTTTTATGTTTTCATATTAAAATTCGGAGGTATAATTTTTTTAATGTTGGCGGAAAATATTCAAAATCGTCGCCAAAAAACCGCGAGCAATCGGAGAAAAAAGATTTTTGACGCGCGATCGTTCGAGTGGTTATAAACTCTAATGGACTAACGCAACATAGTATAATTGTAAACAAGTACAATAACATGCTTGATTTAGTGCTAAGTAATTTAAATATATGTGAGGTGACGTACAGCGATGAAGCATTGGTTAAAGAAGATCACCACCATCCTACACTGGCTATCTCGGTCACCCTGGCGAGGACACAATACAGCAGGCGTGAAATGCGTGCAAACCGTCATCAAATGGGACGACACTTATATTCGAACTTTAACAAATTTAATTTTAAACACGTTAATATTAATCTGTGTCTAAAAATATTCTCACACTTCAACTGGAGATATTTATACAACATGAAATCTGTCAACGAAGCTGTGGAATATTTTTACTCTGTATTATTTAGTATATTTGAATTATGTGTACCTTTAAAAAATTATCGAAAGCAAATATTAACTACCCAGTTTGGTTCGATAAAAATATTATAGAAAAAATCAAATGTAAGGAATCTCTTCGCAGGAAGTACAAAGCTACTAATAATAAATCAGACTATTTATTATTTTCTGCAAAGAGATCCGATCTCAAAAAAGAGATGACAGTAAAAAAGAACAAATATTTATCCGATGTTGAAAATGGGATCAAAGAAGACCCCAAAAACTTCTGGCAATATATTAGATCACAAAAATCAGGTAGGGGCACTCCTATTGGACTTATGAATGTCGATAAAATAATCCAATGTCCCCAACAAGTTTCAGAGAGATTCGCGGACTGTTTCCAGTCGGTATACAACCATATGAGCCCTAACCTAGATGTTGAAAGTCTCCGGGCAGAGGTGCCTAGAAACACAGGTTCAATATCTCTGGAACAAATTAAGCCTGAGGAAGTCAAAGCGTGTATTCGGGAACAAAAGCCCAACAAGGCCACGGGGCCAGATGGAATCCCACCTCATATCATCATCATGTTGGAAGAACATTTGTTTAACCCGATATGATTTATCTTCAACCTCAGTATTTCAACTTCCACTTTTCCTCAATCCTGGAAACTAACCAAGGTTAGCCCGATACATAAATCTGGAACAAAAACGGAAGTCCAGAACTATAGACCAGTAGCAGTTCTGTCAATACTCCCAAAAATATTCGAAACAATAATTAGCGAAAAGCTAAACAAACAAATTAAACCGTTTCTTCAGGGAAACCAACACGGATTTCTATCAAACAAGTCCACCGTCTCTAATCTTCTAGAACTCTCACAGAGAGTAGCAAGAGGATTAGATGCTCAACATCAAACTGATGTGATCTACACTGATTTCGCTAATGCGTTCGACCGAGTTGATCATGACGTACTGCTACGAAAAATACATAGAATTGGTTTCGACAAACCCCTCCTAAATTTTTTTGTCACGTATTTAAGGAATAGGAAACAATATGTTTGCATCGACGGATACAGGTCTAGAGAATTCTCTGCATTCTCTGGAGTGCCACAGGGGTCAAACCTAGGTCCTCTACTATTTATAATCTTAATTGATGACATTCAAGAATGCATCAAACATTCCACTTGCCTGCTTTTTGCTGACGATCTAAAATTACTTAAGGAAATTTGTGATGGTCAAATTGTGTCAAATTGCAAACTGATTTAGATTCAATTTCATCATGGGCTGATGAAAATAAATTATTTTTTAATACAAAAAAATGTGTCGCTATGTCGTATACACGTTCGAGAAACCCTATCAAATTCGATTATTGCATCAAAAATGATATATTGTCAAAAGTAAAATCCATCAAGGACCTTGGGGTAGTCTTTGATCCCAAACTTACGTTTTCGGACCATATATTGCAGTTGACGACGTCATGCTACAAGCTTCTCGGATTTGTCATAAGACTCTGCAAACAATTTTCCAATCCCGAGGCAATGATGACGTTGTACAACTGCATTATAAGGTCTAAAATTGAATACGCCTCTGCTGTATGGGCCCCATACCAACAAAAATATATTGAAAAATTAGAACAGATTCAAAAAAAGTTTTTGAGATACATGTATTTGAGAATGCACGGAGAGTATCCGCGATTCATGCATCACGAAGATTTGCTTGCCGAAACGCGCTACCAAAGTCTCCACTCGAGGAGGAGTGGGGCCCTTGCAGTAACGGCGTACAAAATTATTAATAACTTAATAGATAGCCCATACCTTCTGGAATGCTATAAGTTGTTCGTACCGAATAACTACAGCCAGGGACGGCACCATGATCTGCTTTGTATCCCACGTGGCAGAACGGACGTACTGGCTCGGCATAGCATGACACGAGGTATGGCGCTGTTAAACAACGCCTCCAAGACTATCGATATTTTTAATAGTAGCCTTGAAGAATTCAAGAGGCATGTTAATGCTAAAAATCTATAACTTGTTATTTGTATCATATATATGTAGTTAATGTTACATGTGTATTGTAAATGGACACAGTCTGTAATACACAAAAAAAAAATAATAAAAAAAAAAAAAAAAAAAAAAATAATAATGAAATTACTAGTACATTCTTTATTTTCAATTTTTTATTGGAAATAATTACTAATTGTTCTGTTTTAGTGTTTAATTAATATAAATAAAAATAAAAAGAGAGAAACTTTTTAAAGCTAATGTTATACTTCAAAGAAACACCTTTTCTAAGCTTTTCTTCCATATCTTTTTTTGGGGGTAATCTCTTTTTTAAACACCAGCAGTAGTCTGCTATCATGTGATGGTCCTATCTACCCTGATACCTTTCTTTCATCATTTTTCATTCCTGGTGGAAGTACTCTCCATGTTCCTCAATTTTTTTTCTACCACCAACACAAAACTCCCCCAAGCTTCACCTTCAAAATCAGTCATAACTTTTATAAAATTTGTATCTTTTATTAATGTCCGAATTTGAGGACCATCGAATATTCCGTCTTTTAACTTTTCCATACTCAGCTTAGGAAATGTTTTACAAATGTATTTAAAGCATTTTCCTTCCTTGTTCAACGCTTTAACGAACTGTTCCATCATACCTTACTGTGGTGAACGTATGTCTTGCGGTATGAAGAGACATGCGTGTATGAGTGAGACAGCATGAGGCACGTATAAAAGGGTGTGATTGTTGTCTACCGTCCTCTTTGGATTATCGCTTCGTAAGAAGCACTACCTGTACCATATCTCGGAATAAACTCGCTAAGTCTACCTACGAGTATTTATTGTTCAATCTCCCTGAACTGAGAGCACAATATAGAGGAATCTGGATCCATACAAAGGAGTCCAGAAAGTAATGTTGATACCATTGTGTTATAATATTGATATGTAGTGTTGATAATATTGATATGTAGTGGCGGAAGTATGCTTTTTTCTCTACTTAAACGGCTCATTTATTACATTGGCTTTACCAACAGTTAAGGATTCTCCACATGATTCATGCAGGAGGGTTAAGTGATGTCGCAGAAAGCGAATTTCACCAAAAAACTACACCCGTATTAATAACTCCAGTTCTGAAGAGCCAAAATACAATATTAATTATTTTAAACTAGCAGACCCAGCTACAAAAAGGCCTAGTAACCGTTCCTCTTAATACATTATACTTGACTAATTGAGCTTGAGTTTTATTTGAGCAAAATAATGATAGTTCCTTACGAACATATCAGTCACGACAGTCTGTTAAGTATCCGATATCTTTTACTACCACATGAAAGAATAAAAATTTTAAAGGAATATTGAGGCAACAAAATTAACGATTCATTTACCTAACCGCAACCCTTTTAATAAGCACAATTTTTAGAAATTACACTTCCATTCTATTTATTTACTACAAAAACTATTTACGTCATTGGAGATGGGAAATGTTCTTTAAAATCTCATTTCTATTTAACAAAGTTCAAAATCTCCCATTAAAAATTATTGCTTTGGCGCTTTTAGGATCTTGAAAATAATTTACTGGATCACATGCACTTTTAGGTACAGATTATGAAAATTATATTTTTTTCAACATTTACTTCAAGAAACAACTATTTACACAAAGAAATTAGGTTATTAAGTTCCTAGTTTGGGTTAAGTAGGTGATGTATGTACCAAAGAAAATTTTGAGATTCTTACAAAAATTGAAGTTTAATGAATGTTCAAGTATGCGGCGGAAAGGATAATATTTACCTTTATTTCTTTTGTCGCTTGGAATACTTCAATTTACGACAGTACCTACCGCCGAAAAGAATATAATCCAAGTTGTCCAATCGTTAAACATGCTTCCTCATTGTGTATGACCCATTGTAGTTCATGTAAAGTAGGGATGTCGAAAGTGAAAAAAAATATCGATGTATCGATATTTATTAAAATATCAATATCGACGTCGATATATCGAGGAAAAAATATCGATATATCGGTCAAATTTTCAACAGTTTTTGCGTTTTTAAAATAATAGTGTATTCAGCTAAATAATATCAATAGAAATTTTTGTACACAATTTGCTTTTTTTAATGTACAAAAATCTCAACAAAAATATAGGTAGGTATTTTCATTTTTACTACATTATTATCACTATTCATTTTTATTGCGTAATAATTACAAAAATATCAAAAACTTAAAAGCTGTCTTCTAACTTATATAAACTGAGACGCATACAAAGTTTGAATGCGTCTCAGTAACTTTCTATTTGCGTACTAATCTGTCAAAAAAGACTTCGTGTTTGGAACAAGGTAGAGTCAATAATCATAGACAATTGGGAACCAACACAAAAGAGTGGCGTAAAAAAAAATGGCGAAAAATAGCATACATTTCTATGTACGTACCTACACACATGAGATAGTATTGGTGATCACAAATACTAATGTAAAGACAATAGATTTGTAAGCTATTAATAGTTAAAATTTCAACCGCCAGATGTCATGACCCAATACAGTTACTTTTTTCCGTTCGTTCCTGTACGATTTTGGATTCTAGTGACTTTAAATACATATATTTTTAAAAAAATATCGTTTTTGATACAATTTTCGATATTGGATATTTTGTATCGATATATCGGATCAAAATATATCGGCTAAAATGATCGATATATTGAATTAAAAATATCGATACTTTTTCAACAAGCCTAATGTCAAGTCTTTATCCCTGACTGTCACTTGCTTAATTTTAACACCAAAATCGTTCTGCTTACGTAATGGTAATGAGTTGCTTGTATTACTAACAAGTTTAGCCCAAATTTTAAATCTTCGTTTTTGTCGGTTACCTCTGTCCGGGTCGCTCAGTAGTACAGGGGCCCGACCCTCAGGCTCACGACTGAGTGTGAGCTGCCCCATCAACGATGTAAAAATCCTGCCGCTGCCGCTGCTGTTTATTTTTATTTATTTATTTATTTGAGACACAAACAGGATAATTATAAAACATTTTAGTGTGTAACACCCCAAAAACAAACAACGAAAATGCTTTTGGCCGTGAAAATCTAAAAACTTATCTGTACAATAATAAGTTTAAAAGTTGAGTAATCAGTATACTATTTTATTGTATTTTTGTTTAATTTGTAGATTATGCTATTCTACTAAGCCTGTCCCAGAGTAGCGTTATAGAATGCAATTCTATTTTATTGTATTTGTCATAGTATTTATTTTTATAAGAACCTACATAATACGTCAAAACATTTTTATTAGTTTCCAGTATGCAAACGATTGAAATACATTAAACAAATGTTATAGTATTACTTTTTATAGTATTACTTTTTGCTATTTTCTAGAAGTTGTACAATTTTTTTCAAGTGTAGATTAGTTTGCCTTATTAATCTATATTTTTTTAGCCAGAGCTAATTGCTCCTTTTGTATATCAAGCTTTTCCCTTTTGATCTTCATGTTCTCTTCAGAATATTTCATAATTTTTTTTTGCTGCCATAATGCTCCCTACTCTTTTTTTTTTTAAACAATTTGGTGTAGATTGTTCCAAGATGCTGCAATCTTGTAGGTCTTCTTCTTCAATATAACTTAAATCACCACCTATTGGACTGTTTACAGTCCCAACATGATCCATCGAAACCTCTGTATTGTCAACCGTAATGTCAACCGTATTGCCCGCAAAATCATAAGAATTGTGGAGTGTTGCGACTGCATCCGTATCATCTATCCCCATATCAAATGTTGCTATAGATTCGGAGACACCCACGTGTCTCTGTATCGATGCTGGGTTTATCGTCTCCAGGATTCTGGCTTCGTCTTCCGTGAGGCCTTCGTCAAGAGATGGTCCTCCACCTGTGCCCCTCGCATACCGAAGTAATTTGGCCTGTTTATTTTTAGTTTTGGCTTAAGTCTTGCCAACACTGAAACATAAGAAAGTTAAAGATTAGTAATGTATTCAACACAACAAAGGAATTCTACTAACATACTCACACTACACCTGAGGAATACATACGGACACAAAAAAAATCAATCAATATACATGTTTTAATTTAATATTTTGTCAAAATGCTTTATCAACGTGATAACTTTTCATCTATCTCTCAAAACTGAAATTTTTCAATTTATTTTATAGAGAAACAAAGTACTTAGATAGCATTATTAGCCTTTATTCAATTGTTCAAAGTTGTTTGAAAAATATGTACAGACTCAAAAATTTCTTCGTAAACATCGTAATGTGATAAAAGCATGATTCACGTCACTTAACAAATAAATCATATAACTATGATGCTTGATTCACATCTTCCTTTTTTTTTTATAAGACATATTGTTCATGACATTCAATACAACATACATAACTTATAGATATAAAAATTTTCAATCAAATTCAGAAAATGTAAACCTTTTTGGTTTATTTATTTGTCTTCCAGACTTTGTTTAGTGTCGGGTGCCTGTATCACTTGTCGCAGACACCGGGACCAAATTTTTCTCTGGAGCATTGGACGAAGTTGGTAGTTGTTCGATGTCATCATCGCCATTTTGTGTTAAAATACTTTCATAGGGTTTTACATTATATCTTAAATTATTTTGACTTAATCTAGATCATAGGTTCCCAACGTGGGCGATAACGCCCCCTTGGGGGGCGTTTCAGACCCTCAGGGGGCGGTAGAAGGCAAAGAGAAAATTGGGGGGCGTTTCACACTTTCAGGGGGGGCGGTAGGAGATCCAGAAAAACCACTAGCTAGTTTACTAGCACATATCAAAGAAGTCGAAGACAAGACTAAAATAAAGCTAAAAGGCTAAAACAAGGCTAAAATATTACATACCGCACATGGTGATGATGAGCGAAACCTATATTATCGAAGAAATTAACCAAAATGAAATAACATTTCAAGGCTATTCGACAATTAGATATTAGCATTCGTACTGGTAGAGTTATCATATTAATTGATTAATTCAAAACAATATCCCTTACAAAGTCACAATAAATGCGATACTAGATAAAAAACAATTCCTGGATACTGGCTATTGAAATTCAAAAGGATTTTAAGCGGGGAGCCTATGCAGTTATTTATCATTCCCCAAATCAAAATGATACAAAATTCTTTGATTGTTTTGAAGAATGGTGCCGTAAGCAAATAAAAAATAGAAGAGACATGATAAAATCATCTGTGGAGATTTTAATATTGATATGATGAAAACCAATACAAAAAGCACAACATTACAAAGTATCATAAATTGCCTAGGTTGGAAGCAACTTGTCAAAAAATATACAAGAATATGAAAAAACTCTAAAACCATGATTGATTTGGTAATTTCAAATGTCTTTTACGCCGAAGTTAATGCTGCATAAGAACTCAAAATATCTGATCACTATAATAGTCCAAGGCCTCAGGGAACACGAAGTATAACGTACAGGAATAAAAAGAACTATATTAAGGATAAATTATGCAATTATGCATTACAAAACAAAAAGCGGATCTGCCATAAACAAGGAAATTCAGACGGAAAAGCCAATGAACTAGTAGGACATCTGAAAACAGTAGTAAATGAGCTAATGCCTATAACTAATCTACATATATATAAATGAATCCCTGTTTCCCTTGGTCACGCCATAACACAACGACTTTACCTATTTCATTCATCTTTTTTTTAAAGATTTCTTATACTTTGTAGAAGGTTCCCACGGAAAGAAAGATTAAGAAAATTGAATAATTTAAGAAAACTTAACGACTATCTTAACTTTGCACGTTTGACAGTTCACGCATTTGACAGTTCGGACGTTTGATGAAATTGAATTTAGCAGGCAGCTGTTTTGTAACAAAAGAATTGTCTATGGATTTTTTAAATTTCAGATATTTTAAATAGGTACCTATGTTAGGTACCAGTTTTGATTGATTGTTCTTATTAAAATTAATATTTGTAATTTATGAAAAATTAAAATTTGAATGAAAACATTGTAACAGCTGGCACGCGAGTTGTTTGAAAACTGAATGTACTGGGACTGAATATACGGAACGCGGGAGGGGGGTTGGCAGGACTGGGGTGCGGGAGAAGGGATAGGGAAGGCGGGGAAGGTGGAAGGGGAACGCGGGAGGGGAAGGGAAACGGAGACGCACGGGAAAGGACATGCAGGGAGAAACACAAATGGGAACACAAAACAACATTTTTCATAAATGTTTTAAAATGTTCAATGAACTCCCGGTAAATGATAAGGAAACTAAAAGTCTTGCAGTTTTTCGTGGATTATGTCTTAATGTTGTAAAGTCCAAATTTTAGTAAGTAGGTAGGAAATAATATTATAGTAAGTAGTTTTAGAAAATAATATATTAGACACAGTGGCGTAGCGTGGGGGGCGGCACTTTTAAGGGGGCGGCAAATTTTCACAATAAATAATAATATTATCTTGAAAAAATTTAAACCATTTCAAATCATTATTTGAAAATGTTCTATGATACTTTCGTTTACGAATCCAACTCATATTTTTTTTATTATTTATTAAAAATATTTATAATTATATTTTTTTAAGCTGCAAATTTCGCTTATCGTAGGAAAACCTCACGCATATTATGAGAGTAATTCTAATTAAAGCTGATAAGTCGCAAACAGATTCACTCTTAAAATTAAAATCAGTATTGTGTTCAGAATGTATTAACGAATGAATTTCAGTTGTGTATTCATCTGCTGATACATTTCGAAAGAGACAATTATTTTATTCGAAGTGTAGTTATAAAATTCTAGTTGCACTCTATTTATGTGCTGCCAGAATCAAAGAGAAACCATTTTCTTAGTCTGAGTGTAGTTTTAATTCGCCAAATACAGATTTAATTTAACCCGTCTAATCATAGGAGACGCAAATTGTCCCACATATTTAATTTTAAAATAAAACCCTGAAATTATGCCTACACATTTATTTTCAAAATAAATTTGTGATTACAATAAAAAGTTAAGATACAGTTTAATTACAATTTTTTTAAGAAAAGGAATCTGTATTTAAAATTTTAAGTTTATTCTATTTTAGGTACTTTAATTCGAATATTCGCAGGCGTGTATTTTTTGAGCAAATTCACATATTCAATATCAAAATTTTAATATTTAGAATCAATAATGTTCTAATAAGCACGTCGGAAAAGGTACTTTATCTAGATTTTAGAAAATTTTTGTTTTTTGCAAAAGGGTAAAAAAAAACAATATAAGGAACATTTAAAATGCATGAAAATTCCATTTGAGGATTCATCTGCTGACACAATTCAAAGGAAAACATTATCTTATTCGAAGTTCAGTTATAAAATTCTAGTTGCAGGCTCTATATGTGCTGCCAGAATCAAAGAAAAAACCATTTTAATGTTCTTAGTGTAATCGCCGTATACAGACTTAATTTAAACCAATTTTGTGCTCAGAATGTAAATTTCCAGTTGTGGATTCATCAGTTGACACATTTCGAAGGAAAACATTGTCTGATTCGAAGTGAAGTTATAAAATTCTAGTGGCAGACTGTTTATTTAATGCCAGAATCAAAGAAAAACAAGGTAGTTTTAATTCACCGCATACAAACTGGTTTTGTGTTCAGAATACAACGATAAATTAAATATCGAGTTGTCGATTCATCGTGCATCGAGTAAAGCTTTACTTGTGAGTTACATAATTCTGTAAAATTCTGAGAAATTGATTGTCGCCTGTGTAACTATTATTTGGGGACCTTAACGCAGAATAAATCAATCAAGAATTTATAAACATGATTTTCGTTGAAAAAATACTTGTCAAATGTGATTTTTAAAAAAATCCGGCTCGTGTATAAAAAGGTCGTAATAAAAAAATAGGATTTTCATATACACACCCCCCCCTCCCCCCGACGCTAGAAGTACCCAAATAAGGGTGAGGCGAATTCCTCCGCCCCGGTGTTCAGAGTGCATTTTTAATTAACCACATACAGATTAGATTTAATTAAAAACCAGTTTTGTGTTCAGAATGTAAGTGCCGGCAGAATCAACGAAAAACCATTTTCATGTTCTGGATGTAGTTTTAATTCATCGCATATGTATGTGTGATGACGATGAGAAATTCTATCACAGGCATACCACTGTAGATTTCTGAGAGCAGTTTTATTTAAATTTGTAGTAGAATTTATAAGCATGATTTTATTGGAAGAGTACCTACTCGGCATATGGAATTATAAAAATCGGCATAAAAAATAGGATATCTACCCCCTCCCCCCGGTCCGGCAAAATTTTCCTCCGCCTCGGGCGGCCGAAACCCGCTCTACGCCGCTGATTAGACATAAGAGTAAACATTTTATAACTTAATAGAATGAATAACTAAGTTATAACTAAATAAAATGTACAATAAAAAATCCCATCTTGCTTTATCCCATCCCATTACCCCACCCCCCCCCCCCCCCCAACCGCCCCCCCCCCCCCCCCCGTTGTGGTAAATACAATCGTGACAATTGCCGTTTCAGATTTACGAGTTGTTGGGGGGCGTTAGGAAAAAATAAATTCTCAAAGGGGGCGGTGGGCAAAAAAAGGTTGGGAATCTATGATCTAGATTTATCTAACATGAGATGTTTCCTATTTCTGCGGTATGTTGCACCATCTAAAGTTTTAATTACATATGAACGCGGGCAGTTAGTTATTAATTCAACAACAGTTGCTGGAATCCAATGTCTTTGAGGAGTCTTTTTGAATAAAATTGGATCACCAGTTTTCAATGGTGGTAACTCCTTCGTATGAGAGTTGTACGATTTTTCCATTTTATTTTGATTTTTCCTCATCCCCTGTTGGTATTTTTGGAAACTAACTGTTCTAGGTTTTAATTGACTTGACTTAATTGGAATATTTACTCTAAGTTGTCTTGACATAAGAAGTTGTGACATGGTGATGGTAAATTATCTTTTGGAGTATTTCGATAATGTAACAATGCAATATATATATCAGTTTTTGATTCGTGACATTTTTTTAATATATTCTTTACAATTTTAACTCCACTTTCAGCTTGACCGTTGCTCTGCGGAAAGTTAGGACTAGTTGTAATATGTTCTATGTCCCACTCATATATAAAATTTTTAAATATAGCTGAAGTGAATGGAGGACCATTATCGCTGACAAGTTGTAATGGTATCCCATGACGAGCAAATATCGCTTTTAAATGCGTGACAACAAGGTTAGCTGTATAACCTGAATGTAAAGATACTATTTCTATATATTTAGAATAATAATCCATGACGACTAAATAAATGGTATTATTAAATTGAAGCAAATCTACACCTACCCTTTCCCAAGGAAATGAAGCTATAGAATATGGAATAAGTGGTTCCTTTCTATTGTTTGGTTTAAATTTATTGCAAATATTACATTGATCCACTTTATTTTGAATATCCGAATTCATATTTGGCCAGTATATTATGTTTCTAGCCAAATATTTTGATTTTGATATGCCTTGGTGACTTTCATGTATTTTGTTAAGCATGACAGGACGTAATATATTTGGGATGACAAGACTAGAACCTTTGAAAACTAAGTCATTGACGACGTGAATTTCACCTTGCATGTTCCAGTAAGGTTTTGTTGACGGTTCACATTTATTTTTTGTTGCGGGCCAGCCATTTACATAATATTTCTTTAAAATTCCTAAAGTAAAATCTTGTTCTGTAGCTACTTTTATTTCCTGTAATTTATTATCGGAAACTGCTAGACTCGAAATCAGTAAATTAACATGTACCTGCAGTTCTTTTTCTACTTCCGTTATCTCTGTCTCTGGCAAGGGTGCACGAGATAACGCGTCTGCTACATACATATATTTGCCTGGTACATAGGCGACATTGAGGTTATATTTTTGTAACGACATCATCATTCGTTGTAATCGTATTGGTACATCCGAAAGTGATTTTTTAAAGAGACTGACTAACGGTTTATGATCCGTTTCAACCTGCACAAGCTGTCCGTACAAGTATTGGTGAAATTTTTGGCAACCAAAAAGAATCGCATATAATTCTTTTTCAATCTGCGCGTAATTCTGCTGACATTGCGTAAGCGATTTAGAACCAAAAGCTAACGGTTTATTTTCTTGCATAATTACCGCTCCGACCGCTGACTGGCTAGCATCAACTGACAGAACTATCGGCTTGTTCATGTCATAGTGAGCTAAGACTGGCGCAGTACAAATAATATTTTGTAGACGTTTGAATGCTAGATCATGGTTCGCATCCCATGACCAGACCGAATCCTTTTTTAAAAGGTTCCTAAAAATTTCTGATTCTATCGATAAATTTTTTATAAAAGAGCCTAGATAATTGACCATTCTTAAGAATCTTTGTAAATCTTTGACACAACTAGGTTTAGGCATTTCTTTAATGGCTTTAATTTTGGCATTATCTGGCTTGATTCCTTTATTATTAAAAATGTGACCTAAAATTTTTATTTCTGACTGACTAAAATGACATTTATCAACGTTAAATTTTAAATTGACTTCTCTAGCACGCTGAAAAACTTTTTCTAGACGTTGATTGTGAATTTACTCATTTTCTCCAAAAACAAGAAAATCGTCGACAAATATTAGGACTCCTTCTATGTCTGAAAATATTTCTGTCATGACCCTAAAAAATATTTCTGGTGCTGAGTTTATACCATATGGCAAACGTAAAAATTGATATCTCCCAAATGGAGTTTGGAAAGTACAAAGATCTATGCTTTCTTCATCTAATTTCAGCATCCAAAAACCTGAATTTGCATCTAAATTAGAAAAAACATTGGCTCCGTTCAGTTTGTATCTGAGTTCTTCTAATGTAGGAAATTGAAAATGTGAGCGTTTAATAGCTTGATTTAAATTTCTAGGATCTAAACAAATTCTTAAACTTTTATTAGGTTTTTCAACAATTACCATTGAATTGACCCATGACGTTGGTTTTGTGACCTTTCGAACAACCATCAACTCCTCCATGCGGTCCAGTTCCTCCTTTAGACGTGTGTGTAGTTTGAACGGGACGCGTCTGCTGGCGTTGATTTTAGGCATCGCGTTTTGGTCGACGGTGATGTGACATTTGTGAGGCAGGCATCCAAGGCCCTGAAAAATATCATTATACACTTTTAGCATATTTTTTACATAATTATTATTGACATTGGCAGTGGTACATACTCTTTGTATTAGACACAGATCTTGACATGTTTGGAGACCTATTATTTGTATGACAGTTCATGGGTGTTATTACAAAATCTATATTTGAAATTTCATTTTCATTATATTGACAAGATATAATACAATGTCCTTTTACAGGAATATTATTACCAGAAAATGACTCTAATTTTTGACAGTAATTATTGATAGTATTATCGGATATTTTTAAATTCTTAAAAGTATTATAAGACATGATATTCACCATTGCTCCAGTATCAAGAATACAAGTGACATTTTTATCGTTAATTTTTAAATTAAAATTCCATACTGACAGTAGAGAATTGACATTTTGTTTTCTATTGTTTTGTGACATTTTGACTGATTCTATATTATAAACTTCATTAGAATATTTATTTTTATTTGTCTGACTGACATGTGAACTGGGGATCCTCCATCACCAGTTCCGTCAACTTATTTTTTTGCATTATTGACAAATATCCAATTCGAACAGACATGACGAAGAAAGAATAGTCCAAACAACACAGCCAAAGGTCAAATAATGAAAGAAATAGTCCAGAAACACAGCCAAAGGTCAAATTATAACAAAAAGAAAAGTCCAGAAACACAGCCAACGATCAAATAGTAAGAGAAAGTCCAAAAGTAAAGCAAAAGTCGGTAATATTTTGAAAAACAAGCGAGAGGAACAACTACTTCTTCAACGAACAACAAAGTGAATTGACACATTGACAGATTGACAGCCGTAAACAGAAAAATGTATCAAATCTATGGAGTCGAAGACATGGGTTACCATATAAAAATATAAAATTGGTTCATTTTTATGTTGGTATTAATATCGGTTGTTTTACATTATCTACGACGGTCGAAAATACGCATTTATCGAAACAGTAGATAATTTATCGTGCGCGATCCTCGCATGCGAACAATTATCTACTGAAATGAAAATTGGGTCCTGCTGCTGGAAAGGAAATTTTAACAATTGTCTATGACTTCATTGCTGTCTATGGGTATTAGTTCATTTATGTGTCTATGTATAACCTAAATATTTACACGTGCTTTCTCCAGCGTCAGTCGTTTCATCCTGTTTCCAATCTCTAATTCTACATAATATCCCTTACTCTATTTAATCCGCGCAGTTAAATTTATCATCCCATACTAGATACACATACGTGATAGTTATTGGTAAGTACTAATGCTGATATTAATCACACTATTCATTTATTAGCGGCTGACAGTCAAACTGATCGATATCTGTTCTTTGTGAGTCTAACGCGGCCTAGCTTACCTTATCCGCGCTAATCGGTACACGTACTTATATATGTAAGGGAATTCATTTTACATTTTGTTCGATGAACATTTAAATTTAAACCGACAATTAGAAGTCTTTTGGATTAGTGTTTCTATAGAAAAATTAAATTGCTACTTTACCTTAAGCAGTACTAGAGTAAGACAGTAACAGTGTACGGTTAAGGCCGGTCGCAAATATCAGATTTTTTCATCCGATTGTCTGATTTGACAAAAAAGATTGGTCGGCCGACCCGGAAAGGCGTGGCCTATTTTCAACGGGCGTGGCCCCGGTATATAACTAATCCGATTTTCGTGTCGATTTTTGTCTGATGTGTGCGGCCTCCCTAATATGCGATTGCAGCTACTCACTTTTTAAACGTCTTCAAAAAGAGGAGGTTCTCAATTCGACGGTAGTTTTTTTGTGTTTGTTACCTCAGAACTTTCGACTGGGTGAACCAATATTGATGATTCTTTTTTATTTGAAAGCTGGTGCCTCTCGTATGGTCCCATTTCAATTTGGACCAGTTCTGTCAATGGCATCCATGAGAAAACCATATAAGTCTTAAATTTGCATTAAGTATGTGAGTGATGAATGGACGAATAACTCAATATCACGCCAACCGATAACGATTATTCTTTTTTATTGGAAAGGATGTACTTCAAGGGTAGTTTAGGAGAGTTTGGTTAGGTTCTGATTATGGGAAAATAACAAGTTACTGATTTATCGTGTACCGAGTACCGAGTGAAGCTTTACATTTGAGTTGCATACCAAAATGCTGCAAATTCTGAGAAATTTGTCGCGTGTGTAATTATCATTTGGGGTACGCAGAATCAATCTTAACCTTAAACCTGCCCTGTGTTCCCAACTCAGTGTAAAAATTCGAGATACGAAATCCTATTGCATGGATTCTCGATTTCTGAGAGCAGTTATAAATTTGTACCTCCCTCCTACAACAATTACTTGTTCTGTCACGTAACCGGGGAATCCCTTTTCATTAAATGAATGTACAATAATGTAATCTATTTCACTTTAGCGACTGGCAACACCGTCTGTAGTGTATTGCTAGAATTCCCGTATTTTGTTTTGACAAATGTTCAGTGAGAATGATTGAGGGAGGTCTGTGGGCGATGATTTGACAATTCTAAGAAAGTTTCATTGATCATCATGTGTTTCGATGGATCATAAAACCATCCATGTGTTCAAAGTACAAAAATACGATGAAAACCAATGACGAAAACCTGGGTGTAGTATCAAATACAGCTGAGGTCTAGCGTGTAGCGAGTGAAGCTTTACATTTGAGGTACATGCTATATGCTGCAAAACTCTGAGAAATGGACTGTTCCTTGTGTTACTGTTATTTTAGGGTGCGTACGCAGAATAAATCTTAAGTTAAAACCTGCCTCTTCTTCTAAACACGGTGAGATGCGAAATCCTATTACATGGATACCATTCTCAATTATTAATCAATTATGAACGACCGTCAATATGGATTCCGATGGAACCGCTTGATCGGTGATCTTCTCGCGTATGTAACGCATGTTCGGAAGTGGTGCCTGGAACGTTTCAGTGAAACCTAAACGGTTGCACTGGACATACCTATCCAAGGCCTTTGACTGTGTTTGGCGCCGAGGACTAGTCAACAAACTGTGTTTTTACGCACTTCCCGCATCTTTGTGTACGTGGATTGCTGACTTTTTGAATGAGAGGTCGATTCAGACGATAGCTGATGGTTTCATCTCTTCTTCACACTCGATAAATGCTGGCGTCCCACAGGGATCGGTTCTGTGTCCAACTTTGTTTTTGTGGCACATCAACGACCTTTTGTCATGTGCACCAATTCATTGTTAGGCGGATAAAGGGCTCACAAACTCCAATGGCTCGGAGGGCTTTGAAGCAAAGAATGGACGGTTACCTCGAGAGTGTTTTCTCTTGGGGTAAAAATAATCTCGTTGAATTCAATGTTTCAAAGACCCAATCGGCGGTCCGTTTCTTCCATCTTGACAGACGGACTGCAATCTTTAGAGCACAGGTGTCGGGTGGGAATGCTATCCTTGTTCTACCGGTATTTCAATGGAAGATGCTCCGAGGAACTAGCATCTTTGATCCCTTCGGCACAGGTGCATAGTCGGAAAACACGCCAAACACGTGCCCAACATATGCGCACGGTTGAAATTTGTCACATAAGAACGAGTCGCTTCTTCGTCTCGTTCTTATTATCAACAGCTCGGCTGTGGAACGATTAGCCGGCCTCTGTGTTTCCTCCTTCCTACAACATGGGTCTCTTCAAGACCCTAAATAGGGGGGCGGCGAAATTTTCCTCCGCCCCGGGCGGCTGACCCCCACGCTACGCAACGCTCCATTCGAAATATGTCTGCAAATTTTTTAGCCATTTCATAAATATCACTACGATCAATAGAATTATTTAACGGATAACTGATGAATTCCACCAACTTCTCAATTTTTAGAAATCACTAAAGCGATTTTCGAATTCTGATACCACTGCCTTAATTTTTGCTTTGCACTTGTCAGGAATAAAATTGTTGGTAATATTTTTTTACAAATTGCTGAATTTTTTTCTTTTCGACGTCGACTATCATAGACGCTCTGTGTTAAAGATTTTTCTTGCCTTGTAATTTCAGATTTAATTTGCTCAGTTTTCCGGTAAAATCTGCTTAAAATGCTAATTCATATTGCCAGTCTAAATCACATAGTTGCTGATAATCATCATTCCTCTCTTCCAGAAAATTTGTTGTTTCGTCCAATAACATGATGGATCGGCATTTGAAAATCAAACAAGATGATAAGCGCAGCTCTTTTGCGGGTCTTGTTCGGTTACGGGTCCGAGTTCTTGTGCGGGTGCTGGTTTTACTGGGCTCGAGTCCTTGGCCGGACTCGTGCCTCCGATCGACTGTACTAATATTATTATTATTATTATTATTAATAACCACGATCGACCGGTCGATCGCGTTAGACTGGTTGGCTATCCCTGTTTAATAGGCTATCCCTACCTTTGAGTCACCTACCGTAACGTCGTTATGGTCAAGCAATGTCTGTCTCATATGAGCAGCACGTTCAGAAGATCTACCCATATTCAGATAAATTCGTTAGTGTAATTCAGATTCACTTTAAAAAAAATAAACAAAAATTTTAACAAAACAAAAAAATGACTTCAAAAAATGCACTAAAAAGTAAAAAAATAATTTCTTATTCTTCTACAACTTAATAATCAACTTACTTTTTGTACTCATCAATATGTAGGTACGATTGTTATTTTTGGAGTCGGTGTCAGCCAAGGTACCCGGGCCCGGCGTGGTCATTTGACAGCTCCCCACCCGCCGCGGCCCCGATCTCGCCCCGTTAAGTCGCGTCTGCGACACAAACACATCTTAAAAATGTGAAGTTGTTTATTTGTTTTGTTAAAATTTTTGTTTTTCTTCTAATCTAAATGTCAGTCATGGTAACATCCATTGTTTCTTGTCTCGCTTATTGAACAAATCAGTCGCGTGCTTCTTCTTAAGGCTTACATTCGATAACACAAATAACATTGGCAGAACCGTTTGTTGTAAACACTTCCCTAAATAAGAAAGCCAGCGTAAAGTTATTAAATTGCATTAATTAAATTCCTCACATTATAAAAAGAGTACTTCCGATATTCTGTTAAAAGCGGAATGGTGGATCTATAATAATGTAATACCGGTTTATCTTTAGAAATAGATATTCAATACATAATATTGAGTTTTGCCACTATTGATGGCCATTCTCAGCCGTTTTCAAATGGCAAACGTGAGCTTAAAAGACAGTTACAGTCATTATTATGCTGGGAGAAACAATTTTTTTTTATTAATTGGCATAACGCTTGCCGGGAACCAGCTTGTTTCCGACATAAAAATGTTCTGTTTCAGGAATTTTTGAACAAATTACCTACCGCTACCACAGCAGGGCCATGGATCTACTAAATCCTGAGACTGTTTCCATCAAGACGGAACCAGAGCCCCAGGAAGAAGGCGAATGTGATATGCCGCACACGGATATAGATTTCGACCTCCAAGATGTAAAGAAGGAATGTTTGCAATATGCGGAGATTACTCATATGGCCAGTTAGTTCCATTGAATGTATTAAAAAAAATGTAGCATGTTTAATTTGGAATTTGAACTATATATATATTTCTTGGAATAAGTTCCCGATTTCTAAGTAAGTTATACTTATTATTACGTGCGTAAATATTGATGAAAGTAAAAACCTTTCCATTGACTTCTTCATGAGCAAGATCCTTTTTGAAGCATCGGTCCCTAGAGCGGACATATGGGGTTTTTAATCTTATATTGACTTTATCAACATTCCCTGCTTTACATGATAAATGATTGATATCTTAAATCTTTCAAATTTATAGATTTATTAAAAAAACAGTTTAGTTGTGTATCAATGATCAATAAATGTATTGTCATTTTGTTATTGCAGGCAGCACTAATGTGAAAAGAGTGGCCATCAAGGCGGATTTTGGATCCCGAGAGGAAGATGAAAGGAGTTTTCCCTGTATGGAAATTGACATAGACCTGTCGGATGTTAAAAAGGAATGCCTAGAACGCGTTGAAAGAACGAACCAGGCAGCAGGTAAAACCGATTTTCATAGTAAGATTTAACATTTAGCGGTATCCATTTTTTCCACTTGGCGAAGGTAGAAGTCTTAATGAGCCTTTTTTATCCGTATTCTTTTTCAAATTTGTCGACAGATCTGAAGATGCATCCTGTGGATAAACGATTCTCTTGTTCTCAATGTAACTACTCCTGCTCACATAAGAATAATTTTGTAAGACATCTTCGCAATCATACTGGAGTTAAACCTTTTTCTTGTTCTTACTGCAAATATTCCTTTTCTGTTAAGGCAGATTTAAAGAAACATAAGCTGACTCATAGTGGAGAAAAACCTTTTTTCTATTCCGAGTGTAACTATTCATTTTCTCATAAGAGCTATCTCACGAGGCACAAGCTGACTCACAGTGGAGAAAAACCTCTTTCCTGTTCCGAGTGCAATTATTCATGTTATCAAAAAAGCAGACTAACGATCCACATACTGATCCACAGTGGAGAAAAACCTTTTTCCTGTTCCGAGTGCAACTATTCATGTTCTCGAAAGGGCGATCTGAAAAGCCACATGCGGACTCACAGTGGAGAAAAACCTTTTTCGTGCTCCGAGTGCAACTATTTATGTTCTCGAAAGGGCAGTCTTACGATCCACAAGCTGACTCACAGTGGAGAAAAACCGTTTTCCTGTTCCGAGTGCAATTATTCATGTTATCAAAAAAGCAGACTAACGATCCACATGCTGATCCACAGTGGAGAAAAACCTTTTTCCTGTTCCGAGTGCAACTATTCATGTTCTCAAAAAAGCAGACTACCGATCCACATGCTGATCCACAGTGGAGAAAAACCTTTTTCCTGTTCCGAGTGCAAATATTCATGTTCTAAACAGAGAAATCTCACGAGGCACAGGCTGACTCACAATGGAGAAAAACCTTTTTCCTGTTCCGAGTGCAACTATTCATGTTCTGAAAAGAGTAATCTCACGAAGCACAAGGTGACTCACAGCGAATAAAAACCTTTTTCGTGTTCCGAGTGCAACTATTCATGTTCTCGAAAGGGCAGTCTAACGATCCACATGTGTTAAAAAGAGTGAAGACTACTGCCATCTAGCGGCATATTTTTGTAGCATATTTTTAGTTGATATTGCATTTTACAGATTAGCGACGTAAGACTAAACTAAAACGAAATGTTAGACGGTAAAGTAGATCTCTGGTTTTTATATCGTATAATGTGTTATGGTGACACGAAAGTGTTGTTTATTTTGATTGTGTTAGAAAACATTATTATAAATAGTCTGCTTTTCTAGTTTAACTCTCTCTTAATTCGTGGATCTCCTATAAACAGCTAGCATTGTCTAGCAAGTGGTCAAAGTGACCAAATTTAGTGTTTTGTCGGGACGGGACAAATTATTGTAGCAAATGTGCTTTGTGAATAAAACCAGGAATTCCTCCATTGAAACCAGATGTTTTTACTTGACGTCCTTCTGCTGAATATCAATTTATAACATGGTCCTCCAGCCGCATCTACCTTACGATCGGATTAAGGCATTAAAAGGAAACAATAAAATGAACCAGCGAGCTATCCAAAAATCCAGAGAGATGAAAATATGAAAACATGAAGAACAAGGATCGACATCAATATAAGTATCCCGTGCCCATTATTTCCTTCTATTCCGTGAATTCCTGTTCAAACAAGTGCTATTTTTTGTGTGTCAATGTACTTATTTAAAAACAAAAAAACTAACTACCCGCAGTGTAAATGCAAGTCATGCGAATTATTTTAGGTTAATTGTTTTAGAAGATGATTATTGTAAGATTCTGTCATTGTTCATAGCTTGAATTGGTTACTACGGTTTTCTACGCGATTATTGCACAGAAATTATTTTTTAAGGAACATTTTTAGAATTTGTTGTGTTGAATTATTGTCAAACGTATAAAAATGGATAATTTAAAATCGTTGATTAACAAACGCGGAGTGTTGAAAGGTAAACTCACGAGATTTGCGGATTCATTAAACGCATTATCAGTTAACGAAATTAAAATTCGCTATGCGAGAATTGAAAAAATAATTGATGATTTCGAAGAGGTCCAGGAACAAATCGAAAGTCTTCCGGATTCCAACGAAATTGATAATAATTTGCAAAGAGAGAATTTTGAAAATCAATATTATTCAACCTTGGCGACTGCTAAAGGAGCAATTCAGTCTGTAGAGACTCCCAAATTAGAAATCAAGTTACCCAACCTTCAGTTACGAGAATTTAACGGAGATCCCAAAAATTGGATTAATTTTCTAGAAACATTTAAGACATTAGTTCATAACAATACTGCCATAAGCAATGTACAGAAGTTTTATTATCTGCAATCCTGTTTAAAGGGGAATGCAGCAAAGATCATCGCCAATTTCGAGGTATCAGACCTGAATTATATATCGGCTTTTGAATTGTTGCAGCAGAGGTTTGCAAATTTGCGAACTACCGTACAAAGACACATCCAAGCTCTGTTTCAACTTAAAGAGATGAAACATGAGGATCCAGTAGCCATGCGTTATCTGATTGATGAAACTAATGTAAATTTGAAAGCGTTGCAAAATTTAGGCTTGAAAATCGAACAATGGGATGCTTTAATTATATACGTAATTTCTAATAAATTGGATGCAAGTTCTAGAAAGCATTGGGAACAAAACCCATTGCAGGATGAGCTACCTACATTACAGGAATTTCTTAAATGTTTGACCTCGCGTGCGCAAGTTTTGGAATTAATGTTAAATTCAGATTCGAAAAAAATTCCTACCTACCCGAAAGCAAGTGGTAGCAACAATAATCCCAAAAAGGAATCGGTATTTTTAGCTGCTACCCACAATAATTGTATTTGTTGTAATGACAAAGGGCATAAAATATATTTTTGTAAAATTTTTTTAAAATTAAATTCAGGAGAAAGAGCCAACGCAATAAGGAGGTACCGTGCCTGCTTCAAATGTTTGAGGTTAGGACATACGGCCCCATGTTGCAAAATTAATTTAAAATGCAAGCATTGTGATAGCGAGAGCCACAATACGTTATTGCACAGGGAGATGCATCCGAGCGATGACTCCATGAATAAAGGTGAAGATCACCCAGGAGGTGACTGCCAAATGGATGCTGAACGAGTTTCAGTATCAAACCATTCAGCTTTAGCGAAGGCTGAAAAAACAATTTTATTGTCGACTGCTATCATTGGGGTAGTAGGTCACAATAATAAAGTGCATGAGGCAAGAGTCCTAATTGACTCTGGAGCTCAAGCCAATTTTATGTGCGAAAAGTTCGCAATGAAGTTAAATTTGAGATGCGAAAATATAAACAAGCCTGTGTTAGGTATACACAACAATGTTACCCATATAAAGAAACGTGTTGCGATAAAAATGAAATCTCTGAGGACAAATTATAATCAAAATATCACTTGTCTAATATTGCAGGAAATAACCACAAACCTACCTCAAGCAACAGTGGCCAGAAAAGACTTTAAGCTGCCGCCGGGATTACAAATGGCGGACCCAAATTTCAACGTAGCGGCGCCTATTGATATCCTGTTAGGCGCTGAGAGCTTTTGGGATATACTACAAGATGATCGGCTGAGATTGGATACCGGACCTACTCTGCAGAGGACTGAATTAGGCTGGGTTATATCGGGCCCGATCAACATTCATCAGAAAAAAAGGCCAGTACCGCAATTTTGTAGTTTATCAATAAACACATTATCTAATCAGATAGAAAAATTTTGGAAAATGGAGGAGGTGAATCCTGCGAGATTTCAAAATCACGAAGAGAAGGCGTGTGAAGCGGATTTCGTCGCCACGCACTCTAGAGAGAGCGATGGTAGATACGTTGTAAGTCTGCCGCGCCGCCCGTGTGTGAGTCAACTTGGTGACTCGTTAAAGACAGCGGAAAAAAGATTTAAGCATTTAGAAAAGAAATTTTTAATAAATCCTGAATTGAAATTGCAATATGTACAATGTATGCAAGAATATGAGCAACTAGGTCATATGGAGTTATGTGATAAATGGAGAGGGGATGAGCAATCCTATTTTTTGCCGCATCACGCGGTCATAAAAGAAGCTAGCACCACGACGAAGGTGCGTGTAGTGTTTGATGGTTCGGCAAAGACGTCGACCGGAATATCCCTGAACGATGCTCTGATGGTGGGAGCTGTCATTCAAAAGGACTTATACAGCCATTTATTACGTTTCAGAATACATCGATACGTCATGACTGCGGACATCGAAAAAATGTACCGTCAAATCAACGTATGCGCAGAGGATCGCAGCCTTCAGAAGATTGTATGGCGCGAATCACAAGAAGAGGAACTCCGACATTACAAATTGAAGACCGTCACATATGGGCTGGGACCTTCCTCCTTCCTAGCAACGAGATGTCTTCGACAAATCGGTATGGATAACAAAGTTAATTTCCCAGTAGCAAGTCAAGTCATAGAAAATGATTTTTATATGGACGATCTATTGACTGGAGGGGATGACTTGGAAGTTTGTTTCCAGTTAAAGAAACAAATAAGTGATATCTTGCTGTCCGCAGGGATGACCCTGAGGAAGTGGAGATCAAATATTTTGGAATTGTCATCTGGGCGGAGCCAAGGTGAAATTGCCAAACAGGGCAATTGTGAGAAAATGATCACTGACAATTCCAAGAATGAAAAAATACTTGGATTAATTTGGAATAATGAATTAGATTACCCGTCGTATGAAATTACAAAGCCGTCAGGTAAAACTAAGAGTAAGCGTCAATTATTATTGTGCATAGCTTCCACCTTTGATCCAACGCAGTGGCGGCACGTATCATCGTCAAAAAATGCAGAGGATATACTGTCCCGAGGTACCACAGCTGAAAGGTTAGTCAGCACTTCAATATGGTGGAAGGGGCCAAGCTGGTTGACGGAAGATGTCAGCACTTGGCCAGTATCCAAGATGTCATGTTTGGATCCCCCGGAAATAAAAAGTAAAAATGTACTACTGGTAACTGATACTCAAGAATGGGATATTTTCGAAAAATTCTTATCGCTAACCAAATTGAAAGGAGTAATCGCTCAAGCGTTAAGATTTATAAATAATTGTTGTAACCCTAAGCATAAAACGTATGGCAGTAGATTGAAAACTCTCAATCTCTGTTTAATGGAAGTTTTAATTTGTGCAAGTGGAAGATTAAAATTAGCTACTTATTTATATTGGCAGATATTTGGGAGAAACAATGTTAAGCGTATCCTACATAAGTGTGTTGTATGTTTTAGATACCGACTTCAGGTTTGCCGGCAGATCCTGGGAAACATTCCAGTTGAGAGAATCACTCCCAGTCGACCGTTCTCTGTCATGGACGTCGACTATGCCGGACGGATAGACACGAAGGCTGGAGCGCTGAGAAAATCTCCGCTCCTTAAATCGTATCTTTGCATATTTGTTTGTTTTTCTACCAAAGCGGTTCATTTGGAACTCGTAACAGATTTATCAAGCGATGCTTTTTTAAATTGTTTAAAGAGGTTCATTGCCCGTAGGGGTCAACCGGAAAAAATATTTTCTGACAATGCAACCACTTTCAGAGGAGCTTCCAATAAGCTCAAAGAACTATATGCCAGTCTAAGATTGAATAATGACAAAATCCATAGGTTTTTAGCTGATAAGGGAATATCTTGGAGTTTCATACCGCCTAGGGCGCCGAACCACGGGGGGCTGTGGGAGGCCGCCGTCAAGTCCACCAAGTTTCATTTATATCGAATTACTAAAAATAACCCATTGCAGTTTGAATTATTGTATACTTTGCTTTGTCAGATAGAGGCTTGTTTGAACTCCCGTCCCTTAACTTCCCTGTCTGAAGATGTAGATGACCTTCTCCCTCTAACTCCCAACCATTTCCTCATGGGCAGGGATGCTTCGGTTATTCCCGAGTTGGATGTCCGCGAGCTCCCGGAGAACAGACTAAGCAAATATCAAAAATTAAATGCTCTAATTCAAAATTTCTGGTTCAGATGGAAACGAGATTACCTTGCTGAGCTGCAAAAACGGACCAAATGGCAGGCCAACAACCAAAAGGCCATAAAGAAGGACGATCTGGTAATCCTGATGGAAGACAATCTGCCTCCTGCATTATGGAAGATGGCGCGCATAGTAACTACTCATCCAGGCCCGGATGGAGTAGTGAGGGTAGTTACCCTCAAAACAGCACAAGGCACTTTTGTGAGACCCATCACAAAAATATGTTTGATGCCAATAGAATCAAACTTGGATCCAAATTTCCCGACCCGGCAAACCACTGACCTTCCCAAGGTCACAGCCTAACTGCAATTAGGGCTGAACCGATGCAACCAAACCACATCAATAATTATGGAGCATCGGTATTGGTGTTGTTGACACCACTGTATCCAACCTGAAGCCACTGGGGCTTCAAGTCAACAACCGCGAGATGATCATCCTCGCTGCAGATCTAATGGTACTATCTGCTTACCAGGGCACGGCCGCCCCTTAATTTATGATGATCTACCCAAAATGATGACATACAGAAGTACATGCTGATGTGCTTTTCTAAAACGATGACCACCCTGGACAAGATGGCCGAGCAGTCTACCCGGTGAAGTGTTCATTCGGTTTTTTGGCAGTGCCATGCTAGTGAAAGTTAATGAACTGATAATCAGTCAACAGCGAACTAACAATGTGTTGCTATTTGTGAATTGGTGTTAGTTTAAAAAAAATATATAATTGAAGTGAAAATTCTTCATAGAGACAATGAGACATTACTGATTTGTCAATTTTACAAAATTATTATTAATGTTGTGATTTTATTATTTTATTATTTATTTTTTTGCACGATTTTTTAGAAATTTATAAATTTTTTAGGTTATTTTAATTGTTGGTTAGGTTCCCGGACCCTTCAAACTTAGATAGTTACACATCTTGTAAATTTTTATTATATTGTGTGTAGATTTAGGAATTTGTAGTTTGATTTTTAATTTCAAAAAAACTTGTTGTTTTTTCTCATTCCCCGCCGGGCAGTATGTTAAAAAGAGTTAAGACTACTGCCATCTAGCGGCATATTTTTGTAGCATATTTTTAGTTGATATTGCATTATACAGATTAGCGACGTAAGACTAAACTAAAACGAAATGTTAGACGGTAAAGTAGATCTCTGGTTTTTATATCGTATAATGTGTTATGGTGACACGAAAGTGTTGTTTATTTTGATTGTGTTAGAAAACATTATTATAAATAGTCTGCTTTTCTAGTTTAACTCTCTCTTAATTCGTGGATCTCCTATAAACAGCTAGCATTGTCTAGCAAGTGGTCAAAGTGACCAAATTTAGTGTTTTGTCGGGACGGGACAAATTATTGTAGCAAATGTGCTTTGTGAATAAAACCAGGAATTCCTCCATTGAAACCAGATGTTTTTACTTGACGTCCTTCTGCTGAATATCAATTTATAACAACATGTTTAAACACAGTGGAGAAAAACCTTTTTCCTGTTCCGAGTGCAACTATTCATGTCCTCAAAAGGGCGATCTGACAAGCCACGTGCGGACTCACAGTGGAGAAAAACCTTTTTCTTGTTCCGAGTGCAATTATTCATGTTCTCAAAAAGGCAGTCTAACGATCCACATGCTAAATCACAGTGGAGAAAAACCTTTTTCCTGTTCCGAGTGTAACTATTCATTTTCTCACAAGAGCTATCTCACGAGGCACAAGCTGACTCACAGTGGAGAAAAACCTTTTTCCTGTTCTGAGTGCAAATATTCATGTTCTAAACAGAGTAATCTCACGAGGCACAGGCTGACTCACAGTGGAGAAAAACCTTTTTCGTGTTCCGAGTGCAACTATTCATGTTCTCGAAAGGGCAGTCTAACGATCCACAAGCTGACTCACAGTGGAGAAAAACCTTTTTCCTGTTCCGAGTGTAACTATTCATTTTCTCATAAGAGCTATCTGACGAGGCACAAGCTGACTCACAGTGGAGAAAAACCTTTTTCCTGTTCTGAGTGCAAATATTCATGTTCTAAACAGAGTAATCTCACGAGGCACAGGCTGACTCACAGTGGAGAAAAACCTTTTTCGTGTTCCGAGTGCAACTATTCATGTTCTCGAAAGGGCAGTCTAATGATCCACATGTTTAAACACAGTGGAGAAAAACCTTTTTCCTGTTCCGAGTGCAACTATCTATGTTCTCAAAAGGGGCATCTGATAAGGCACATGCTGACTCACAGTGGAGAAAAACCTTTTTCTTGTTCCGAGTGCAACTATTCATGTACTCAAAAGGGCGATCTGACAAGCCATATGCGGACTCACAGTGGAGAAAAACCTTTTTCTTGTTTCGAGTGCAATTATTCATGTTCTTGAAAGGGCAGTCTAACGATCCACATTCTGAATCACAGTGGAGAAAAACCTTTTTCCTGTTCCGAGTGCAACTATTCATGTTCTTGAAAGGGCAGTCTAACGATCCACATGCTGACTCACAGTGGAGAAAAACCTTTTTCTTGTTCTGAGTGCAACTCTTCTTGTACTCAAAAGGGCGATCTGACAAGCCACGTGCGGACTCACAGTGGAGAAAAACCTTTTTTTTGTTCCGAGTGCAATTATTCATGTTCTCAAAAAGGCAGTCTAACGATCCACATGCTGAATCACAGTGGAGAAAAACCTTATTCCTGTTCCGAGTGCAACTATTCATGTTCTCGAAAGGGCAGTCTAACGATCCACATGCTGACTCACAGTGGAGAAAAACCTTTTACTTGTTTTGAAAGCAATTATTCATTTTCTCAAAAGGGAGATTTATAGGAACACATGCCGACTCACAATGGAGGGAAAGGTTTTTTATGTTCGAAGTGCTACTATTCATGTTCTCGAAGGAGCAATCTGACGAAGCACATGCTGACTCACGGTGAACAAAAATATTTTTCTTTTTCCGAGTACATTTATTCATGTTCCCGAAAGGGCAATCTAACGAGCCACCTGCTGACTTACTGTTGAGAAAACCCTCTATTATTATCTTAGAGCAGCTATTCGTCTTCTCAAATGAGAGATTTGAAGAAGTACGTGCGAACTAACTTTACAAAATAAACTTTTTCGTATTTTGTCTGCTTTTATGCCTTTTCTGGAAGTGACTTTAACAAGACACTTTTTTTTGGTCCGTGCATTACGAATTGAATTGCAATTTCACGAAATAAATCACAATTTTTTTTCTCGCTCGAAACTAGCAGTTATAGGTTAAAACCAGAGGTCGGCATAGTGGGGCTCCGCAGCCGCATGCGGCCCTTTGACCCCTTTATTGCTGTTCTGGCGCCAATTTTCACGGAACAAAAATTTTATTTCGTGGAAGACGTTACGTCAGGGGAAAGGAAACACAAATTTTTCGTTGTTAGACGAAGTCATTTCATACGAAAACAAATTATCCCTTTTTGCTCAAGATTTTGAAAGGCAAACTTAGTTTCACTTTCCGAGTCTGCTGAACTATCGTCAAGAAAATAATTCCTCAACTGACAAACACTATATCCAAAAAATCATTTTAAATATGAGGAAAGCGTTTCTCACCAGGTTTCAGGAATTTAAAAACAGCAGAGTGATCTTAGCTTTAGTCAAACACCTTCCGAATGCTTCGATAATAAATTTAAAAACACGGAAATATCGAGTTCTAAATTTAAACGTCTTTGTGCTTTGTGAGAAGAAGAAATTTGAGCTAAGTTCACATCACAAGTGGTCTGCTTTAAAAGATTTGGAAAAGGAAAACATGGTCATCTTCAACGCCTGAAATAGTGTTCTGACTCTTATGATCAGCTGAAAAACTCGCGTTTGTTATTCTTTCCCTTTCTATATATTCATGCGAAAAATATTTTCAAGCATGAACTTTATCAAGAGTAAACTGAGAAGTACCTAGTCTCTAGTTATTTTTATTTATTTTTTGATTTTTTTTATTAGCGTTATAAACAATCTTTATAAATTCATTAATGATTGTGTTAATAATATGTATGTCATTGACCAACAAAATAACGACAAATTGAAATTTAGAACCAAATACAAAAATACACAACAATAGCTATAACAGATATAAACAATTCCGATAAATTGCATCTTCTTACTTAAATCTGCAAAATGTGTTAAATATAATTTTTCGAGGGTTTACATTTAAATTTTAATGGATTTCAATAATTTTTTTCAGGAAGCGATTTTATTTAAATTCGAACTGCTAAAAATAGGAGGGAAAATGTGGCGAACTAAAAAAAGAAAAAAAAGAGAAACTTATTAGTTAATAAAATTATTAGTTAAACATGTGGCTTTCAAGGGAGTGTTATTTCTTTATGTATGCTGTGAATTTAGCAAGGTTCATGTTAAACACATCGATATTTGGGTATAATCTGTTAAATGTGCTACAGCTTGTTCTTATAATTACATTTTCAAGATAGTTTGGGATGCTATTAGGGAAATAATATGTATTCGGAGATCGAGTATCTCTTAATGGACATCTGAAATATATTGTAGTAAATTCGGGCTATCAATGAAGTTACGAATACTCTTATAGAGCATCCATAGGTCTCTGATATCTCGGCGTTGATCAAGAGATAAAAGGTTTACGGGACATAGTTTTCATCATTTCGCATGTGATAAGAGACATATTTCATAACCTTTTTATGAACTCTTTATTTATTTGCTTTATATGTAGAACAGTGAGGATTCCACACTTTAGAAGCATAATCCAGATGGCTTCTGACATAGGATATGTAGACAGTCTTAAATGTTCGTGGCTTTTTGAAAACAGAACTTTAAGAATAAATTCCAACATTTTCCAAGCCTTCGACGTGATATGCTCGACTGATGAGAACCTGGAATCGTGCTTAAAATTATGAATAACGACATACAAACCTGACTTACTCAAACTTTCCAAGGAGATTCAAGGACATTATTCGCATTAAGTGTTTGTCAGTCATTGTCATGATTTTAATTTATGGATTCCCTTATTACATATTATATTTTATCAATGAATAAAATGTTTACGTAGGAAAGCAAGTTTATTCAGCGTACCAGTAATTTTACAAAGTGCTAAAAATATATCAATTTTTTGCTAAATCAATAAACAGATTTGGCTCTCTAAATTTTTTTTGTATTATTGTAATGTACGCATTAGGCTAATAAGTTTGCTGGCCCCTGGGTTAGTTACAGCGGGGAGTCTCTGATATTTTCGTCGATCCCAATAATAATATCGGTCCTGATGATATTCCACTTTTATTCTTACGGCAGCGTGTCGCCGTTCACGATTATCCCCTCTTACTCTCTCATAGTCTTTAGTCGGTCTTTGTAGAAGAGTACACTTCCAGATGTATGGAAACAGAGTTAAATAAAACTGATCTATAAAATGGGATAAAAGCGAAGTAATCAATTATGATTCGATTTGATATTTTCTACAATTTCAAAACATTTTGACGTGCTTTCTTTGGATAAAATAATTTTCAAAATTAAATATAGGATGTGTCCTGAACAGCATTGTCTTATAACCGGCAAATCAACACTTAGTAAATTAAAAATCGTTACTCATGTAATCAAGTAAGTAATAATGTCATCAGTGTAAGTTACTAATATAATCAATGTCTCTGAAATTAATGATTTAGGTGTAACTAATGACACTAAAATTAACTTCATACCACACCTTGAAAATATTTCAACGATGAGTTGGGTCCGTTATACCAGTTTACAGTCCGTTGGAACGTTAATTAAAACACAGAATGTAGTTGTTTAATTTTAATTAGTATTTAAGTGAATCGTGTGAATAACCCGAGTAACAATAATTCGGGCTAACATATTGTTAATTATAAGTTTTAAAAATATGATCTGAATTAATGTCACATGTGGTGTATTTTTTTGTAATTCTTATTTTATCGAGTAATCCTTCAGTTGGATTCTTGGTCAATGTTACGGATATTTTGAGTCTGCATTTTTCTTTTTCCTTTGGTTTGTGTCTTGAATAGGTAATTTATATTTTATATGTTCTTTAAATTCTGACAAATTTGTATATCGTACAGTTTATATCTACGTTATTTATAAAGCTAATCAACTTTATAAATGGATTACCACAAAGTTATAGCTGCATTCAAAACTAATAAAATTGGTTTATCATTACGTGTTTTTCATTTATAATTATTCTGGTATGTGTATTATTATTTCAGAAATTTTAATTAGATTTCTAATTCAATGTTTTTTTTCATTTTATACGATCTATAATACATCAACGGTTAACCAATTTAGGCAGTGTAGTTTAGGGGATATCAAGACATACATCCAGATATATATATAAGGCGGCCAACCGTCCCGCATTGACGGTTGTAGTCCCGCATTGAAATATTTAATAAAATAGTCCCGCAAATCGTCTAAAGCGTCCCGCATGTCCCGCATTGCTATATTTTTTATAATTGTATATGGTAGACGAATAAAATTTCTCTATCTTTAGTCTATTTTAACTATTTCCGTTCATCTGTGTTTAAGTTGATGACAATCCTAGAATATCCTATCCTCCATCCTACCCGGTATTAGTTCATTTATAATTTATTTTCTACCCCCTTCCTATTCCCACCTAAATAACTCGACTCTTGAAATGTAATTTTTTATTAGTAAATATCTCTGGAATCACTACACTACTTGTATACAAATTCCATGTGGAAACCTGTAAATCAGGGGTGGGGAACCCTCGGCCCGCGGGCCGCATGCGGCCCGCGAGGCCTTTTGGTGCGGCCCGCGGGCATTTTTGGTGCGGCCTGCACCAAAAGTGACCACAAAAAATTACACAGAACGGGATGGATTTTTCACGGTGTTTCAGATGCATTTTTAAGACGTTATTACAAAATTGTTACTAGCAAGTTATTTAGATACCAATGAAAACGTGAGAAAACCTCCCATCTTACTTTTATTTTAATTTGTTATTGTGAAACGGTAGTGAAAATCCATCAGAACTTTTAATTTTCTTTGAACGGGACAGTCCCGATATGTCAGGATTGATAGCAACTCTATTCGGTGGGGAATCTTAGGCAGTCTGTCGTAAAATTTATTTTCTAGTCGACGTTGCGGAAGTAAAGTTGAAAATAAATCAATAAAATCCTATTAACGACAACTACAAAGAAAAGAAAAGTTGAAACTGAGTGAAACGTGAAATCATTTGAAACTAAATTAAGGCTGTGGAAAGTCACTCGAAATGAATAACACAAGGCATTTTCCAAAACTGCATGGACAAAAGCCTTCTACATAGTTTGAATACGCTGTTGAGTGCGCGAAATTAAGTAAGGCATTAATGAACGATTTAAGGACGTGAAAAGAAAGCAAACGGATTGAACACACTTGCTACACCGTTCAACTTCGAACCATCGAATGTGCCTTATAATCTGCAGCAAGAAATTATTCAATTACAAAGCGATGATGAACTAAAAGTTAAATATAACAATCTTCATCACTGGTTATATTAAGTCAAGCAACAGTTATGCCATAATAATTGCCACACTTTTGGCATAAAAAAATCACTAGATTTAATTTATTGTAATTAGTTTAATGAGTATAAAATTATATTGCGGACAATAAATATGCTAAAAAATGTATAAAACCCATTAACGTAATCAGAGTACAACTTATTTAAGCTGGTTGAATAGTGAACTCCTATGCAGAATCTTTCTAAAGGTAAAACCAATCTTGTGTTCACAATGCAAATTCCTGTTTCAGATTCATCTGCTAACCGTAACGCATTTTGAAGGTTAAACCATTTTGTTGTTTTAGGTGCAGTATAAATTAAAACTGCGAACTCACAATCCAATTCGCTCTGATGGAAAAAACTTTGTGTGCAATTGCAATGAAAAAAATAAGTGAAAAAATTCAATGAAAAAATTCCATATGTGGTTTCGTCTGCTAACGCATTTCGTAGAAACCCGTTCTCGTTTTTGAAAGGCACTTTTAAAATTCTAGTTACTTTTTTGCTTCCAGCATTAGATAAAAGCCATTTTTCGGTAGCATTTCAAAGCATCAACTCAGTAAAATGGCTACACTCAGTAATTTTATGTCTCCGCGTATTGATTCACCCTATAACTGAAACCAGTTCTTTGTTTAGAATACAACGAAAAAAATTCCAGGTGGGTTTCATTTTTTGACGCATTCCTCGTGTTAGAAGTGCATTTATAAAATTCTAGTTGCGTTCTTTGTGCTGCAAGAATTGGAGGAAAGCCATGTTCATGTTCTGAGTGGAGTTTTAATACCCCGCGTACAAACTCACTTTATAATTAAAACCATTTCTGTGTTTAGAGTGCAACGAAAAAGTTTTAGGTGGTGTTTATCTCGCTAACGTGTTTCGTAAGAAACCATTCTCGTGTGTGAAGTGCATCAATATAAATGTGTGAAGTGCATAAATATACAGTTATAAATTTAGTTGTAGTTGCATGAATGCTGCCAGTATTAGAAGAAAGCAATTTCACGTTCTAAGTATAGTTTTATTTCCCCACGTACAGAATCAATCTGTAATTAAAACCAGTTCTGTGTTAAGAATGCAACGAAAACGCAACAGGTGTTATTTCATTTGCTGACGCATTTCTAATGTTGGAAGTGCATTTATAAAATTCTAGTGTCTTACTTTATGCTGCCAGAATTAGAGGAAAGCCATTTTCATGTTCTGAGTGTAGTTTTAATTCCACGCATGCAAATTTAATCTAAATTGAAACTAGTTCCGTGTTCAGAATGCAACGAAAAAATTTAGTTATGACATCTGCTGATGCATTTTGACGGAAAGCATTCTCATGTTCAAAGAGCAGTTTTAAAATTCTGGGTGCAGACTATATGAAGCTAGAATTTCAGGAAAAGCATTTGCATGTTCTGAGTGTAGCTATAATTAAAGAGTGTTGGCAGTTACGTAAATATATTTTTTAAATCAGTTACAGTAAAATTAGTTCTTTGATTCGAATTTGGCTCACCCCCCCCCCCCCCCGAGGCTGAAATCGGAGTGCGGCCCGCGGGTTAAAGTATAAACATCCAAATGACCCGCGACGCTAAAAAGGTTCCCCACCCCTGGTGTAAATGGTTCAATTATTGTACTCAACTATTATACTATACTCTGTTATTAGTGTAAACTGTTGGTCTCCCAAATAAATAAAATAAAATAGGCACGAAGATATCGATCTAGGGATTGGTTTATTTAGGTAAGTCAAGCAAGAGTCAAAGAGCCCCAGTTTAGATTGAATAAGTGCAAGCCGTGACACGTAATTGATAACCCGTATTTGTTATTTAAATAAAATCAAATCATTTGTTGACCATGCCGCCGACCGCGAAAAAGCGAAGTTGTAAGTTCTCTGATTTTCAAAAAGAATTCTCTTTCTAGCAAAAGTGTTTTAATTTTTTTTGGAATTACCAGAGCTCACTATTTTTAGTTGTATTGTAAGTACTAAGTAGGTACTTTGTTGTAATATTTCACCAAAACGACGCCATTATGTTGTTGAGCATAAAATAATTTTATAAAAACTTCTTTTCAGCACAAATAATTTTATTCAATATTATAGCGGGGTATTTAAATGAAATCCACACTTTTCTTCTATAAACACAATTAAACTTTTATTGGGTGGGTACAATCAATTACACAAGTAGCGAGTTCAATAAACGTAAAAACAGTGGTAACTTAAACGTACCAACTACAACAGTAGCTTTATGGTTATTATCACTATAATAACTCCAAAGGACACTTTTTATCCTTAAAAACCTACTCGTCACTTTATACAAAAGATTCACGAGTTTCTTGAAGCCGCGCGAGCTGATCTCGGAAGGCGGTCTTCGACTTTTACTAACGAAAAACGAAAAACCTGTGTCATTCTAATTTCGTTCGTGTATTGTGATTGAAATAGACTCGTGAAGTGGATTGTTATCTATAGACTGACGTGAATTAGTGAAGAAGTTATTATTGTGTTGTATGTTTATTAGTGCTGAAAGACCACTTTGAAAAACAAGGTAAGTGGATTTGATAGTTCACTTTTCTAAGAGACGCAAAACTTGAATACATTCACACGAGAATCGATCGATAACTGATTGAAGAAAAATGATCAATCATCTGTATGTTTCTTTCTGTATTATAATATTGTTTTGTGTATATGAATAAATGTTTTAGGAATAATAAGTAATTTGGAGGATTTCAGAAAACTTTTTATGAAGTCGAAATATGCGTGAATGCGAAATATTTGAATTTGTCGACGAAGCGCTAATTACACTGATTATCAAGTCGACTGCCGACACCGCCGTACACTGGGGTAGTTTCGCAAGCTAATGGCCGTTATGCATATCACTGCAAACAACACATAAACCATGCTGTTTGCTTTGATGCCAACTGAAATCGTACATATGAAAATAGAGATGGAAATAGCGATCGCGTAGAGCGAAAAATGTTGACTTTTGTGTCTCATTGGAATCGGGCTGAAAAAATATGTCGTGTATAACTGCTATAAGGGAATTAGTCTACCAAATGTAAGATCGCCCTCAGATTTCGATCAGTTGTCGATAATTTGGAAAACAGGTCACTTTCGCATTACTTGCGCTGTAAATCATAATACCTTAACTATTTTATCCAAATTGTGATATTAACTATTTTATCCAAATTATATTTTATTCAAATTGTGAGGTCGTTCGCAGAAGACATTCCTGTATCTGTTCTCCAGCAACGTCACCTTGGAGGAACAGCATTTACCAGTTGGATATCCTGGTCCTGGTTTTCTTCCTTGCCGCCTGCAGTCATTGGGTCATTACATCACCATGGTCTGAGGGGTTCACGTCTTCCTCTGGACAACGTTCCTTCATATGTAACAGTTTGTATTTATACTGGCCAAATATTCACTCGAAGTAAGCACCCATTAATAAATAATCACCCAATCAAATATCGTATATACGAGATTTTAAATAATATGCTCATCACAATCAATGTAATGCTGTACAAAACAATGTAAAGCTTAATAAATATAAATAAATTAAACACGGTGGACGCCAATGTAATGGTTCTAAATTAACAGTGAGTAATACTAGGTACATAAAAGAATAAGTACAACAGAATATTTATAGTTAAAAATAAAAGAGTTGAGGCAACAATCAAATTATATTAATAAATAAATAAAACAGAACATGAGACTCTTAATAAAATAATATTATAATTCTTCAGGGGCGTGTTTAGTCCTTAGAAGAAGAAACTAAATAGTTAAAATCTAATAAATGAATCGATAGCTTGTTATGATTTTAAAAATGATCTTAAGATGTTAAAATTATTATAAGGGCGCCAGTTCAAGTAGAACAAAATATTAAATGGTAAATCAATTGAATTTAAACTAACAGAAGTTATAAGCTCACAGTAATTAAGATTTCACCGAAGTATGTGCTTTCCCCACGTTGAGACAGACTGCCGAATCCTCTGGCCGCTAGCTTGGAACTGCCGAAGGAAAATTTTCTTGTTACTAGTATGATTTGGGCAACAAACGAAAATCTGGATTCATTTTGCTCGTAGAATCATTTCAACTAGGAATTCAAATTTCAATTTGAATTGATACGTAGCAACCTACTTATTGGGTGATTATTTATTAATGGGTGCTTACTTCGAGTGAATATTTGGCCAGTATAAATACAAACTGTTACACATACACTGCGTGGACACACCAGCTTCTGCGTTCGGAGAGGGCTCAGGATTCTCACTACTCAGGGTCTGCGAGTTCGTTTTTTCTTCCTCGAGCGCCATGGGGCTTAATGGAAATTTCCCCTGGGAAATTTCGGATTGGTGGGAGGATATTGTAGCAAGTAGCTACTGGCTGCGTCTTAAATTGTGCCCTGTTTTAAAATTAAATTCTTCATAGCTTTGACGGTATTTACTAATTTCTTTATTTCAACCATGATCTGTTTTACCTCTAACAGGTTTACGCTCCTGTCACGCCCTGATTTGAAATGTCTTTGCTCTACCATGATTGAATAATTAATTGCATATTAATAAATGTTCTTTGTCAATCCAGACTTATTATTTATCAATAATCATGCCTACTGTTCAACATGCTGGCGTGAGCCGTAGGTGTCTTGCACTTTATTCGTGTCAAGTAAAAACAATGTTACAACCCATACTACGTGACCAACTTTTTGCAATTTTTAACCCCACCTCGGTGACCAAAAACCTAAGAACATATCATACGTAGAATACAAAAAGGTACAACCAGTCCTGGATTTGTCAGAAGGCCTTATAGGCCGCGGCCTAGGGGTGGCAGAGTTCAGGGGGCGGCGCTCGCTCGCTTTGGTAAGCCGTTAAGTTTGTGAACGATTATAAAAAATTTAAAAAAAGTAACAGTGGGTAGATAGAGATTTTTATCTATGAACCTTTAGACGCCCAGTGGTCCCGTTCGGGACCGCGGATTTGTATACTTCAATGCCCAATACGGGACCGTTGATTGTGCTGCGAATATTTCACAAAAATGCTTTAGCAGTGGGCTACCTTTATTACACGCGGCGCACGAGGTTTTCAGTGGGGAAATAGTTATAAGACGGCGTATTTTTAGTGATTTTCACGATTTTTTTTAACACATAATGAATATAAATATTGTATTTATCCCTTAATAATAATAATAATAATTGGATAATTTATAAAGCGCCGTTTTTGTGAAAAATCACCTCAAGGGCGCTGAAAAATCACCTCAAGGGCGCCTTGAGGTCATTTTACACATATTATATTCAAGAGTATATTTTAAAATTTTCAAATATTTTCCTCAGAAAATAACGGAGATATCAGCTGCCGCGCATTATAAGTCGCCATCCGGCTGGACAATTTGTGTAACTCCTGGAGATCACAATTTTCACCCGAAATCAATTTCTCAAAAATTGACTTTTTTAAAGTATTTTTTCTATTTGAACCTCACTCCTTACAATTTTTTTTTTCGGTAATGTGAAAATTTAGAATGATTTTTTAACATTATTTTTTACGTTTTTGTGCCATAAAAAAAGGTTAAAATGTAGATACCGTTTAGGATTTATATAAAGAATCTATTTGCTGAGTTTGATAACGATTGATCAAAAACTGTAGGAGCTAGAGGTTACGTAAATTCGAAAAAAGTAGTTTCTAGAAAAATGCGTTTGAAAATAAGAGCGACAGTAAAATAGTATTGAAAATATATTTTTTAATAGTTCTACCATCGATTTATGATTTTTTTTAAGCCTCTACACCTATTTCCCCCCTTAAAAGAACCTTTAGACGCCCTGTGAACCCATACGGGACCGCGGACTGTGTCGTGCAATTATGGTGCGAATATTTCACAAAAAGTGGGCTTTACCTTTATTTGGTTACTAATCGTATTTTGGAAAGACTAAATAAAGTGAGTGCTCAGATTCAGAGCTCATCTATCGATGTACTGACGGTATCTGATTTTTATGTATCTCTTCTCGAGTTTATAATAGATCAAGAAAACTTTGATTATTTCGAAGAAAGTGCATTTGAAATGAGCGCACTTTAGCAATATCAGGGCGACATTAAGAGTAAGATGACCCTAAGAGAAAAAAACTTTACAGGCGAAACATCAAATGAGGATATTGAAACAACCTCCTGGCTGAGAGCTGAATTAAAGAGAATGCATAATGCGTCTATTAACTTCAAAGAAAAAATTTCATTTATAAAAAAATGGGTGAACTTCCAACACAAAGTGTCTCAGAAAAAGCTTAGTCCCTTGTGCAATATTAAACAATGATTTAGAAGACGATTCCGTTCAGGAATGTGTACACTTTCAAGGTCATATTACCTCTAATATGACGAAAGAGAAACCTGTATCTACATCATTACTGAATCTTTTTAAGAAAAGTTTTTGAGGAAACAATATCTGTGCAACGTTTACCCAAACTTGAATATTACTGTCCGCGTCGCACTTTGCACTCCAGCAACAAATTATTCTGGAGAAAGGAGTTTTTTTTGTTGAAAGCGAGTGAAGAAATACCAAAAGTCTTCGTTATCGCAAGAAAAACTTTACTCTTTGGCTCTTCTATGCATGGAAGCAGATTTAATGAATACTATAAAATATGAAGCTATTATATATAGTTTTTTCAAATAAAAATCCCGTAAAAATTGTAATTCTTGTTTCATGTTACACTTTTACTTTATGAATAATTTATACTTTTATTTCATTTTTGAACACCTGCCCTATATACGAATATTTATTTTTAAAATTGTGTCACCTAAAAAAAGCCTACAAGTGAGTGATTGTGATAGGTGGCAACTTATAAGAAGGAGGAAGGGGCGGCGCAAATGAAGTGGCCTATACAAATGAAAAATGTAAATACGGCCCTGGGTACAACATGTATTATGAAGGAGAAGGCCAGTAGGAAAAAAATCTCTCAGGGCCTGCGTCAGTTTTGGGGATGGTGTGTTGAGGGTCTTTTTAGGGAAAAGAAGGGGAGGTATTTCTGGGTCGGAAAAAGGTATAAGGGGAAGGTAGGAATCTGGGGGTCAATGTATCCAAGAGTAACACACGTATGAGACCACCCTTACAAGTGCTATGGGCCAAGAGAGTCCGGTTGGAGAAGTCTAAGTAAGGTTTCCCTCAACCAGTATCTCCTGATCAGACCCGCCATGCAGTAGGCGTTCGCCGCTAAGACCTAGACAAACTCCGTGAACCCGGGCACCCCTCCTAAAGGGAACTTGGGGTGATCTGTTGCAGGGGTGTTGGCAGGGCCGTAGCTTGAAGAGTTGAATTTAAGATAGGGCAGCGGTAATTACAGGTAGGGCGCAAGTGAAATGATCTGATCTGGGTCGGTGGGTGGGGGGTGTGTGGTGGGAGGGGGGGGGGGGTGCGCTCCGGATGGCACTTTGAAGGGGCGGAATCCCCTTTCTTCAAATGAATGTACCTATAATAATGTCATTTTGATAACTGCAGCGACCGGCAACACCGTCCGGGTCGAATTTTGTTTTGCGCTTGGATTTTTTATGACTAATATTCGGTGAGAATGATTGAGAGAGATCCATGGGCGATGCGCGACAATTCTAAGAAAGTTTCATGGATCGTCAAATCCAATGGATCATCAAACCATCTATGTGTTCCAAGTACAAAAATAAGAGGAAACGATTTTCTTGTTCTGGGTGTAGTATCTGAGCTTAAGCTGAGGATTTAGCAGATTAACTCCTGGGTTAAAACCAGTTTCATGTTCCGAATGATCTGTCAAAGTTCTAGTAGCGGATTAATCTGCCGACACATTTCGGAGAAAACCGTTCGAATATTTCGAGAGGAGTTAAAATTTTTATTTCAAACCATTCCACAAGTGGAAGCGTGCTTTCACTTCCAAGCGTGCTTCCACTTCCAAGCGTGGAAGACCCCCCCCCCCCGAACAGGTCACGTAGTATGGGTACGTTTCCTAACGTTGTGTTACAAGACGGCTTGTCGAAGTTATTTTTAGAATGGCATGGGAAAGGTTAATACCAGCATATTACTTTATTTTAGTAGTCATTTACCAATAACTATAACAAGTAGGTATGGATGATGAATTTTACTGCGTGGGTTAAACAGTGTAAGGACTATTATGTACAATTAGAGAATCGGCATAGGAGGAAAAGACTGTGAAGAAAGCTTGTATCAACAAAATGGAAATGGCTAGAAGCATGGAAATTTTAATAATTATCTATGACTTCATTATTGTCTATGCATAATTAATATATTTTTGACATAAGCTTTCTTCAGTGTCAGTCGTTTCATCCTCAGTGGCGTAGCGTGGGTTTCGGCCGCCCGGGGCGGAGGAAGATTTTGCCGCCCCCCCCCCCCCCCCCCCCAACTTAGGTACTTTTCCGCAGATTTTTCAAGCGCTGACCGGGGAGGGGGGTAGATATTTTCTATTTTTTATGCCGATTTTTATAATCCCATGTGCCGAGTAGTCTTCCAATAAAATCATGCTTATAAATTCTACTACAAATTTATATATAAATGCTCTCAGAAATTGAGAGTGATATGCCTGTAATAGAATTTGCATCTTCATCACGCATACATATGTAATGCAACTCAAATGCAAAGCTTCACCAGGTTAACGATGTATCGGCAACTTATTGTTATGTTGATAACACAAAACTGGTTTGAATTAAACCAAATATGCGGTTGCACTCGGAACAAAAATATGGTTTTTATTTGATTCTAGCGGCACTTACATTCTGAACACAAAGCTGGTTTTAATTAAATCTGTATGCAGTGAATTGAAACTACACCCAGAACATGAAAAGGGTTTTTCTTTGATTCTGCCGGCACTTACATTCAGAACACGAAACTGGTATAAACTAAATCTGTATGTGATGAATCAAAACTATACTCAGAACATCGGGGCATAGGAAAATTTCACCGCCCACTTATTTGGGTACTTAAAACGGCGGGGGGATGTATTCGGAAATCCCATTTTCGTATAACGACCTATTTATATACGAGCCGGATTTTTTTAAAATCACATTTGACGAGTATTCTTTCAACGAAAATCATGTTTATAAATTCAACTCCAAAGTTGATTTATTGATACTGCGTGCCCAAATAATAGCACGCAACAAACAATTTCTCAGAATTTTACAGCATTATGTAACTCAAATGTAAAACTTCACTCGATGCACGATCTGCAACTCGTTATTTAATTTATCGTGGTATTCTGAACACAAAACCAGTTTGAAGGCGGTGAATTAAATCTACACTCGGAACATGAAAATGGTTTTACTTTGATTCTGGCATTTTATAAACAGTCTCCAACTAGAATTTTATAACTGTACATCGAATAACAGAATGTTTTCCTTCGAAATGTGTCAGCAGATGAATCCAACTGGAATTTTACATTCTGTACTGGTTTATATTAAATCTGTACTTGGCGAATTTAAACTACACTCAGAACATGAAAATGGTTTTTCTTTGATTCTTGCAGTACATACATAGTCCACAAATAAAATATTATAACTAAACTTCAAATTAGAGGATGTTTTCCTTTGAAATGTGTCAACATACAAATGAATCCACAACTGGAAATTTACATTCTCAACACAAAAAGGGTTTGAATTAAGTATGTATGCGGCAAATTAAAAGTACACTCAGAACATGATAATGGTTTTTCTCTGATTCTGGCAGCAGGTACAGGATTCAGAGTCTGCAACTAGAATTTTATAACTGAACTTCGAATAAGATAATATTATCCTTTGAATCGTGTCAGCAGATGAATCCTCAAATGGAATTTTACATTCTGAAAACTGGTTTAACCCTTTGAATAATAAGAAAAAATATCTATAAACTTTTGCTTCTCAATGTTTTTGCACAAAATTTCCGGTTCTTCCCATGCATTTTAAATGTTCCTTTTTATTGTTTTTTTTTATCCTTTTGCAAAAAACAAAATTGTTCTTAAATCTAGATATAGTAATTTTTCCTGATGTGCTTATTAGAACATTATTGTTTCTAAATATTAAAATTTTGATATTGAAAATGTGGATTCGCTAAAAAATACACGCCTGCGAATATTCGAATTAAAGTACCTAATAGAATAAACTTAAAATTTGAAATACAGATTCCTTTTTAAAAAAAAAATGTAATAAAACTGTATCTTAAGTATTTATCGCAATCACAGATTTATTTTAATTAAATGTGTGGGACATAATTTCGCAATTTTATTTTAAAATTAAATATGTGGGACAATTTGTGTCTCCTGTGATTAGACGGGTTAAATTAAATCTATATTTGGAGAATTAAAACTACACTCAGAATATGAAAATGGTTTCTCTATGATATTGGCAGCACATACATAGTCTGCAACTTGAATTTTATAACTGCACTTCGAATAAAATAATGGTCTCTTTCGAAATGTATCAGCAGATGAATACACAAATGAAATTAATTTGTTAATACATTCTGAACACAATTTTGGTTTTAATTAAGAGTGAATCTGTTTGCGAGTTATCAGCTTTAATTATTATTACTTTCATAATATGCGTATGGTTTTCCTACGAATTGCGAAATTTGCAGCTTTAAAAAATATGTAATTATTGATATTTTTAATAAATAATAATAAAAATTGTTTGGATTGGTAAACGAAAGTATCGTAGAATATTTTTAAATAATGATTTGAAATGGTTTAAATTTTTCCAAGTTAATATTATTATTTATTGTGAAAATTTGCCGCCCCCCTTAAAAGTGCCGCCCGGGGCGGGCCGCCCCCCCCCGCCCCCCCCACGCTACGCCTCTGGTCATCCTGTTTCCTATCTCTAATTCTACATAATATCCCTAACACTGTTTAATCCATATAGTTTTATTAATGATAGTTATTGGTAAGTGCAAATACTTATGTTTGGTTCTGAAACGGTCTTTTAGAAAACTAAATCCATATTCCTCAAGTCCTTCATCAATCATGCATTCCTTTCTCTTCCTCCTTTCCTCAAAAGTCTCTACCAGGAAAAGAAGAAAAGTAGTAGGAAATAATTGAACAATATTGTCGCCCAAGTTTACCTTACCTACTTGGAGCAGTTGAATTTTGATAGTGACATGGGTCACAGTGTTCTCAAGGAAAATATCGCAAATCATCGCAAGATCTCACTTTTTATCATATCAAACTGTCGTGTTGTAAAAACCTGGTGTTGTGTCGATGTTGGAAGCCAGGATCTATCCTGAAACGCCATAGAAGCCGTCAAAAGGTAAGAGACTTCCTATCATTTCCTACTTCCTACGATCTAATTTCAAAGCACAATTATTTGGTCTTTACTCATCAAAAAACAAAAAAAGGATTTACAGTCATCTTCTCGTGTCGCGGTATAGGCCGTGACAACTTATATTAATCTGGCTATTAATTTTGGTAGCGACCGTTTATTCCAAGTCAAACTGATCGACCACTGTTCTTTCACAACTGCGCTATGTTTGCGCACTGTTCTTTCACAACTGCGCTGCGACCTAGTTTACGTAACCGACTCCATTATTTATACATTAAACCGCTTACTCGTTATAATACGGAATATATTTTATTCAATAGTTATATTTAGCTCCATTATCACGAAAAGTGAGTATTTATGTCGGGGGAGATAAAAACACATGCAAAAAAATGCATTTAACATTTTAATTTTGTTTAAATTAATTCATTTACGCGGTTACGAATTCTTCGCCATATTCTATTTATATCAATTAAATCAACTTATATGTTCATAGACAATCAATCCTTCACATTTTCCAAGGTACCAATAGCTAGAATATTAAAAAAGATTGCCATAGCGGAAAAATTGATTCTCACATTCTAGGACTAGATTACGTTGTGCTTTTGAAAGTAGGTAGGAACAGTAGAACTGTTTACATGAGAAAATGAAATTGTTGTTTTTACTATCTTCCTCACATTTTTTTCATATTATCTCACCGTTTAAACTTTCCTCCCTGGACAAACATTTCAAAACCAAAATCACCTAAATCGGCCCAGCCGCTCTCGAGTTTTAGCGAGACAAACGAACAGCAATTGATAAGAATAATAAGATAAGAAGATATAATGTGTATAGTAAGCTATCCGTAAAAGATAGATATATGCGTTCGCAGACTTTTTTGTAGATCTATAAAAGAGGAATATCCCACCATTAATTGTTTTGTTATATCCCAAAAGGATTAGGCAGCGTTTTCTATGAAAGCTACCAGGCGGCTGGACTTTTTTCCGACACATCTAACAATTATCCTTATGTTTCAACCAATTTACACAAATCCTTGACATATTACATACTTAAACCTTCCTCACGAAACACTCTATCTATTGGTGAAAACAGCATGAAAATCCGTTCAGTAGTTTTCGAGTTTATTATACATTATTTATAAAGTTTATAAAAATAAACTTTATTTTTAAACAAGTTCTGCTGCGTTCACTTCTTTTAATTGTTGTGTGATAGCTGTTTCGCCTTCTGAAGGCATTATCGAACATACAGTTTTAATCTTTATATTTCGTTGTTTATAAAAATATATCTTTGCAGTAAGCATAACAAATTTTTTCATATTCATTAGTCCTTCAAGTTATCGATCATTTTTCCAAGTATAGTTTAGTCATCTACGCAGTTCCGTGACATAAATAAATAAATAATAATGTTTCATAAATATGCATATTTTTTCTAAAAAAGATTCCATTGTTAAGCGTTTTGGCATTTGGAATAACCGTTCAGAATTTTTCATACGAAAATAAACTTTGGTAAATTTTTGGGTTTAGTGTCCATGGCTATTACGTAAATAAAAATAAAATTACCTAAACTTTAAATAGCAGTCTCGTTTTTATTGGAATCCAATTTAGAATTTTTCTCATATAATTATTTTTCCAACATCCTTCCAACCAGTCCAACTTATCCTGTGGTCTAAAGGCCAGACACGGTCAAACATCACTACAGCGCAAGCAATTAGCTGACTCGCACTGTGAACTCCAGAAGAGGAAATTGAATGGCGAAACTGACAAACAAACTGACAAAAACCTTATCATAAAAATCATCATCGTCTCACATAACGCCAGCGAAGGCACTGTTACCGATGGCACCGACATCTGACGTCATAATATTATTCAAACTAAAATATTCTATTAATTTATTATCAACTTTTACAAATACATCGTCTCTTACAAATAAAATTGGATAAGCAAAAAGATTAATTTTTATATACATTGTTTATGATGATAATAGTTATAGTCAACGTCCAACATGTATTGATCATATTTGGTGCAACACTAAACATACTGAAAAATTACTTACGATAATATTAAAAAATAATATTACTGACCATCACACTTGCGTCTCTATTCAACAACTTAATATTAATAAACACAATATTTCAGAAAGCAAAAAAAATCTATAAATAAAGTATTAGAATCTTGTAATGGTCTGACACTCTTGGCTTTTGACACCAATTGTGATGAACCCTACCTAGCTGATTTACTTTTCTAAGCTTCTACCTCGTAGTTCAAATCTCGTAGCTCCTGTCTCGTAGCCACGCTCATAATTCTACCCTTATGTCCTACTGATCACACCACTAGGTATGATGGCCTGACTAAACCCTCCTTCCAGTTTGTCTCTACCTCAGGCTCGTGATTTCTAAACCCCTATACTTTATAATCTAGCTAAACCTACCCTATCTTCTTAAATCCCTGCGATTTTCTCACAGTAATCAAGATTTAAGATTTTTGTTCACATTATTTCTATAATCTTCGTTGTGTAATTTTTTGTTTTAGATTTTACATCTGTTTGCATACTTAATATGCACACATATGTAGAGAAGATAATGTTTAACGTGTGGTAACCCATAGATTCTTTTAGAGAAAGGGTGAGAATTTTCCGATTTATTAATTATTATTATTTTAGTATCTTTTAACCGAGTTTGATAAACTAACCCCGCCTTTAACTTTGTGTCTATTTGATTTCCGTAGGAATTTAGTGTGTTTATTTAATTCTTCCTATCACCGCGGATACGTCGATAACATAAAACAACAGTTAATAAATTAAACATTTCAAGAAAGCAAACCTTATCTTACCGGTGTAGGGTGATCGTACTCGAGGGTCCAGTTTTCTCAATTGGAGTTCTTGTCTGCAGCTTCTCCTAACATAATGTTTTGTCCTCATAGTTAGTGTTCATAGTTAGTATTCACGAAATTTGTTGAAAGAGCAGGAATGGATGGATATGGGGAGGGGATAATATGTTTGCTGAAAAGTCGGCTCCTCCGCTAACCAAGTGAAGACCGATGAACGACAATTTCAAACCGAATTCTCCCAGTACGTTTGCTAGACTTATCCTTAAATCCGAGTTTTACTCTCTTCGACGAGCGTCTCATGCTATGAAAGGGGCCCTTCACGCCAGCAGGGGGAATACCGAGTCTTCATGCCGTTTTTCTGTCCCACTCCGACTTCCGACACCTCCGGATTGAATTTAACTCTACTGATTCTAGAAGGGGTATTTCAGGTCTTCCCTTATCATGCCTCTATCCGTTGAATGTGGCGTAAGCTTGTAACGGGCAGATCCTTCCTCCCACGTGACCGACCCAGCGTTACACTCCACCTCTGACTAGCTGACATAAAACGCACCTCGTGAGCCTTATGTTTGCTTTCAGATTCGACAAGACTTGCGGTATGCAAATAACCTGTAGCTTTAATGCCGCGTCAGCGTACTGTCCGCATACGTCCTTCCTCTTCCCCGCATGCCCCAACTCGACAATACCGCCACAAGATCAAAGCCCTCCGTTCGAGAAAGGTTGACACTTACATTTCCAGATGGCTCATACCCACATACAGAAGCCTTGAAGCTTACGTTCGAGAAAAGTTAGGATTCAGGACTGTATGAGTATTTGAACACCAGTGTTTTTTAAATGAGGCCACTAGCTCCTCGTGTGTTAGGTATTTAGGATTTTTGCGTATTTATGGGTTCTTGGATACCTACTTGCTATAAGAAAGATTTAAAATGAGGTAAATCAAGTTGTCATTGAATCAATGACCTCCTGAATAATTGTGATGAGCTCTCCTTGAGTTTGAAGCTAGTCGAGGTACTTTACTTTGCGAAATTTTGCATGCTAAAACAATGCTATCTATTGGCGATCGCTCTAGTATAATCAGTTGTTTAGAATTGAGTGAATTTAACGTCGATTTTACTTTCACATATTGGGCGAAGTTTCCGTCGTAAGCTATGATTGATAAACCTGCCCCTTGACTTTTGTGTTTTTGTTTTGTTTATTCGTTGGTGGAATCTAGGTGACCGTGTCATTGAACTCTAATCGAAATTTTAGATACACAATCGAAGGTCATATAACATACCCTAATCTTGTCGGTGAAAGGATTCGGTAGGTATTAGTTATACCTATCAATTGGCTATTCCCATTGATTTTAGCGTTACGTATTTCATTTCTCATGGTTATTTGTTTATTTAATTTATGTGTTGTCGTTAATTATTTTCCCTCGTCTTATTATTGTCTTTATTTTATAATTTTAAAATATGGAATGCATTGCATTGCACTTCCCCTGCATACATTCTGGAATAAATTATTATTATTATTATTATTCAAGTACGCCAATGTAATTACCTAAAATTGATTTAGGGGCACACTTCTATCACATCGTGTAAAACCTAATTAAATTGTGCCAATAGTTAATTAACTCCGATGAACGAATGACCGATAATGAATAGACACCTACATCATTTTTTATGGTTTATTTGTTTACACTTCACATAGACGACCTTCGGTATACTGACCTACTTTGGAGATTGTTTATTTCTACGGTCATTGCCCTTTTGAAACACGGTTCATTGTTTAACTAATTCTTTTATATTTTATTTGTCCTAGCTTTGTCCAAACATTGGTCGTTTAAGTAGGTACCTTGCTAACCTAAGAGGTATCTGGATGACCTAGTCTCAAGTAAGGTATAATTTGCTAGACCTAGTTTTGAGAAGTATTTATTATAGGTATTTCGGTTACGAATCAAACTGATATCTTACGTCGCCAATCCTTATGCGCGTTTAAATAAACAATAGACCTACCTTACTAAAACAAGTACTTGTATAACCTAATTTATAAGTAGGTAATTGTTTGTTTGACCTAATTTCGAGACGCATGTATACTCCCGCACACGAAACTTAGAATAAAGAGCTTCCACGATAGTCATTTATTACGTCCTACGCGCCTCGATTCGTTTTATATGAGTTATAATAAATTAGCGTATTTACCTAACTGAAGATAATACCTTCATATGTAGCCTAACTCTAGAATAGATATTTCCCGGTTGACTTGCTTTCGAGCTGGTGGGCATTGCTATCCTGCGTGGAAAAATAACATAATCTTTTAATTATTAGCAGCGTGTTAGTGACAAAACTCCAAAGCTCCGATTGATTTATTGGTGATGCACGCTCGTCCATTTCTTCTTTGTTTCTGAAAATAATTAATAATTGGTTTTATCTTACCGCCCTCGATCGATTACAATTTTTTCCAGTCGGGACTTTCATAACTTCGACATTGTGATCGAGGTTTTCCCTTTTTTTGATTCTTAGCTAATGGATTCCTATCGGCCCTTTTTAAGAAAAGACTCTGATGATGAAAAAAAAACTCTTCAAATATCTGTCTATTTAAGATTCACTTTGGTATTTCGCTTAGTTCCTCAACCTCGTATTAACTACTGTTTTATTTCATTCGCCTACGAGGGGTGATTCATCAAATAACAAATCAGATGTTTAATTTTATTGTCCGGAATTAGGTAAATTATTATTTATTCTCAATATTTTAATATCACTTTAGAATTAATAACCGTAGATACGCACGTTTTCCAAGAGTACGAATTATTATCACTACTGTTTATTACAATTTCGTTATTCAATTCACAAAGAATTTTTAACCGCCTTATTATTGAACCACTGTTGTTTAAACGTGACTCGAACAATTCGTTATTGTTATTTATTTTACCTATGTCATGTTATTTAAAGTAAAGTTAAAGTTTTAATTATTATATCACCTATAGTTAATTTTAAAATCGCGTGTTATATTTTCTTTTATCCGGTAATTTGATTTATTTTAAGACACTGGATTTTTGTTAAATGTTATAAAACCACTAAATATAAGCTGTAAGAAAGAACCCCGAATGTCATTTAATTCTTATTTACTGACTTTAAACACTTTCATTATAAAACACCCGAACTTTCACGAAGTATTATTTTAAAGCACTTTATCGGACTTTTATTTCTCAATTTTAAGAGGAAAATAAAACACTGAATTTACTATTTTTGCAAACACTTGTAGACATTTCAACTTTACTAGTAGTCTTCCACGACCACTCCTATAACCGTGCACTTTACGTTTTTTCTTGATCCCGCACTTCCCGTTGTTTCGTCCGAACTCTCCCCCAATCTCCCAACGAATTCCCCCTTCTTTATCAAACCATGGTGTCTTAAAGACTTCTTAGAGCTCTCCTTTCATAGAAAAATGACTCCTGATCGCCCAGACTTTCATAGAAAAAGGACCAAATTCGGTTCCTCCGTATATGACCTTTTGTCAAATCTCTGTTAATCTCCTATCTCATGTCTAAGAACCAAATTAGTTTAGTGTCTCTCTCTCTTAAAAAATCACATAAATTTTCTCATTGACAGGTATTTATATTTAAAAATTTCATGTACTTGCTCGTAATTCATTATTAATGCCCACACCATAAAAAGTAATTGTTTTTTCTCTAAAGTAAATACTGTATCTCGCTTGTGTAATTTTGTTTACATCGTTTCGCTTTAATGATGCCCGTAATTGCTCGAAATCATGTTCTATAAAATAATTTATTTAATATCACGTCAACAAGGTGATAGCCAATCTTTTTCCTCTTGCCGAACGGTTAGCGATTCCTTCGACGGTTCAAGCATATTTTTCTGCGTCAGACTACGTTAAGCATTTTTTCCTGTGATTCAATTTAATTGTAAAGTGATCAAAAATGTACTGCGGTCTTAGATATTTAATTTTCTCAATCTCCTGTTTATCGTGAATGGTGTTGTCAGTTCAGAGTAATCTTTATACCGCTGCCATTGAGGTTAATTTAAGTAGCTCTAATTAGTTTTCTTTTGAGATATCTGTTTCTAATAACTTCGTCCTATCATTCCATCTCCATATCAATAGGGTTTTCCCCCTTTACCAGGTTATTATCTTCAGCTTGTGAAATTTTCCGAGATTCTACCCGTTTTTTGTGATCATTCCAGGTCGGTTTTAATTAAATCGACCCCTGGGACCATTCATGTTTCCGTGCCCTTATCGATGATTTTTCATTTATTTATTTTCAACATTCCCGCCTAAGATTTTCTTGTTTCCATTTGAAACGTTAGGTACCCAAAACCTCCAGTTCTCGATCGCGTCTTATATAAACACGACCCGGGTCAATAATCCTTCAACTCTTTGTCTTTAGTTCTGTTTACAATTCCGTTCGTTGAACTTTCGTTCCTGTGGGAAAGAATTCAAGGCCGCTCAATCTGATCAAGGTCCACTAAAACGATACACGCCTATAATTTCTCTGATTGGTTCAGATTATTTTTAATCGCCTTATCCACTCCCTTATTGGTAGAATTCAAACTTCCTTTGTCCTCGAGATAGCTATGATATGGGGGTTCCCTCGCTCCCGTCTTTAAGCATATCTCTGTAATAGTTCCCAACTGCTCGGACAGATGTCGCCGAATGTATCATTTTCTCTACATAATATTTAGAGGGAAAAAAAATTTCTTGTAGGCTTCTCGTAGGTTGAAGGTTGGCATTCATCACAATCTTCATGTGCTGAAACATGCGCAAATATTTTTAATAATATTCTCTACAAGCATATTACAGCATCGACTGATATTAAAACTATACATATTAAAGCAAAATTCAAAAAAATAAAACCATGGATTTCACATGGCTTAGTCGTGTCTATTAGAAAAAAAGAAGAATTATATCGCTTGATAAAGAAATTTCCCTTAGATAAAAAACTATTTACCTACTACAAAAAATATAGGAACAAATTAACCTTTTTAATTAAAATAACTAAAGAAAACTATTACAAAAATGAAATTGACCTGGCTAAACAAAATGTAAAATACATTTGGAAAACAATAAATGAAATAAATAGTAGAAAAAACAAAAAAACTCTAATTAAAAAAATTTATATCGGAAAACACTCTGTTGACGCCTTAAGAGAACAGACAAAATGTGCTAATGCCTTTAATAAATATTTTGCTAACGTCGGACAAAATTTAGTTACACGGATCGATGAAAATTATAAAATAGATAACTTCGAGAAGGATTGTCTTAAACAAAATAACCTGTCAGCTTTTCAGCCAGTAACAACAAATGACATAAAAAATGTTATAAATGAATTGAAAGGTGGATCTGCACAAGGATTTGATGGAGTTACAGTGGAAATATTGAAAAAATACAACAATTTTTTAAGCATTCCAATTGCACATATTTTAAATATTCGTTTAAATAGTGGAATATTCCCCTCCATTTATAAAAAAAATCTATTGTAACACCAGTTTTCAAATCAGGCAACCCTGAAGAAATATCAAATTATCGACCTATATATCTTGTCTCAAACATTGCAAAAATTTTTGAAAAGATCGAAAAAAAGCAACTCATGTACTACATTGATAATAAAAAAATTCTTAGTCCTAGCCAATTTGGATTTAGAGAGAAACTAAGTACTCATGGTGCTATTGCTGAACTTACCTCAACTATATATTAGATAAAAAAAAACAAATGCCTTGGCATTTTCATTGATTTACGCAAGGCTTTTCTTTTGATAGTATCTCCCACACAAAACTAATTAATAAATTAAATGATATCGGTATTATTGGTAAGGTTAGGTACTGGCTGAAAAGTTATTAAACTCAAAGAAGTCAAAAAGTAAAATTAAATAACTCACTAAGTGTAGATGAAACTTTAGAATTTGGAATTCCCCAGGGGACTGTTATTGGACCAATTTTATTTATAATATACGTAAACCAAATGTTTAAATTGTCACTTAATGGTAAACTTATATCTTTTGCTGACGACACTGCAATAATTATCGAAAAAAAGAGGTGGAACGATATTACCAATGCAGCCAATCAAGACATTAAGATTTTAAAAAATTGGTTCGATAACAATTTATTATCACTCAACACAGAAAAAAACATATTACATTCCATTCTCTCTACAAGAAGATGTGCCAAATAATTTATTAACATAACAATTCATTCCAAAAATTGTGCAAATGACGGTACATGTAATACGGCCTGCGCTAAGCTGAATTATAAATCTTATGTAAAATATCTTGGAATCTTAATAGATAAAAATGTTGAATCTTAATAGATAAAAATGGAAAGATCATATCAATCTCACTGTGGAAAGAATAAGAAAACTTATCTGCGTTTTCTATAACATAAGAAATATCTTAAACAAGAAAACTATCAAAAGTGTCTATTATACTTTAATTCAGTCTTTATTACAGTACGGCATTATTGGGTGGGGAGGGGCCTTTAAGGCTTCCTTACAGCCCATAATTATTATTCAAAGAATAATTATAAAAACCATTCTTAGGAAACCATACGACTTCCCTACTGTACAGATATTTCGGGAATTTAATGTACCAACTATTACAGAATTGTATAAGAGAAACGCCGTATGTCAAATTTATAAAGAATATTAATTCAAAAAATTTACCCCTCAGATAGCATAAGCAATAGATTTCAAACTAATGGCTTAATATTAATATCCATCCCTATGCTTAGAACGACCACGGCTCAGCAACACTAAATGTATTTAGGTGTAAGATAGTACAATATATTATTATCCAAAAACAAAATAATATAACAGATACACTAAAATACGAATTATTCAAAAAACAAATTAAGTCCCTTAAATTGGATAATGACATATTGTACCCTTAATGTATTCCCTTTATGTAATAAATTAATCAATTTACCCTTTACTTAAACTGCAATACTTAATATTATAATAATAATAATATGTATTGATTGTCTTTATATAACTATTTATGTCTAAATTGTGTACCTATCTATTATTTCATAAGTTCTTTGATAATTGTTTACATAATGAACTTTATTATTATTTTTTTGCGAGTAAAATACTCCTCCCATAAACACGAGCTCCTAGAGCTCAACTTATGGAGTAGTAGAATAAAACATGAATTATTTTATAAACTTGCATATATTATCATTGTAATGTATAAACATAAATCTTGAAATAATTAAATAAAAAAAATAATTATTATTATATTTTATTCCAGGATGTTGGGAGGATAGTGCAATCCCACACATTTCTTAAAGTTAATATTTTTTATATAAAGATCCAGTAAAATTTGTGAAAATAAACAAGTAAAATAGAAAAATAAAATAGGCATAAAAAATAAAATTAATTTAAAAAGGTTACTACAACAATCATGAATAATGAATTCTGTAGGGCGTGGTCTTGAGGTGAACTGGACACTGCGCTCAATCAGGAATGGCGCTCGATGCTGGAAGGCTGCGTTGTACCGAAATTGTCCAAAAAGTTTTGCTTCACTATAGACGCTTACGAAAAAAAACATTGTTCATGTATTTCCCTTTTTGATGCTGTTGTCTGAGGGTTCTCGCATTCACACTTAATCACTAGGTATTTCACTGTACGTCGTTGGGATACTGACGCGGTTTCTTATATTAATCTCTGAAGGGCGGAGTTCACTGTACTTGCCTCCTGGTCGTAAGACTTTTTTTACTTTCGCTCCACACAGGATGCCCTGACGAAAACAATTTTTCTTGGGGCCTTTGTCATCTTTGGGATGTGTGGAGGGAACGGAGAGGAAATAGGTACCAGAGGGAGGAGAAATCTGAGGTCAATGTATCTAGAAGTGACGGTCGTGTGAATCCATCCCTCCCACTGCGGTTCAAAGCGATGAGTCGAGAAAGTTCGCAGAAGAGGTAAAAAGATTTCAATCAACCAGACTCTCCCGAACCGGCCCGCAACACAGTAGGTGGGTATACGCATGTGCCGCCAAGACCAAGGCTTACCACACCCAATAACTTTTTTACTTCTGTCCAACCTAACCTAACCTAACCTAACCTAACCTAACCACACCCAATAACTTTTTTACTTCTGTCCATTTCCATTTGACCTGCACTCTTTTTGTTTGTAATTTTGAACGATGGAGGAGGATTTCCCTACTGGACCCCCTGCAAAGCCCCCAGATCCCCCTCCTGACCCTCCGAATGGAGACAGTTCAAAACATGTAAGTAGACATTTTAGCAGAGGCGTAGCGTGGGGGGGGCGGGGGGGGGGGCGGCCCGCCCCGGGCGGCACTTTTAAGGGGGGGCGGCAAATTTTCCCAATAAATAATAATATTATCTTGGAAAAATTTAAACCATTTAAAATCATTATTTAAAAATGTTAAATGATACTTTCGTTTACGAATCCAATTTTTTTTATTATTATTTATTAAAAATATCCATGATTATATTTTTTAAGCTGCAAATTTCGTAATTCGTAGGAAAACCGTACGCATATTATGAGAGTAATACTAAATAAAGCTGGTAACTCGCAAACAGATTCACTCTAATTAAAACCAGAATTATGTTCAGAATGTATTTAACGAATGAATTTCAGTTGTGTATTCATCTGCTGATACATTTCGAAAGAGACCATTATTTTATTCGAAGTGCAATCAAATAGAAACCATTTTCATATTCCGAGTGTAGTTTTAATTCGCCAAATACAGATTTAATTTAACCCGTCTAATTATAGGAGACGCAAATTGTCCCGCACATTTAATTTTAAAATAAAATTGTGAAATTATGTCGCACACATTTAATTCAAAATAAATTTGTGATTGCGATAAAAAGTTATGATACAGTTTATTAACATTTTTCATTTCAAGATAAGGAATCTGTATTTAAAATTTTAAGGTTATTCTAAATCAGGTACTTTAATTCGAATATTCGCAGGCATGTATTATTGAGCCAATCCACATTTCCAATATCAACATTTTAATATTTAGAAACAATAATGTTCTAATAATCACGTCGGAAAAATAACAATATCTAAATTTTAGAACAATTTTGGTTTTTGCCAAAAATAAAAAATAAAACAATAAAAAGGGACATTTAAAATGCATAGGAAGAACCGGAAATTTTGTGCGCAAACATTGACAGGCAAAAGTTTATAGGTATTATTCGAATGGTTAAACCAGTTTTCAGAATGTGAAATTCCATTTGCGGATTCATCTACTGACACAATTCAAAGGAAAATATTATCTTATTCGATGTTCAGTTATAATATTCCATTTGCAGTATATGTATGTGCTGCAAGAATCAAAGTAAAACCATTTTCATGTTCTGAGTGTAGTTTAATTTCGGTAATTCAGGTACAGATTTAATATAAACCAGTATAGAATGTAAAATTCCAGTTAGATTCATCTGCTGACATATTTCGAAGGAAAACATTCCATTATTCGATGTGCAGTTATAAAATTCTAGTTGCAGACTATTTATTTAATGCCAGAATCAAAGAAAAACCATTTTTATGTTCTGAGTGTAGTTTTAATTCACCGCACACAAACTGGTTTTGTGTTCAGAATACAACGATAAATTAAATAACGAGTTGCAGATTCATCGTGCATCGAGTGAAGTTTTACATTTTTTGAATTCCACAACGCTGTGAAATTCTGAGAAATTGATTGTTGCATGTGTAACTATTATTTGGGGACTCTAACGCAGTATCAATCAACCAACTTTGGAGTAGAATTTATAAACATGATTATTAAAAAATCCGGCTCGTAGGTAAACAGCCCCCTTCCCCCCCACCGCTTATAGTACCCACATAAGGGGGCGGCGAAATTTTCCTACGCCCGGATGTTCCGAGAATAGTTTTAATTCACCACATACAGATTTAATTAAAACCAGTTTTGTGTTCTGAATCTAAGTGACGGCAAAATAAAAAAAAAAACCTTTTCATGTTCTGAGTGTAGTTTCAATTCACCGCATACAGATTTAATTAAAAACCAGTTATATGTTCAGAATGTAAGAGTCGCAAGAAACAAAGAAAAACCATTTTTTGTTCTGAGTGTAGATTGATACACCGCATATTTAGTATAATTTAAACGAGTTTTGTGTTATCAATATAACAATAAGTTGCAGATTCATCGTGTACCGAGTGAAGCATTGCATTTGAGTTGCATTCCATACGTATGCGTGATGAAGATGCGAAATTCTATTTCAGGCATAGCATTCTCAATTTCTGAGAGCAGTTATCTATAACTATAAAAATCGGCATAAAAAATAGAAAATGTCTACCCCCCCCCCCCTCGTCAGCGCTTGAAAATCTGCGAAAGAAGTACCTGTCAAAGTTAGGGATGGGGGGGGGGGCGGCAAAATTTTCCTCCGCCCCGGGCGGCCGAAACCCACGCTACGCCACTGCTGATTTTAGACAATGAATCTGCTTTTTTTATTTTAATTATTAACAGAAACAAACAGTGCATTCCTTACAGTGGTGAAAATAATTTACAATTTATAATTAAGTATTTCATGGTGTGTACCTCTGTTGTGTTTCTTTGTACTGTCATATTTTGTGTATATTAAGTCATTATCGGGTACGTTATTATTATGTACGTAGTGCCGTAGTGGGTAGGTGTGTGTGTATGTGTGAGGGTGAGGGAGAGGGTATGAGGGTGTGTGTGAGGATGTGAGAGGGTGTGTCTGTGTGTGTGTGGGAGTATTTATGTGCTTTGAACAAATTTTATTATTAACATGATGCTCTTTTTAATTTAGGCAGTGAATCGAAGAAATTGTCGATGTTAGAATTTAGTCCAATATATGAAGAGCACGATTGATTGATTGAATAGCCGAAGTTCTGGATGTTAGACAACTGTACGTGAGGAAATTAATTTTAAACACCCATAAACAACACCACCTCTACCCATCTATTGACCACTCTCATGACACCCGACACTCGCGAAAAAATCCAATTGTACCACTCAAACTTGTCATTCTTAGGTCCAAAACAATAGAACTTCATGCCTGATTCTTGGAAAATGGAAAGCACAGGTGTTCTTCGTAAATTGACCACTACCTGATTTCATCAATTTGGGAGAAAGGAGAGTGAACTTTTACTTCACATAAAATAACATCAAACACAAATAAAAAAAAAACCACAAAAACCGAAAAAAAAAACTAATTGAAGCAATGTAAAACCTTCCTTTATTTTCTAATCTTCATTATTATTAAGTATATGTATGTACCTACGCTATTTATCTTAAAATTAGAATACTAAACAAGCAGCAGGTGGCTTTAAGTAATTAGAGATTTTATTTTATTCTTTCTCTTTCTTATTCATATTTAAATATATAAATTAGGGTAATATGCAATGCAAACAACAATTACCTTCTTATATTTTTATGTTTTCATCATTTGGTGTAAAGTATAATATGTAAGTATGTTACATTAAAGTTTCTGTAACAAAGGTGTGTGCACCCCCTTACACACACTTTATTTATGGTTTCGGTGTGTGGCACCTCTAGTGCTTGCCCATTGACATTTGGGCATTGGTAATATTGCGAGCCCTGCAATATTTTTGAATGCAACAGTTGCTGATCCTGGACAAAATTCAAATCAGGAGATTTGAAAAGAGATCTCCGGATTCTTTGAGCAGCCACAGGTGACCTCGGCCACCGTCCCTGTGGCGGCTCGACGTAATCAAAGAGTCATATTCGCCATTATTTTATCAACATGTGAAGATTGATATATATCCGCGCCCATCAGCGGCATCCATCATTGAGGACCATCAGGACAATGATTAAAATCCTGGATCAGCAGCGGAGTACCGTGGGAGCCCATTATTTCTGCTGGTTTAAAAACACATCCAGCATCTGCGGACGCAGACATGACAAGACCTTCCGACTACACCTGGAGCCAGAGGTGCTCGCATAGATGCGGCCGAAGATCGCCCACCTTGGCCGTCATCAACATAGTCGGCTGGCTGGCAACCGCCCTGGGACGTCGCTGGGAAACCGCGGGACTGGAGGCCTGATTCGTCGCTCCAGCCTGCCGTTCAGCACATGTCAGCAGCGGAGGGAGCTGACCGCACATCTCTGAAGGCAGCAAGCAGCATCATGGAACGCCTACGTATGGCATCACCCATTCATCAACTTTAAACGGTACTAAAGCTCCATAACATTGCCCATTCAGAGTTACCTGCCAGATTTACCATTCAGATTTGCCCATTTAGTCTAGCCCTGATTTTTATTTGTAATTGTTAATAAAGTAATTTAACTGTCTCAAAGCAATAATCTCTTTTATTAAATGACCTATCCTCATACAAAGTATTTTATAGCCGCCTGCTTAAGGTCCACGCCTGAGATACAAATTCTCCAGAAATAATCTCACTTGTCTCTTGCTTTCCATCTTACATTAGAAGCTTATATTTACCCATAACAAGTACCAATTCTTTTATTATTATTTATGGTTAACTAACTCGGGTTCATAGGGTGAGGTTTGTCAAGACAAACCTCACCCCATGAACCCAGGCACCCCTGCTAAGTCACCAAACGTAGTGAACCACTTGGGATGACCTATGGCAGAGGTGTTGATTATCCAATAAATGGTTCCCGGGGCAGCGGTACCCGTACTCGCCTCCCTACAAGGTTATATACAATATAATTGATTTGGTGAGGTTTACGAGTAATCTCAGTATTGTACCAGATAGAGGGTACACTTTTACATATAACTGCATACTACTCAACTCAACTGGAACAACAACATGTATTATTCTCGCCACCCCCCCCCCCCCTCCCGGTCCACAACTGCATGGAGTGTGACAGCCACTACTAGTTGGCCTACATCCTGCAGCAGCACTTCCGCCGCACCACTCCACACCCTCACCACAATGTCTACAGGTGTGTGACAGACAATACCAGAATGATGAAATTTTATTTTATAATTTTGGGAGGGTATAAAAATGATTGATGCTTTGTTTATCTCTTATGCGTTCCTAAAGTGGTTTAACAGTTCCGAAGAGATGACTTATCCATACGTTGGTAACCCGAGCGACCAGAATATGTGAATAATCAAAAATCGGAGCGGAAATTACAAAGCTCACCGATGCACTGGGGCGTAATGGTTACCCGGCAAGGCAGACGAGACAAATAATAAGAGCCAAACCAAACGAATAATAAAGCAAATAATAAGAGCCGAACCAAGCCAATCCACACCAAACGAAGACAGAATTGAAAAAGAGTCTAAAGACTGTGCTTTTCTACCTTGTGTTCACAATGTGACAGACAGAATTGCCAGACTGTTGAAGAAAGAAAGCATCAAGACTGTCTTCGGAACCACGACCAAAATACAAGACCTACTGAGGTCTGCAAAGACCAAGTTTCCTCTGGAAACAGATGGAGTATATAAACTCAGCTGTTCCGGATGTGATAAGGTCTATGTGGATCAGAAAGAGCGGACGATCTCCAAAAGGATATCAGAACACTCTCGAGCGTGTAAACTTGGCCAGCCACCTTGAAATCAGCCATCGCCGAGCATTTAATTACTTTGGATTTGTTCCTGAAATCTTGGGAAGACCCAAAACTTATAGAGCACGCCTAATTACAGAGGTAATTGAAATTCATAAAAAATCCTATTAACATTAATAGAGAAGACGGACCTAAACTCAATAGTTCTTGGTATCCGGTAATTGACGGCTACACCAAAAACCTAAATGTAGAAAACCATCTTGAAGTATACTGTAATGCCAGCTCGTAGTGGAGTGGAGCTGGCGACACGGTATTGCTTCGAAGTAGTTAAGCATACATTTCACCACTAACATTTTCACATCTGCCCTGGTGATGGACACTGTAACGCTGTTCGAACGTTGGCTAAAGGAGGAGGTAGCGCAACACGGCATAACACCCCAAAAACAAATAACAAAAATTTTGAGACCTATTTAAAAGATAGTTACTAAACTCTCTATAGGTAACATTGAAGATGTCGATGCTCAATGCAGAATCGTTAAACAGTTGAAGATGAAACCTATAGAGAGTTCAGTAACTATCTTTTGACATGCGTCTCAACATAGTGAAACTGCCCCCTTGGCCTTTTTTTCTCTTATATTTTGTAATCTTCTCCGTAATAATTTGGTGCATAACTGTTTTATGGAGAACCTGAAAAAAAATGAAGTCCTCTTTCCTCCTGGTGTCCTCGGGGAACCAAGGTGGAGTCGACTCTTCCCTTTTAAGGCCTTTAAGGAACCAAAGGGAGGAGAACTCTCCGTTGTGGAGTCTTCGGGGAACTTAGGAGTGGAGAGGAGAGATGAAGCTTTCTTGCCTCGTGGGGCCTTCAGGGAACCAAGGAACCTCCGTTTGGGCGGAACTGAGAGAATGGACCAAAACGTTCTGTATTACCGCATTGTTTGTCAATAGAAATGGTGGTGGTCCATTTTTACCTGGGTCATCAAAGTAACAATTCAGAATTATTGGCTTCTGAAGCGCGAAGCCACGAGTAATTTTAAATTGGGATTCCGTTAAGAGATATCGTAGCATTATTGCGAGAGGTATGCTACCAAGAACCACTTCAAGGCACCCGACAAACTCACCAAAATAGGTGATTCAGTGCGACGATTCAGTATGACACCTTCGTCCCGCATTATCTTGGGCCAATTCCAATTACGAAAACTAACAAGTATGGAAAAATATCTTGTGCATCTTGTGTAAGGTTGGACTATGCGTGAAATGCTTCGAGGGTTACCTCAATAACAAAGTTTAACTTTCTGTACAATAAAGTTGAAAAAAAAAATTCCGACTAGTTATTTGCCGAAAGTGCCATATGGAACTCACCCTTCTCTAGCTTCCTGGGGGGTGAAGAAACCATTTTTTTAAATTCTGAGAAAAACGTCCCTTTTCTACCTCCAAAACCAACCCCCCTGTGAAATTTCAGCAGGAAATTCGAGAAAACAATAGTTCGTCATGAATGGGTTAAATTAACTTTTTGTTCCTTTATTTTTTCCCATTATATCTTGATACATTTCAAACGTAATTTTTATACATTTTTTAAATATATATAACATAACACAAGATAATAATAATGTAAAAAAATATATATAAGACAAAAGTAAATAATGGGAACCCACTAAGGCACTGCCTATGAGTGGGTAATATTAAATAAAGTGCTAAATTACACCAATAAGTTCGCGTTACAAGTAAAAAATGTAAATTTCAAAGTAAAAATTTAAAAATATTAAACACAAAGTGACACATACAAGTTAGTTTTTTTTTTTTTTTTTTTTTTTTACAGTGAATACCGCACAAGAATCTCAACTGCTCCCGTCTGGAGCCAGTGAGACTATGGCATCCCCAATTGGGGTATGTTGTGAGGCTGAAGGTAGTGGGGAGGGGAAGGAGGTGGGGAAGAGGAAGGTTGGGAAGTACCTGGCTATTCAGATCTGGTCACTAAACACGGCTAAAGCCATTTTCAAGCAACGTTTCAATTCTGAATGGTGGTCTTACACCAGGGCGATACTAACAGTATCTTCCACTCTGTTGATTTTTTGTTACGGTTTCAGGAAGATAAATAAAGTTAGTCTTGAAGTTACAGTAGAATTGTAAAAGTGAAGCATGAAGGTTTACATAGAGTTTATAAAAAAAGTGTTTCAACATCTGCATCATTTAGCCATAATTTTAATTCTTTTATGTAGAGTGATATTTTATCTGTCACAAAACTCACTGTAGGTACTCAAAAATGAGCATGCTCATGTCAAATAAATGTCAAATGTGGTCAATTCCATTAGCTCAGAAGTAAACAAAATAATATTACTGCTTGCAGTGCAATTATTTAAGAACCTTCAGACATAAAAAAAGACGGTTGATTTGGGTCCAAGATGTTAATTTCAATAGAATGTTGTTGCATTTTGGAGGTCAAGGAGCTTTCGGGGAATTTGGAAATCTATTGTGGGTATTTAAGTGACCTTGTGTTCCAAATATAATCGACATTCCCGTAATAAATCACTAAAACGAAACGTTTTTTCGTCTCCCCAGCGGGCAATTTCGACATTTTTGCAAAGAATGCGCAGGCGCGAACTGAGTTCGGGTTGTAATGAGTATGCTCAGCTGACCTGTTCACACATGCTTAGAGGCTTCCCCTTCCACCCGATAATCAAATGAGCCTACCCATAAATCAAACGGCTGTAGATTTGTGAGCATACACATTTTGCTTAAAAATGAGCATACTCATTACAAGCAACGTCACGAACACACGTGCTTCTAGGTAGCAATTGCTACTAGGTAGCATGCTCTTTGGCTTCAAATTTTAAATACACGTCACGTTTAATGAGTACTTGCATACATTAATGAAAAAAATATTCAAAATATATAACTACGTTCATATAATTTTTACAACACAAATATTAATACACAAATAATTTTTAAATATTCATGTAGGAGGTAGGTGGCCAAACGTTATTTGAAATAATTCGTAACTTTACTGCAAAAGAGAAAAAAAGATAAAATATTTTACAAAGTGTAATGTCTGTGTGAATTTGTATGAGTGCAAGCGAGATAGCATGCTTGCGTGAATCTATATAAGGCGATGCATGCGAGATTCGTCCTCTTTTGGCTTAAGGCAGCTCCCTAATAAATACATAGTTCAGAATACAAATACGCTCTTCATTATAGTGTACTACCCACTACACAACTTCGTCTTCCACATCTGTAAGTCCGCATCTCTGGATTAGCTCTGCCACAACGGGCTCAGACGGACATTACAACTGGCGCAGTCGGTAGTAGCATTACAAGCTACGAAATTGAAGAACTAGAAGACGAAAGTACGGAAGAGCAGAGATTGCGACAAAAAAAAATGTTGCCTGAAGACGCACTCAAGAAGACGCCATCACGTATGTCAAGAAGACGTGCATTAGAGCCTGCATCCATACTGCAGTATTGAGGGAGCAAATTTGGCGTTGGCATGCTAGCATTGCATTCGTAAGAAGAAGACGGTGACAAGAGGATCATCTACGGAAGAAGCCGGAATCTGGGGCAAGGGCTCAGATTCTGTCGCAGCAGCTGTACAAGCGGGACCGGACAAAGGGCTGGATTCCGTAGCTGCAGGGAGACGGACACGGGCAATCAGCGGTCGAAAGTGACGGCTGGTGACGGAGATCCGGTAGCTGTGTGGGGAGACGCTTTGGAGCGAGGTTCTGGAGCGGATTCACCCGGAAGCGCTGAGATAAGATTATTAATCAAAATTTGTTTCAGCTCTTATTCCCGATGGATGCGATTTGTAAAAGTATGGGGGCATTCTGTCACAAGACAGGAGTGTGGTCCCTGTTCAAGGAGAGACTGGACCAAGCTCTCATATTATATGATGAGAATATTTTGTCGCCAGAAAGTAAAAGAGCGTTCCTCTTAAATAATCTCACCGATGATACCTTTTCATTGTTAAACGATTTGTGTTTTCCAAAAAAAGTGTCGGAAACCTCATTTGAGGATTTGCGTAAATTCCTAGATTCCCATTGTAAGCCTTTTCACAATATTTTTGAATCACGGGAAATGTTCTTTAAATGTAAACAATCGGCTAATGAATCTATTAAAGAGTTTGCCGCGAAGCTTAAAAATATTAGTTTGTCATGTAACTTTGAAGCAAGATTAGAATCGTGTTTGAAAGACATATTTATTATTGGTGTGTTCAGTGAGAAAATGAAACACAAACTTTTTGTGGAAGGTTTAAACAAGTCATTTCTAGAATGCGTTAATATAGCTTCCACCTGGGAACATGTTTTAATATGGAGAATGCAAAGTCGAATTTAAATGCAGTTCATAACTTCAATAAATCTAGGCAGGTAAACCGTTATAAGGATTGCAAAGTGCGTAGTAAATCACCCCACAAGATAAATAATAATATATCATGTTTTATTTGTGATAGGAATAATTATGTGCAAAAAGATTGTTGGCACAAGAAGTTGCAATGTTATATTTGTAAGAAGGTAGGACACACTAGCTCGACTTGTAAAAATAAATTAAGTAGTAAATATTCACGCTCGCCTAGTACGAAGCGCGAAGGTAGTACGATAAATACTGTATCGCTAGGTACATAATAATGATCCTATGTTTTTAAATTTATTTATTTATTTATTTATTGAATTTCACGCCCGGCTGGGCTTTTACATGCATTTTTTTTTTACAAAGAACATCTAAATTTAAATAAGCATAACAAAATTTTAAAAAACAAAAAAACAAATACATAAACAAAACAAAAACAAAATCAAAATCATAACCAAATCTAAAACAAAAATACAATAAAAAACAAATTGAAATAAAAACAAAATACTCCACCATGCAAGATGGAAAAAGATATAGACTGAGAAAAGTAAAGTACACGTGAAATGATTCGAAGCAGAGCTATTCAGTTAGATTAATTAAATTTGTTGTTCTTCTTTTAGATATAAATTCTACTAAGACTTGTTTGTATTTAGTGAATGATGTGTTAAATATATCAACAACATCTTTATAGTCATTACCCAAATTTTGTATACGGCGAACGGGGGTATACAATTGTGATTCTGTGTTGGAGTTGTCACAATAGAATGGTAGATACTGCCTCGATGTTGAATTGCGAGGTATATGGAAGGAAATCAAGTTTAATAGTTCAGGGCTGTCAATTACTGAATTTATGATTTTATTTAAACATGTTAGGTCATATACTATTCTGCGTTCGGACAATTTTAATAAATTAAGTTGACATAGTAGATAATCATAGTTGATACATTCACTTGTGATACCCATTCTGAAATTAATATATCTTAAGAATTTATTTTGAATTCTTTCTATCGTGAGTGAATGCTTAGCATAACTAGGTGCCCATACTGTCGAGTTGTACTCGATTTGACTCCTTACCAATGACATGTACAAATTTTTAATGGTTTGAATATTTTTAAATTGACTGCAAATTCTTATTACGAAACCCAACATTTTCAAAGCTTTATTTGATGTAATTTCAATATGATTTATAAATTTCAGTTTTTGATCAAAGTTTACACCTAAATCATTCACCTCGGTTACAGCTGTTAGCACTACATCATTAATGGAGTACTCATAAATTACTGGATTTTTTATTCTATGAAATCTCATAATAAGACATTTACTTAAATTTAGTTGTAGATAGTTCTCTTGGCACCAAACAAAAAGTTTAAACAAATTATTAGACAATGTTTGACAGTCATTAATATTTCTTATAGCTTTATATATTTTCATATCGTCCGCAAACATTAAAACTTGGACATCGTTGAAAATAGTAAGAACATCATTCACAAATATCAAAAATAAAATTGGTCCCAAATGTGACCCTTGTGGAACGCCGCTGGTAGCGATAAATTTATATGAAGTAAAGCCTTCAATTTTAACGGCTAATTGCCTGTTACTTAAATAACTTTTAAACCACTCGTATAAATACCCTACTATTCCTAATTTGTGAAGTTTTTTTAACAAGAGATCATGATTAACCCTGTCAAATGCTTTGCTGAAATCGGTATAGACTGAATCAACTTGTAACTTCTTAGACATGGATTCGGATATATAGTTTTGGTAAATTAAAAGATTAGACAAGGTAGATTTTCCTGAAGTGAAACCATGTTGGTTAGGTAAAATTAGTGGCTTGATACAGTGGATGATTTTGTTTAAAATAAGTTTCTCAAATAATTTTGGGATGGTTGATAAAAGGCAGATCGGTCTATAATTGCTCACCTCGTTTTTGTCTCCTTTTTTAAATATCGGGGTGAGGAAACTGTATTTCCATTTTTCAGGAAAATTTCCAGTTTGTAACGACTGGTTGAAAAGAAAATGTAGTGGATATGCAAGAGTGGTGGCGCAATTCTTTAGGAAAACAGGTGGGATATTATCAGGACCACCGCTCTTACTTTGATCCAGTTGTTTTAGCTGAGTCAGTACATCGTTATATTCAATTATTACATTAGATAAATTTAAATAATGATCCGAGGTAAAAGTTGGCGAGCAATCTTTGAATGTTGTTGGGTCATGGATATAAACACTTTTAAAAAAGTCTGCAAATAGGTGAGCTACGTTTTGAGTGTCGTTGGCTCTTTTTCTTTCGTAACACATGTTAGAGGGTACACTAACGTCGTCATTTTTCAAAGACTTTGTGAAATTCCAAAAATGTTTTATGTCACCATTTATTGAATTTTCTACTTTATTTATATAATTATTGTAGCAGATTTTTGACAATTTTTTGCATTCTTTTCTTATTTTACTGAACTCTGTATAATTTGGAAGGGATCCATCTTCTTTATATTTTTTATGTAAATTTTTTTTTTTAGCTATTAGTTGGATTAATTCCTTACTGAACCATTTTGGATGCTTTGATTCTTTATATTCAATTAATGGTATACAGTCTACGATAATGGCATTTATTTTGGAATAAAATGAATCTATGTTAGAGCTCACATCGCTTTCCTCGAGAATTTCCTATGCGTAGATAATATTATTTTGCAGGTTATGGTCGATACGGGAGCCAGCATAAATGCGATTCCATACGATATGTATAATAGATATTTTAGTGAAAAGATATTAATGGTGTGCGATATTAAGTTATTCGGGTATGATAATAAATCATTAAAAGTTTTGGGTAAAATTATATGTAACCTGGAATTTAAAAATAAATGCGTGCCGACCGAATTTATAATAATCAATAATGGTAGTTCATAAATTGTGGGTAGGAATTTTCTCAAGTGTTTCTATATTACATTACACGGAATTAATCTGGTGAATAAGAGTGTTGCAGATAATAATATTCGCGAGATGTTAAAATTAAAATACCCTAACGTGTTTTCGGATAAACCGGGTAGATTGAAAAATTTCGAAGCTAATATTGAGGTTATGTCGGATTTCAAACCAAGGTTCGTTAACCCAAGACCCATTCCGCATTGTTTGCGGGTGCAAGTGGAAAATGAATTGCTAAAAATGGTGAACGACGACATTATTGAGAATGTTGAAATTAGCGAAATGGCAAGTCCAAATGTTATTGTAAAAAAAAAAAGATGGCACCATTAGGATATGTACAGATTTCTAAAATTGATTTATTTTGCTACTAAAATACAAACTTAGACGCGCGTTGTGAAGCTAGCGAGGGCGCGGGGGGAGTCGGGCCGCGCCAAGTGCTTCATTTTTTAATCCGAAAATGCTTTGACCCCATGCGAGTAATTAAGGGTTAAGGATTCAACGGAATAAAACTCGATCCAGATCCACGGTACACGCGGTCGACATTCTAAAATGATCCGCTTAGATCGAGAGGAAAATACTCGGCAACGCTTATGGTTTCACACCATTTAAAATACGAAATTAGCGATACACGCGTAATAAACACTTTACGTTACGTAAGATTTCTAGTAGTAAGTTGACCCTCGGAATGCAGTCTACCTCTTTAGACGAATAGTCTGCAGTCAGGACATGAAAATGTTTTGTCTCCTCTGTGAATCATACTGTGGATTTTTAAATCGGTTTTAAAAAGATTTTACTCCACTATCAGTCAGCTTGTGACATGTGTAAAGTGTTGCTCCACAGGAAAACTTAGGAAAATTACTTTCCCTAGGGCCTCTTCAATGGAGCTAACGTAAAAAAACAGTACGTGTTGTAAAACCATGTAGCTATATTATAGGTAAGACAGTGTTAAATTGTGGGTACCAATTTGGAAGGAATACACGGCCGATAAAAATAATTATTTTTTCAAATTTTTTTATAGCGCCGATAAGTGACAAAATCACGTCAAATGCACTTGGTGGATTGGAATAAAGGGTACACTTATCTGATGAGTGCGTTAAAAATTATGCGAAATGAATTGTAGAAGAAGACAGGGAAAGCCAAGGAAGTAATGGCATGATCAACTGAATCAAATACTTAAATAAAGTTGGACCACGCCAAGAGACAAAATAACAGAATTATACCGGCAAATCATTTTATAGAGCGCACGTTTTAAAGTATCTCTTACCCGCAGAATTCCTCCGATACTGTGCACAGCAACGAAACCATGATACGATTTATGGAAGCGAATGAAGCAAGAAGTGTGTGTCGAGACTTAGAGTTATTTTGTGATCTCTCGGGTCATCACGGCATGCAAGGGCGGATCCAGCTTTGGTGCCAGGGGGGGGTCAAATAGCGCCAGGGGGGGGTCACACAGTCGTGGTCAAGTTACAAGCAGTTATAATTTAATTTTAATTATAATAGATACAAGTAAAAAGTAGGTCCACCTAGGTCCTGGACCCTGCCCAGGGGGGGGTCATGACCCCCATGAACCTGGATCCGCACTTGACGGCATGGATGTAATTTCGTAGTTATCCAAGATTATAAAAGGTAGGATTTTTGCAATCCAAAAGAATATTGTGTGAGTAGGTGCATACTTACTTACACAATTTTTTTTTTCTTCAAGTATCCTAGAGGCGCCCCTTCATAACCTCGCGCCCCTAGGCACGTGCCTACTTTGCCTTAGGGATAATCCGCCACTGGGTAGAAGACATAATTTAATCATAATATTATACAAGACTTTGTTTGAATAAAAGCCTCGATTACATTGAAGGAGTTTACAAGCTACTAGCGGGTGAATCGGCGAGTGAGATTGTCATGATGACACACAAAACTGTCTACTCGCTCAGTAGCGACAGCAGCGGCTAAAATAATGACTCCCGCGAGAACCAATTCTATCGACATTGTGTAAAAAAAACTTGAGCTCACAGCTAGCGCCACACGCTAGACAATAGCGAGAATTACGATTCCCGCGAGTTAACTTATTATTTTTTATTTTTTTTTATTATTTAGTAAGAAATATAATATTTTGCTTTCTTAACAGAGCATATATAAAATAGTAGTACCTACAAGAATAGTAGTAATATTTTTAATTTTGTTTAAACATCTTAAGCTTAAATGTTTTTTTTAAAGGTTTTTATATTCTTTTCCACTTTAAGGTTATCTGGAAGGAGATTATAATATATGTGAACTTCCTCGTGGCAAATACTTTTCATGCCACTTTCAGTCTTGACAGTATTTGTATACAATTTATTGTGTGGTCTAGTATAATATTCGTGTTCTTGTGTTGTTTTTATGAATGTTGTGTTTGTGTGTGTAAGTCCGTTTTGTATTTTGTAGATTAAAAGAAATAAATAATGTTTTATTCGTACAATGTTCTTATTTTCAAAAGATTCATTTCCTGGTATAGTTCTTTTGTGGGAGTGTCTGGGTAATAGGTGAAGAGATTTTTAATAACTTTGTTCTGTATTATTCTGATAAATCTGACTTTTCAACTTTTTTGTAGATTGTCAACAATCTGCTAATTAGCTAGTAATACGATTAAACTGAGCGAGTTTACTTACCGATAGTGAATTTTCTAGATAGTAGCTTGTAAACTCGCTCAATGTAATCCAGGCTTAAGTAAAATAAATCTTAAAGGCCAGGAAAGGAAATTTTAATAATTGTCTATGACTTCGTTGCTGTCTATGTATAACCTAAATATTTTGTTGACGCTTTCTTCAGCGTCAGTCGTTTCATCCTGTTTCCAAACTCTAATACTACATAATATCCCTTTCTCTGTTTAATCCGCGCAGTTAAATTTATCATCCCATACTTGCGATAGTTATTGGTAAGTACTAGTGCTGATATTAATCACACTATTCATTTTTTAGCGGCTGACAGTCAAACTGATCGATATCTGTTCTTTCTGAGTCTAACGCGGCCTAGCTTACCCTATCCGTGCTAATCGGTACACCTACTTATGGAAGGGAATTCATTTTTCATTTTGTTCGATGAACATTTAAACCGACAATTATAAGTCTTTTGGATTAGTGTTTCTGTAGAAAAATTAAATTGCTACTTTGACTTGAGCAGTACTAGAGTAAGACAGTAACAGTGTACGGTTAAGGCCGGCCGTAAATATCAGATGTTTTCATCCGAACGTCTGATCCGTCAAAATCGATTGGTCGGCCGACGCGGAAAGGCGTGACCTATTTTCACTTATCCGCGCTGGCCGTTCAATCCGGTCTGACAATGGGCGTGGCCCCGGTATTATAACCAATCCGGTTTTCGTATCGATTTTTGCCTAATCCGATTTTTGTCTGATGTGTGCGGCCTCCCCAATATGCGATAGCAGCTACTCGCTTTTTCTTCTTCTAATCTAAATGTCTGTCATGGTAACATCCATTGTTTCTTGTCTCACTTATTGAACAAATCAGTACTTCTTCTTAAGGCTTACATTCAATAACACAAATAATATTGGCAGAACCGTTTTGTTGTAAACACTTCCCTAAATAAGTTTGCCAGCGTAAAATTCTTAAATGGCATTGCTTAAAATACTCACATTACCGTCGAACGGGGTGACTATGTTCCTCGCAGGTGACAATGTGCAATGAAGCAGTTCTTTTGACTTTTGACGAATTCCCGTTTAATCTGTGGTTATCTTCACATTTTTATGGTCTAAATACGTTTTTCGTGCTTTTAACGATATTGTGGGACATTTGTTGTTATTAACTGATAACACTGAACATAAAATATTTTGACAGAAGTTTTGAAGTGAATAGTCGAGTTTTGTTGTATGTGGATAACTTTTGGTTGTGCAATAAAAACTATCGCAGTTGGCGTTATCAAGGTATGTTTGAATAATAGTACAGTTAATTGTTGTCTAAATGCACTAAATATCAAAAAAAAAGTCTTGCTATGGTGGCACAAAACCTTAGACAAAAAAAAAAAATTAAGTACGCAGGTGAAAAAGTGCCACCACCATACTGATAGTATTGTCACACTTCATATCGTCACATAAGATTCAGAAAAAGAAAATGACAACAATAACACAAGTATAGAGATGGAAATCGAAGAAAATAAAATAGATGTTACAAAATTAAACGAAGGAAGTTATGTTCAAGTCGAATACGAGAATAACATTTAACCTGGAAAAATAATTAGAATAATAAATGACTTGGCGCTCGTATCTGCCATGGCAAAATCGGGGTACAATTCGTGGAAATGGCCCAAACCCGCAGACTTAATTTTTTTTATTAGTATCTATAGCAAAATTTGTACATAATGTATTTATAAATTATATTATATTAAGGTATTATAAAGTATATTTTTTTTTTCACAGTCTTCCTCACTAGGGTTTCCTGTTCTGAGGCGGCCTGTAGTTTTTCCACATTTTTATTTAGTATCCAGTTGTCTTTACATGGTCTTCAGTATGTTTGATAGTTCATTTTCACTTTGTTCTCTCAACCAAATTTTTACTTTTGTTTTAAATTTATTTATTTCTGTTATTTTTTTTGAGTTGGTAGAGCGTTGTATAGTTTTGTCGCATTAAATTTCATATTTCTTTGTCCAAAAGATGTTTTCAAACTGGCTGTAGCTAGAATATTTTGGTTTATTGCCCTGGTTGTGTATCTATGTTGGATAGTGGAGTATTCTGATATGTTTTTTTTTTTATTTAAAATTAAATATTTTTTGCATAAAGTTTTTGTATGTTGTAGACTTGAATGTTTTGAAACAATTCTTCTGTCGGAGTTCTAACCGGTAATTTCAAAATTGTCTTTAGTACTCCTTTTTGGGCTATATTGAGCCGGTCCATGTGAGTGCTCAAGGCAGATCCCCATCCAGTTATCCCGTACTCTATTTGTGATTGACATAAAGCGTAGTACACTTTCTTAATGTCGTTTATGTTGAGGATGTTACGGATGGCTCTAAAGAAGTAAATGTACCTGGTGAGTTTTTTTGTGATTTCTTCAATGTGTGCGTTCCATTGGAGATTATCATCAATTTCAATACCAAGATATTTGATACTTTTGGAGTGTGCTATGGTAGGACAGTGGCATGATATGCCATGATTTTGATAGTTTTCTTGGCATGTATGTAATTTGAGATTAAAGTCATCCTCTTGCTGTCCTCTGGCTGTTATAGAAAATGTCAGATATTTTGTTTTATTGACATTAAGTGTAAGGGAATTTCTCTTTAGCCAGTTTTGCAGTAGACCAAGTCCATGTTCCGCTTCTTTGTAGGTACTTCTCCAATCTTTTTCTTTGAATACAATTACTGTATCGTCAGCAAAGCTTATGATTTTTCCTCTCGTTCCTAGGCCACCGATATCATTTATGTATATTAGAAATAATATCGGTCCTAGTACGCTTCCTTGCGGTACTCCATGGTTGATTAGGAGAGGTTTGCTTTTTTTCTTGTTAATTTGAACGCTCTGTGTACGTTCCATCATATAAATTTTTAATAAGTTTAGAGTTTTTGACATACCAATTTTTGAAAGTTTTGCAAAAAGGATTTTGGAAGCTATTGTACCAAATGCCTTTTGTAAGTCTATGAAGATTGCCAGCGTTTTTTCTCCTCTGTCTAAACTTTTTATGATCATATCTGTAATAGTTTCTATGGCGTCACCAGTACTTAGATTCTCCCTAAATCCGTACTGTGTTTCTGATAATATTTTATTTTCTTCTAAGGGGGATAGGAGTTGTTTTTTTAATATTCTCTCCAATATTTTTGAAAATGTATTGAGTAGGCTTATTGGTCGATAGTTGTTTATGTCATTTTTACATCCTTGTTTATATATTGGTATTACAATAGCTTTTTTGAGGGCTGTGGGGAATACGCTTTCAGTTATAGCCATGTTTACTAGATATGTTAGAGGTACGATAAGTTCTTTACAGAGAAATTTTATTGCATTTGTTGTTATTAAGTCTTCCCCGGAAGATACATTTGATTTTAGAGAAGAAATTGTATTTTTGATTTCATCAGCTGTGATTTGTTTAAACTTGAGCTTTTTTCCTTGCTCAGATTCATTTGTTCATGAGATTCATTTCTTTGTACTGCTTCATCACATTGCGTAGCTTGTTTTGCTAAATTAGATCCTATATTTATGAAGAAGTTATTGACATATTCAAGAATTTCGTCAGGATTCTCAGCGTATTTCCTGGGGACATTGTTTATATTAAGCTCGTCAATTGATGTGGCGTTGGTAGATTTAGTACTAGTTATTTCATTTATTATTTGCCTCATCTTATGGGGATTTTGTTCACAATCATCTATTTTTTTCTTGTAGTAAGTTTCTTTTGTATGTGTAATTACTTTTTTGCATATGTTTCTATATCTTTTGTAGTATCTTAACATGTGTATTTCGTATGGATTATTTTTTAGCTTCTTGTGTAACTCGTCTCTTTTTCTTATGCAGTTTACAACATTCTGTGTGATCCATGGTTTAATGTGTGTATTTTTATGTGAATTTTTTTTTTACAATTTTTACGGTATTAGAGAAAATGTTTTGCTGTATGAGTTCTATGAAATAATTCCATGCTTCTTTTGTATTGTCCATACTTTATAGTTTATTCCAATCGGTACTTTGTAGATTTTGTTTAATGACATTCCAGTTGGTTTGTGTTTTTTCTGTTATTAGCGGTCTTTCCATAATGTTATTTGGTTTGCTTATTTTTATTAAAAGCATAGTTGTTTAATGATCAGTAATAGTCGAGTTGAATACAACAGTTTGAGTAATTTCTTTTGTTTTGCTCATAATATGGTCTATGCAGCTTTGTGTGTCGTCCACTTTTCGAGTAGGAACATTTATTAGGCTTTCCAGTCCATGTGAGGCTAACATCTGCAGATATTGTATTTTTTTGGGATGTCCATTTTCTAGTATATTTATATTTACATCTCCAATAAAAAATATGTTTTTTGTGTCTTTCAGTAGGCAGAGTTCTTCGTCTATCGATTTAAGGAATGGGTCTATATTTCTTGTTGAAGGAGACCGATAGACTGCTAATATAGCCTTATCTTTACCGATTTTATTTTTAAACAATTGGCATTTGCGACAATAATTTCCTCGACTTCAGCTTTTATTTCGTTTTTTATGTATACAATTATGTATACATTTTCTAGTATATTTATATTTACATCTCAAAAAAAAAAATGTTTTTTTGTGTCTTTCATTAGGCAGATTTTTTCGTCTATCGATTTAAGGAATGGGTCTATATTTCTTGTTGAAGGAGACCGATAGACTGCTAATATAGCCTTATCTTTACCGATTTTATTTTTAAACAATTGGCATTTGCGACAATAATTTCCTCGACTTCAGCTTTTATTTCGTTTTTTATGTATACAATTACACCATCATTTTGTTTTATGTTATTCAAACTTGAGTAGGTTGTATATCCATCTATTTCCAAATTCAAGTATTTCTGGTTTATCCAACACTCAGTAAGAATTAGTATATGTAGATTGATATTTAAATATTTCATTAAAATTTGCAATTCATCAAATTTTTTTCTACTTCTTATATTTTTGTGCATTATATTGAAGTAATTATTGTTAAACTTTGATAGATCACTTGGTTCCGTGGTAACAATAGTGTCAGCCATTTTTATTTTACTTTTCTAATTATTGTTACGGCGTTCCTTAATTTATACAATTTTTTTTAAATCGTCTACGTGTCTAATGTATATTAATTTTTCATTCGGCATTCTTCTTACCATAATTTTTCCATCCTTGAACCATACGTATGCTTAGTTTTTTTTCTTTTGCAGTTTGTTTTGTTCTCCATAGTAGTTCCTTTTGGTAATAGCTTATCTCTTCCGCAATGTATATGGTTTCAGTGGATATATCCTTAATTTTTGCATAATAAATATTTTTTTATTTTGGATAATCTTGTCTCTGACTATTTTATCAGTGAATTGCACTAATATTTTAGGTGGTGCATTAATACGTCTGTTGGTATACTCTTTACCTGGATTATTTCTGCATATTTTAATTCCACTCCAGCCGCCTCCGCAACTCTTTTTACCACTTCAATTTGTTGTTCCCCATTTTCTTGAGGAATGCCCGCTATTTCCATATAGTTAGAGCGGGTTTTGTACTCCATATCTGCAATTTTTATGTCAAGTTGTTTAATTATGGTGTTTTTCTCCAGCTGCTCTTTTTTAATCATAAGAAATTCATTTTCTATTTTTTTTTGTTTTGAAGTATTCCAAACAAAACCAAATATTCAAAGCTCATGCGAATTAAATCTTCTTCCTCTGTATCTAGTTTTAATTAAGTTTTAAAACCCGTTATTACAAATGTCAAGCGTAACTACCAACTGACATTCTATGACTTACGTAATAGGTACATAACCATGTAAAAAATTAAAATCTTAAATTATATAAAAATCAATTGCTGTTCGTTAATCTCGCTAAAACTCGAGAACGGCTTGGCCGATTTAGCTGATTTTGATTTTGATATGTTTTTCGTAGTCCAGGGAAGGAGAAGGGGAGGGGCGAGGATAACTCGGGAAGGGGGAGAGGAACTCGGGAGGAGGATCCGCGGGAGGAGGGTGGCGAATACGGAAGGGGGGAGGGGGGTTCACGGGGCGGAGGAAGGGGGGAGGATTAGAGTGAGGAGAGGGAAGGTGGAGGAGGAGGAATGGGAACGCGATAGGGGAAGGGGACGCGAGAGAGAAAGGGGAGGAGGAAGGTGAGCGAGACGAATGGGAAAGGACGCGCAGGGAAAAACAATTTCTTTACTAAATGGCATAGCAACGCATGCCGGGTACCAGCTAGTTACTGTTATATAATGTACTGTGTGTGTCTTTAAACAATAAACGATCTATATATTATATAAATAAAAATAAAACGCCGAAATGTATGTACGCGCATAACGCGAACGACTGCACCAAATCGGATTATTCTTTTTTTGTGTTTGTTATTGTCAGGAAAAGGTTATTATGAATATTTCTGCTATCGTGGTACGAGAGCACAACAGTATGGAGTTGACAGGAAAACACTTATTTTTTCTTCTTCTTCACAATTTATTCAATGCAACAAATATATTTATTACAAGAGGGTCCACGACCACACCACACTGACAAATATCGAAGTCTCTACTTCGATCTCTCTCTGGTCAGTTTTCCAGTACTGAACCGTAGGTATTACTCGTACCTACCAGCTTCAGTACAATTACACAATTGAAGGCACACAGCGTGTACCTTCTCGGTTCACTCTACTAGCGAGACTAACTCTCTATTCTAAAATTCACCATATTTAAAGCAAAAATACACTAATACAAAAAGGTATAAAAATGTTGGGACACAATATTTGAGCGGCTCTTAAATTGAATTTTAAAATCCCGCAATAAAACAATTGCCCTGGAGTCGGCAAAAGGGCCACCAATAAAACTATCATACAATACTGAAATGGAGAAATGGACTAACATTAAAATTTCCCAGATCTCAAATTCTTAAATTTAACCCCCAATAAAACACTAAAATTACTTTTAAAAGGTTGCCAAAATGGGCACACCAATATAGATACATTTTAAATCTAAGGGATTAAGTTCCTTTAGTTTGGGTCATAAAAGAACCGCGTTTTCTATTTTGGTGGCTGCAATAAACATTCGTGTGTTCTATTTGAACTGTACAGATATAAAACTACTTAAAAATAAACAATTTAAGAAATTAACCCTTTGTTCCTTATCGGTAAAGGAATGCCCCCATATAATATCAGGCCGAATACATTTATTTCTATAGGTTGGGAGCTTACTTGAAAAACCCAAGGAAGAATTTTATTTGCAAAGGTGAAAATACGTTTAACTAAAATTACTAAAAATAACACGAATGATACGACTAATTTTTATTACTTAAAGCGAAATGGATAAATCGCATTCTGGAACAATGAAATTTGTATAAAAAATGCAATAGGTGGCAGGCGAACTGTTTTATAATTGAATGTACCAGGACTGATTGTAAGGAACGCGGGAGGGGCTGGGGAACTCGGCTAGCGGGTTCCCCGGGAGGGGGGATTGGAACCCAAGAGGGGGGAGGGGAACTCGGGATGGGATTCGCCGGACGGGGAAAGGGGGGAGTGGTGTTGGGAGAGGGAAGGTGGAAGAGGTAGAGGGGGAACGCGAGAGGGGAAGGGGAGGCGGGATAAATGGGAAAGGACATGCTCGAAGAAACAATTTCTTTATTAAATGGCATAACGCTTGCCGGGAACCAGCTTGTTTTCAACATAAAAATGTTCTGTTTCAGAAATTTTTGAACTAATTACCTGCCGCTACCACAGCAGGGCCATGGATCTACTAAATCATGATACCGTTTCCATCAAGACGGAACCAGAGCCCCAGGAAGAAGGCGAATGTGATATGCCGCACACGGATATAGATTTCGACCCAAAGATGTAAAGAAGGAATGTTTGCAATATGCGAAGATTACTCATATGGCCAGTTAGTTCTATTGAATATATTAAAAATGTAGCATGTTTAATTTGGAATTTTAACTAAATTTATTTCTCGCTCGTTTACATTGACTTCTTCATGCACATGATCCTTTATAAAGCATCGGCCCCTAAAGCGGACATATGGGGTTTATATTATTATTTTTTTTTTAAATTAAAAAAATTTAAAAGAAAGACATTCCCGGGTTACGAATAACCCAACAATGTTTGAAAATCTCCTACTACCACCACAGAAAGCCGAAAATGTTGCTTGTGTTGTGATGGAGGACATAGCCAGCCGAGGAATCGAACACGCGATGCTCGGGTGGGACCAAAGCGCTGTGCCCACTCAACCACTGACCAGTCAAAATTATATTGATCTTATCAAAATTCCCTGCTTTATACATGATAAATGATTGATTTCTTAAATCTTTCAAATTAATAGATTTATTAAAAAAACAGTTTAGTTGTGTATCAATGATCAATAAATGTATTGTCATTTTGTTATTGCAGGCAGCACTAATGTGAAAAGAGTGGCCATCAAGGCGGATTTTGGATCCCGAGAGGAAGATGAAAGGAGTTTTCCCTGTATGGAAATTGACATAGACCTGTCGGATGTTAAAAAGGAATGCCTAGAACGAGTTGAAAGAACGAACCAGGCAGCAGGTAAAACCGATTTTCATAGTAAGATTTAACATTTAGCGGTATCCATTTTTTACATTTGGCGAAGGTGGAAGTCTTAATGAACCTTTTGTATCCGTACTATTTTTCAAATTTGTCGACAGATCTGAAGATGCATCCTGTGGATAAACAATCCTCTTGTTATCAATGTAACTACTCATGCTCACTCGGAACAGAAAAACCTTTTTTCTGTTCCGAGTGCAACTATTCATGTTCTCGAAAGGACGATCTGATAAGCCACATGTGGACTCACAGTGGAGAAAAACCTTTTTCCTGTTCCCAGTGCAACTATTCATTTTCGCAAAAGTGCCATCTGACAAGCCACATGCGGACTCACAGCGGAGAAAAACCTTTTTCCTGTTCCGAGTGCAACTATTCATGTTCTCGAAAGGGTCATATGACAAGGCACATGCTGACTCACAGTGGAGAAAAAGCTTTTTCTTGTTCCGAGTGCAACTATTCATGTTCTCAAAAGGGCGATCTGACAAGCCACATGCGGACTCACAGTGGAGAAAAACCTTTTTCCTGTTCCGAGTGCAACTATTCATGTTCTCGAAAGGGTCATATGACAAGGCACATGCTGACTCACAGTGGAGAAAAAGCTTTTTCTTGTTCCGAGTGCAACTATTCATGTTCTCAAAAGGGCGATCTGACAAGCCACATGCGGACTCACAGTGGAGAAAAACCTTTTTTCTGTTCCGAGTGCAACTATTTATGTTCTCGAAAGGGCGATCTGACAAAGCACATGCGGACTCACAGTGGAGAAAAACCTTTTTCCTGTTCCCAGTGCAACTATTCATTTTCGCAAAAGTGCCATCTGACAAGCCACATGCGGACTCACAGCGGAGAAAAACCTTTTTCCTGTTCCGAGTGCAACTATTCATGTTCTCGAAAGGGTCATATGACAAGGCACATGCTGACTCACAGTGGAGAAAAAGCTTTTTCTTGTTCCGAGTGCAACTATTCATGTTCTCAAAAGGGCGATCTGACAAGCCACATGCGGACTCACAGTGGAGAAAAACCTTTTTTCTGTTCCGAGTGCAACTATTTATGTTCTCGAAAGGGCGATCTGACAAAGCACATGCGGACTCACAGTGGAGAAAAACCTTTTTCCTGTTCCCAGTGCAACTATTCATTTTCGCAAAAGGGTTATCTGACAAGCCACATGCGGACTCACAGCGGAGAAAAACCTTTTTCCTGTTCCGAGTGCAACTATTCATGTTCTCGAAAGTACGCTCTGACAAGCCACATGCGGACTCACAGTGGAGAAAAACCTTTTTCCTGTTCCGAGTGCAACTATTCATGTTCTCGAAAGGGCAAACTCACGAGGCACAAGCTGACTCACAGTGGAGAAAAACCTTTTTCTTGTTCCGAGTGCAACTATTCATGTTCTCAAAAGGGCGATCTGACAATCCACATGCGGACTCACAGTGGAGAAAAACCTTTTTCCTGTTCCGAGTGCAACTATTTATGTTCTCGAAAGGGCGATCTGACAAGGCACATGCGGACTCACAGTGGAGAAAAACCTTTTTCCTGTTCCGAGTGTAACTATTCATGTTCTCAAAAGGGCTATCTGACAAGCCACATGCGGACTCACAGTGGAGAAAAACCTTTTTCCTGTTCCGAGTGCAACTATTCATTTTCGCAAAAGGGCCATCTGACAAGCCACATGCGGACTCACAGCGGAGAAAAACCTTTTTTCTGTTCCGAGTGCAACTATTCATGTTCTCAAAAGGGCTATCTGACAAGCCACATGCGGACTCACAGCGGAGAAAAACCTTTTTCCTGTTCCCAGTGCAACTATTCATATTCGCAAAAGGGCCATCTGACAAGCCACATGCGGACTCACAGTGGAGAAAAACCTTTTTCCTGTTCCGAGTGCAACTATTCATGTTCTCGAAAGAGCAAACTCACGAGGCACAAGCTGACTCACAGTGGAGAAAAACCTTTTTCTTGTTTCGAGTGCAACTATTCATGTTCTCAAAAGGGCGATCTGACAATCCACATGCGGACTCACAGTGGAGAAAAACCTTTTTCCTGTTCCGAGTGCAACTATTTATGTTCTCGAAAGGGCGATCTGACAAGGCACATGCGGACTCACAGTGGAGAAAAACCTTTTTCCTGTTCCCAGTGAACTATTCATTTTCGCAAAAGGGTTATCTGACAAGCCACATGCGGACTCACAGCGGAGAAAAACCTTTTTCCTGTTCCGAGTGCAACTATTCATGTTCTCGAAAGGGCCATATGACAAGGCACATGCTGACTCACTGTGGAGAAAAACCTTTTTCTTGTTCCGAGTGCAACTATTCATGTTCTCAAAAGGGCGATCTGACAAGCCACATGCGGACTCACAGTGGAGAAAAACCTTTTTCCTGTTCCGAGTGCAACTATTTATGTTCTCGAAAGGGCGATCTGACAAGCCACATGCGGACTCACAGTGGAGAAAAACCTTTTTCCTGTTCCCAGTGCAACTATTCATTTTCGCAAAAGGGTTATCTGACAAGCCACATGCGGACTCACAGCGGAGAAAAACCTTTTTCCTGTTCCGAGTGCAACTATTCATGTTCTCGAAAGGACGATCTGACAAGCCACATGCGGACTCACAGTGGAGAAAAACCTTTTTCCTGTTCCGAGTGCAACTATTTTTTTTCTATAAAGGGCAACCTCACGAAGCACAAGCTAACTCACAGTGGAGAAAAACCTTTTTCCTGTTCCGAGTGCAACTATTCATGTTCTCGAAAGAGCAAACTCACGAGGCACAAGCTGACTCACAGTGGAGAAAAACCTTTTTCTTGTTTCGAGTGCAACTATTCATGTTCTCAAAAGGGCGATCTGACAATCCACATGCGGACTCACAGTGGAGAAAAACCTTTTTCCTGTTCCGAGTGCAACTATTTATGTTCTCGAAAGGGCGATCTGACAAGGCACATGCGGACTCACAGTGGAGAAAAACCTTTTTCCTGTTCCCAGTGAACTATTCATTTTCGCAAAAGGGTTATCTGACAAGCCACATGCGGACTCACAGCGGAGAAAAACCTTTTTCCTGTTCCGAGTGCAACTATTCATGTTCTCGAAAGGGCCATATGACAAGGCACATGCTGACTCACTGTGGAGAAAAACCTTTTTCTTGTTCCGAGTGCAACTATTCATGTTCTCAAAAGGGCGATCTGACAAGCCACATGCGGACTCACAGTGGAGAAAAACCTTTTTCCTGTTCCGAGTGCAACTATTTATGTTCTCGAAAGGGCGATCTGACAAGGCACATGCGGACTCACAGTGGAGAAAAACCTTTTTCCTGTTCCCAGTGCAACTATTCATTTTCGCAAAAGGGTTATCTGACAAGCCACATGCGGACTCACAGCGGAGAAAAACCTTTTTCCTGTTCCGAGTGCAACTATTCATGTTCTCGAAAGGACGATCTGACAAGCCACATGCGGACTCACAGTGGAGAAAAACCTTTTTCCTGTTCCGAGTGCAACTATTTTTTTTCTATAAAGGGCAACCTCACGAAGCACAAGCTAACTCACAGTGGAGAAAAACCTTTTTCCTGTTCCGAGTGCAACTATTCATGTTTTCGAAAGGACAATCTGATAAGCCAAATGCGGACTCACAGTGGAGAAAAACCTTTTTCTTGTTCCGAGAGCAATTATTCATTTTCTAAAAAGTGAGATTTATAGGAACACATGCATTTATAGCACAATGGGGTGAAAGGTTTTTTATGTTCGAAGTGCTACTATTCATGTTTTCAAAGGAGCAATCTGACGAAGCACATGCTGACTCACGGTGAACAAAAACATTTTTCATGTTCCGAGTACATTTATTCATGTTCTCGGAAGGGCAATCTAACAAGCCACCAGCTGACTTACTGTTGTGAAAAACTTTTATTATGATCTTAGAGCAGCTATTCGTCTTCTTAAATGATAGATTTGAAGAAGTACGTGCGAACTAACTTTGCAGAATTAACTTTTTCGTAATTTGGCTGCTATTATGTCTTTTCTTAAGTGACTTTAACAAGACACTTTTATTTGGTTCGTACATTACGAATTGATTTGCAATTTCACAAAATAATAACAATTTTTTTTTCCTGCTCGAAACTAGCAGTTATCGGTTAAGATTAGAGGTCAGAATAGTGCGGTGTCGCATGTGGCCCTTTGGCCCCTTAAGTGCGGTTCTGGCGCAAATCTCCACGGACCAAAATTTTAATTTCCTGGAAGACGTTACGTCAAGGGAAAGGAAACACAAATTGTTCGTTGTTAGAAGAAGTCATTTCATTAGAAAGCAAATTATTCCTTTTTGCTCAAGATTTTGAAAGGGAAACTTAGTTTCACTTTTCGAGTCTGCTGAACTATCGCCAAGAAAATAATTCCCTAATTGACAAACACTATTTCAAAACAATCATTTTAAATATTAGGGAAGCGTTTCTCAGCAGGTTTCAGGAGTTTAAAAATAGCAGAGTTATCTTAGCTTTGGTCAACACCCTCCTAATGCTTCGAAAATAGTTTTGAATTTTCTCCTTTTTACATTGACATTGGCAGCTTTGAAATACAATTTGATGGATTTAAAAATCAAGGAAATATCGAATTCTAAATTTAAACATCTTTGTGCTGTGTGAGAAGAAGAACTGTGAGCTGAGTTCACAACACAAGTGGTCTGCTTTGAAAGGTTTGGAGAAGGAAAACATTGTCATCAACGCCTGAAATAGTGTTCCGACTTTTATGATCAGCTGAAAAATCTCGCGATTGCTGTTCTTTCCCTTTCTACATATTCATGCGAACATAATCGTTCTACATATTCATGCGAACAATATTTTCAAGCATGAACTTTATCATGAGTAAACTGAGAAGTACCCAGTCTTTAGTAATTTTTATTTATTTTTGTTTATTAGCGTTATAAACAATCTTTATAAATTCATTAATGATTGTTTTAATAATATGTGTGTCATTGACCAACAAAATAACGACAAATTGAAATTTAAAACCATAATACAAAATTACACAACAATAGCTATAATAGATATAAACAATTCTGATAAAGTGCATCTTCTTCCTTAAATCTGCAAAATGTGTTAAATGAAATTTTTAGGGGGTTTACATTTAAATATTAATGGATATCAATAATTTTTTCAGGAAGTGATTTTATTTAAATTCGAACTGCTAAAAGTAGGAGAAAAATGTGGCGAACTAAAAATAAGAAAAAAAAAGAGAATCACAGATATCAATGATATCTCAACTTATTAGTTTAACATGTGTCTTTTAAGGGAGAGTTATTTTTTTATGAATGCTGTCAATTTAGCAAGGTTCATATTAAATACTTCGATATTTGGGTATAATCTGTTAAATGTGCTACAGCTTGTTCTTATAAATACATTTTTAAGATAATTTGGGATGCTCTTAGGGATATAATATGTATCCGGAGATCGAGTAACTCTTAATGGACATCCGAAATATTTTGTAGTAAATTTGGGCTACCTATCAATGATGATACAAATAATCTTATAGAGCATCAATAGGTCTCTGATAACTCGGCGTTGATCAAGAGATAAAAGGTTTACGGGGCATTGTTTTCATCATTTCGCATTTTTCATAAAAGTCTTTATGTATTTGCTTTATATGTAGAACAATGAGGGTTCCACACTGTAGAAGCATAATCCAGATGGCTTCTAACATAGGATATTTAGAGAGTCTTAAATGTTTGTGGCTTTTTGAAAACTGAACTTTCTCTAAGAATAAATCCCAACATTTTCAAAGCCTTCGACGTAATATGCTCGACTGATGAGAACCTGGAATCGTGCTTAAAATTAAGAATAACGACAAACAAACATGACTTACTCAAACTTTCCAAGGAAATGCAATAACATTATTCGCATTAATTGTTTGTCATTCATTGTCATGATTTAAATTTATGGATTCCCTCATTATTTATTACATTTTATCAATGAATAACATTTTTTTATGTATGAAAACAAGTTTATTCAGCGTACCCGTAATTTTACGAAGGGCTAAAAATATAATATTTTTTTGCTAAATCAATAATCAGATTTAGCTCTCAATTTTTTTTTGTATCTTTGTAATGTACGTATTTGGCTCCTTAAGGCTAATAAGTTTGCCGACACCTGGGTTAGACGTGATGTTACAGCGGGGAGTCTCTGATATTCAAAACTAATATCATTAAAAAATGGTTATAATGACGGAACCTGCTGCATCGTTAAATCTCTTACTCTCTCACAGTCTTTAGTCGGTCTTTGTAGAAGAGTATACTTCCAGATCTATGGAAACAGAGTTGAATAACACTGATCTACAAACATGGGATAAAAGCGAAGTAATCAATAAAATTATGCTTCGATTTGTTTAAAGCGATAATTTTTTTCCCGGTGCCATTTTAAACTTGTCGCGTGTACTCATTGAACTTGACTCATATTTTAAACAAACTTAACTCGTTTATCCCAATAAATTATTATTGGGATCAACGAGTTAAGGACATATCGCATATACACCTTTATTCTTACGGCAGCGTGTCGCCGTTCACGCTTATCCCCTCTTACTCTCTCACAGTCTTTAGTCGCTCTTTGTAGAAGAGTATACTTCCAGATCTATGGAAAAATAGTTAAATAACACTTATCTATAAAAATGGGATAAAAGCGATGTAATCAATTATGCTTCGATTTGTTTATTTTCCACAATTTCAAAACATTTTGACGAGCTTATTTTACATAAATAATTTCTCACAATTAAATACAGGATGTGTCCTGAACAGTTTTGTCTTATATCCGGCAAATCAACACGTAAATTAAAAATAGTTATTAATATAATCAATGTCCCTGAAATTAATGATTTTGGTGTAACTAATGACACTAAACTTAACTTCATACCACACCTTGAAAATATTTCAACGATGAGTTGGGTCCATTGTACCAGTTTACAGTCCGTTGGAACGTTAATTTAAACACAGAATGTAGTTGTTTAATTTTAATTATATATTATATATTTAAGAATATTAACAATAATTCGGGTTAACATATTGTTAATTGAAAGTTTTAAAAATATGATCAGAATTAATGACACCTGTGGTGTATTTTTTTGTAATTCTTATTTTACCGAATAAAAACCTTCAGTTGGATTTTTGGTCAATGTTGCAGATATTTTGAGTCTGCATTTTTGCTTTTCCTTTGGTTTGTGTCTTGAATAGGTAATTTATATTTTATATGTCTTTCTTTAATTTCTGACAAATTTTTATATCGTACAGTTTATATCTATGTAATTTATAAAGCTTATAAAATTTAAACGAAACAATGTTACTTTCTTTTAACCCCTTATATATTTGTTTAAAGCCGACCGGTTTCGGAACGACCGTTCCTTCTTCAGGGCAAACGTAATCGGGGCGGTCGTTCCGAAACCGGTCGGCTTGGAACAAATATACAAGTGGTTCAAACAAAGTAACATTGTTTCATTAATCTATAATGAATAACCACAAAGTTATAGCTACATTCAGTGCACCGAATGCCAAGCACACGAGTACCGACGAAGGTTCTGACCTGACACCCGGGAGGTAAACGAAAGGCGGGCAGACCTAGACTGAGATGGGAGGATGATGTCAGGAAGGATGCAAGAGGATTACTCCATGTTGCAGATTGGAAGACGACGGCCGAAGACAGAGGGCGGTGGAGGCTTATTTTGAAGGAGGCCAAGGCTCGAAATGGGCTGTAGCGCCATTGAAGAAGAAGAAGATAGCTACATTCAAAATTAATAAAATTTGTTTATCATTATGTGTTTTATTTTTTTATCATTATGGGCTCTCCATTAACGGTAAAAAGCATTTAAGATTCTCGGATGATTTGATAATCCTCTCGCTGACGAGTGCAGGCCTGCAGATGATGCTAAATGAACTAGATAGAGAAAGTCGAGTTGACAATATAATGAAAAATTATTCATCTGATTTGCATGCACCAAGTCTTAAACTGTTTGTCACTATGGCCAGGGCCGTCATATCCATAAGGCAGTGTAGGCAAAGTAAAGGGCCCCCGAGACGTGCATTGCCTAGGGGCCCTCACATGTTTAATCTGGCCCTGACTATGACACCACGAATGTTGCTCTGTAATAGATCAACATGGCAGACTTGAACATAAAATATTTTTTAATTGATGTTTAAACGTGATGTTAGCCCGAAATAGTCACAAAAAGTAAGTTCATTATTATACACTAAATCTTAAAATTGTCTTATTATATGCTACATTTTTCCCGAGAAACAGAAATTCCAAAGATATTCAACATAAACTCGGAGCGCATGCAAAAAGCCGCCGGCAGCCCCGAAAGCGCCGTACAATAATATTATAACTAGGTTTTGCCCGTTGCAGAGGCAACTAACGGGTTAAAGAACTATGCGATTTGACGTGTGAACGTGGATGAAGCGAGGAGGAGTGTGTGTTAAATTAAATATATGAAGAAAAAAACGATGTCTGAATGCGGATGAAGCGAGCAGGTAAGGAACAGGTAGTCGACCGCTCCCCCAAAGTTTCGTCGCAATCGGATGAATGGTTTAGCAATGCATAATTTCATGATGCCAGAGCTCACTATTTTATACAGATAGAATCGACTGGAAGCGCACATCTAATCCCAAAAGTTTCATGGCAATCGGATGAACGGTTAAGCAATGCATAATTTCATGATGGCAGAGCTCACTATATTACATAGAAACCATCGCCGGCATACGCTCATAAAATCCCCAAAATTCATAGCAATCGGATGAACGGTTTAGCAATGCATAATTTCATGATGCCAGAGCTCACTTTTGTACACAAAAATCATCGCGAGCATGCATACCTACATCGAATCCCCAAAGTTTCATCGCAAGCGGATGAACGGTTTAGCAATGCATAATTTCATGACGCCATAGCTCACTATTTTACATAGAAACCATCGCCGGTATACGCACATCAAATCCCCAAAGTTTCATCGCAATCGGATGAACGGTTTAGCAATTCATAATTTCATGACGCCATAGCTCACTATATTACATAGAAACCATCGCCGGTATACGCACATCAAATCCCCAAAGTTTCATCGCAATCGGATGAACGGTTTAGCAATTCATAATTTCATGACGCCATAGCTCACTATTTTACATAGAAACCATCGCCGGCATACGCACATCAAATCCCCAAAGTTTCATCGCAATCGGATGAACGGATGGTTAAAGAACTATGCGATTTGACGTGTGAACGTGGATGAAGCGAGGAGGAGTGTGTGTTAAATTAAATATATGAAGAAAAAAACGATGTCTGAATGCGGATGAAGCGAGCAGGTAAGGAACAGGTAGTCGGCCGCTCCCCCAAAGTTTCGTCGCAATCGGATGAATGGTTTAGCAATGCATAATTTCATGATGCCAGAGCTCACTATTTTATACAGATAGAATCGACTGGAAGCGCACATCAAATCCCAAAAGTTTCATGGCAATCGGATGAACGGTTAAGCAATGCATAATTTCATGATGGCAGAGCTCACTATTGTAGTTGTATTGTAAGTACTAAGTAGGTACTTTGTTGTAATATTTCACCAAAACGACGCCATTATGTTGTTGAGCATAAAATAATTTTATAAAAACTTCTTTTCAACCCAAATAATTTTATTCAATATCATGATTTGATATTTAAAAAAAAAAGCCCCTGCAAGTAAGAACCTACCTAGAACAGCGAAATATATTTTTTTTTGTTATTTCACAATATCCAAATAGAATAACATTTAAAAAAAATAAGGCTGGGTTGTTAAAAAAATTGATAATTCTTAAATTTTTTCTTGTCAATTTTCAGTTCAAGAAAGTTCTGTATTTATTTCAGTTTTGTGATGCAACTGGCCTTTAAAAAAAAAAAAAAAAAAACAGAACTTGAATAGAACCGATACAGAACGTGAAAATTAACTTTAGAAAAAGTTTAATTATTCAATATATCATCAAAACAACCTTATCTTAGTATTTATTGCATTAAAACCTAATTCGTTGTGTAGGTACCCATTCAGGTAGGTACCTGCACATTTAAAAAATTCCTGCAATCTCTTTGCTTTTTATCATATTCGTAATACTACCGAAATAAGTAGGTACCTACCCTGTATGAATGTGTTTTTAATTTCAACTGGCCAGCAAAATATTATACTTCCGATGGAATCTTTAAGCGCGTGTTTTGGTGATTTTCTTTCGGAAAATGTCGAATTTTGTCAGCATCTCCTGAACTATTTTATATGGGATGGGCATACAGTTTTGATTTTAAAAGTTGCGGAATTCTCTACTGTATTAGATTTTTGAAAAACATCCAGGCCGGGATCGATTTTGGGGCCGCAATGCCGCGTACCGTAAAACCGCTACCGAAAACTGTGAAAAGTCTGTTTTGTTAGGCTAAAAATTTGACGTCTACGATCCCTGACCTGACTCAAAATTCATAGCATTTTCATTTGCATTGAAACTGATGGTCAAAATGACATCCTTTTTTTTGAAACGCGAACCTGTCGACGGGAAATGTAACCTGGCCGAATTGAGTATAATTTTACTATTGGTTCTAGTTTTCGCCGTTGATTCGCGTCGGTTTTTCTGTGAATAAAGCGCGAATTTTGTCGACAAAAATAAACTCCGCAAAATCAAAGTACTGAAACGTGCACTGAATTTGCTTCAACCGAAAGTGAACCTTGATGTGGGTGAAACGTAAAAGGCGTACTGGTCGTTTTTGCGTCAACAAAAAAGTGACCTTTTCCTGACCTTTCCCAAAACTAAACAATACTATATATACAAGCTGGGCCCGTTGCAAAAGCAACTAACGGGTTAAAACACTATGCGATTTGCGTGTGAACGTGGATGAAGCGAGGAGGAGTGTGTGTTAAATCAAATATCAATCGGTTAAATATCAAATATTATAATGTAGTTTCCCGGGACTTGGGATGAAACCATTACAGTTTAATTGACCCCGAGGTTAAAGTAGCCTTGTAACGCATGCCGGGTATCCGTTGTATATAATGTTTCAAAGTGCAGGTGCTTGCATTATAATGTAATTTCCCGGGACTTGGGATGGTACCATTATAGTTAAGTTGACCCCGAGGTTACAGTGACCTTGCAACGCATGCCGGGTACCCGTTGTATATAATGTTATATAGTGCAGGTGCTTGCATTATAATGTAGTTTTCCAGGATTTGGGATGGAAAGAATACAGTTTAGTTGACCCGAGGTTAAAGTCGCCTTGCAACGCATGCCGGGTACCCGTTGTATATAATGTTATACGTATAGTGCATGTGCTTGCATTATAATGTAGTTTTCCAGGATTTGGGATGGAACCAATACAGTTAAGTTGACCCAAGGTTAAAGTCGCCTTGCAACGCATGCCGGGTACTCGTTGTTTATAATGTTATATAGTGCAGGCACTTGCATTATAATGTAGTTTCCCGGGACTTGGGATGGAACTATAACAGTTTAGTTGACCCCGAGTTTACAGTGAGTTTGCAACGCATGCCGAGTACCCATTGTATGTAATGTTATATAGTGCAGGTGCTTGCATTATAATGTAATTTCCCGGGACTTGGGATAGAACCATTACAGTTTAATTGACCTGAGGTTAAAATGGCCTTGCGACGCATGCCGGGTACCCGTTGTGTATAATGTTATATAGTGCAGGTGCTTGCACAGGCATTGAGTTGGGATGGAACCATAACAGTTAAGTTGACCCCGAGATTACAGTGACCTTGCAACGCATGCCGGGTACCCGTTGAATATAATGTTATTTAGTGCAGGCGCTTGCATTATAATGTAGTTTCCCGGGAGTTGGGATGGAACCATTACAGTTAAGTTGACCCCGAGATTACAGTGGCCTTGCAACGCATGCCGGGTACCCGCTGTATATAATTTATTTATTTACGGACAAATAGTCCATTAAAATATAAAAAAACTTCACTAACTTATATCTCCCTCTTATCCTTTCCCTCCTCATCCCCTTCCCTATCCCCATCCCCACCCCCGTCCCCGTCCCCGTCCCTATCCTTATCACTCCTCAAGTCAAGCGTGCGTAAAGGCCCGACCGTTCGCCTCACCCGATCACCATCGATTCGCATCGATTACCGTTCGTATAAAATGTATAATATTTAATATTTATAATATATTCTCTTTCGTAACGCACTCACCAGCTTACCCCCCATGTCGAGGGTGCGTAAAGAAGTTTTATCGCAATCGGATGAACGGTTTAGCAATGCATAATTTCATGATGCCAGAGCTAACTTTTTTATACAGAAAGAATCGAGGGGATGCGCACATCAAATTCCCAAAGTTTAATCACAATCGGTTGCACTGTTTAGCAATACAAAATTTTATGATGCCAGAGGTCACTCTTGTAGTTGTATTATATTTCATTTTGCGCGGCTAAGTACTAAGTAGGTACTTTGTTGTAATATTTCACCAAAACGACGCCATTATATTGTTGAGTATAAAATAATTTTATAAAATTTCTTTTCAGCACAAATAAATTTATTCAACATCATGTTTTGATTTTTAAAGGAAAAAAGTCCCTGCAAGTAAGTACCTACCTAGAACACGCGTAAAATATATATTTTTTTTATTTAACAATGTCCAATAGAACCATGCTTCATTCATAATTAACACACCAATAAATAAAATAAAATAATAAGGCTGGGTTGTCAATTCTACAATTTTTTCTAGTAAATTTTTAGTTCTAGATAGTTCCGTTCGAGTTCTGTAATTATTTTAGTTTTGTGATGTAACTGGCCTTTAATGATAAAATAACAGAACTTGAGTAGAACCAATAAAGAACGTGAAAATTAACTTTAAAAAAAAGTTGAATTATTCAGTATCATCTAAACAACCTTACCTTAGTATTGCATTAAAACCTAATTAATTGTGTATCTACGTATTCGGGTAGGTACCTGCGCATTTCCTTCAATTCCGGAAATCTTTGCTTTTTTCATCATATTTGCAATACTACCGAAATAAGTAGGTACCTACCCCGAATGAATAACGTGTTAATTTGAACCAAAGTGTTTGACGAATATTTACAGCACTGGCAGAGGTTGGATTTGCAATTATGTGTAGCATATTGGAATAATGTAATATTGCGTATGCAGTTTAAAAAACTTAATTTATATAAGCGTGTACGTAAAAATCCGTAATATCGGACTATTGGACACATTTAGCTGATTAGTCCAACCTATGCTCTGTAGATATTAGTTCAACCTAAGCTCTGTAGATATTAATCAACACTCTGAAGTTCGTAGATATTAGTTCAACATATGAGCAGTAGATATTCGTCAGACATACAGGCTGTAGATATTAGTATCTGGAGTCTTCCAACTCCGAACTAAATTCGGAGTTGAAAGTTTGACCGATCGGTGCTGCGGCCAACCCTCCAAACTCGCGAACTCCAAAATGTCAGACGTCGAACAGCTTATTCGGCGCTGTAACTTGTCAGTTGCCTACAATTGTGCAGGCAATGGTTCGGTTTCCAGAATATTGATTTCGATTCGTAGGGGGAGGGGGGGCACATTGATTCACGGGGCACATTGGTACAGTATCTATATCTCAACACCGATAAACGCTACACAGTCCGGCACATCACTAGAATGCTCAAGGACATTCACAAGAATGACAGTTGTGACACCGCTCGCCGCCATTTTGCCGTTGGGCCTCAACGGTCACTAACGTGTTGGAAGTGGCGTGCGCCGCTGCCTACAAAAAAATACGTGAAATCTAATTGTGTCTCAGGAGGATACTCTTAGTTGTTTTTGTTATTATTTGTTACTAAAGGTAAGTAAATATAGTTATTATTGTATTTTAAAATGTTTTTGATTGCAAGATTATTATATATTTGATAAAATTAATTGTTTGTGGAAAAAGTCCTTTGGGGCACTTTGATACGGTAAAGTGCGGGGTACAATGATACGTATCAATCTGCAATTTAGTGTATTAAAGTGCCCCGTCAAAAATAATAGTTTATTTTATTGTTTTTTTTCTTTTTTTCAGAAAATGGTGCGCACGTACAAACCCAAAACTGATACAAAAAATATCAATGAAGAAAACATTGAAGATGCAATACGTGAAGTATTGTCAAAGACTTTATCTATACGCAAAGCAGCCGACAAATATGGCATCAAAACTGCAACCCTACAACATCGCATAGAAAAAGCCAGAAAATCATTTGAAGCTACCAGAACATTATCTACAAATGAAGCATCCTCTTCATTACGTTAATTAAGTTTAAGAAGAAGAAAACTGTTATTCACTACGTTGCCAAAGTTGTATTTAAGTATAATGTGACAGAATATGAAGTATTATATCTCAGAAAAAAAGCAGGGTCTTCTAAGTTTATATTTCCAATTGTGGAAGACAGCAAGTGTGGATGTTAGAGATGTAGTTTTGCAATTACCAAAACCAACTTTCTCCAAAGGCACATCTCGAACATCGTCGCTTTATTCATTTTCGGTAGGTTTAACTAATTATAATATCCAGTAGATTGTTTTGTAATTTATATGAGAGTTTTTATGATTATTTTTGTTAAATTTTTGATGTTTGTTTAATTTTTTAAGAAAAACATTGTTCATTTTGATAGGAGATTCTAATATTATATTTTCATTAACAATATTCAATGTTAAAGTCTGATTACTTAGTAAGTAATTATATAATTAAGAAAATAACAGAGAATTAGTCTTGTTCTATGATGACAATATTGTTTTTTTGTGATTATATTCCTTAAGTAACTTAAGAGACTGATAATGGCTAATGTGCACTCTTAATAAAAAGTATTTTGCGATCTCAATCAATAAAATTGTTTTATTTCTTAATTTTAAGTAATAATACAGTTTATATTGGGTTTTTAGTCAGTTTAAATTTGCATTTCATATATATCAAAGTGCCCCACTGGTGGGGCAGAATGATACAAATATGATTTTTTCTTAAAATCAGTTTATCTCTTTACGTCGCCAGTTTCTGCGTTTTTTGCGTAGCCAAAATATAAGCTGACATATCAGCCAATGCACACATCAAAACAAATATTTAAATACTAGCTGAACCCGACCACGCTTCGCTGAGGCTTTGTCTGATTTTAATTATTAGAGGAATTAACAAAAATTGTCTAGCAACTGTGCATTTTCCAAGAATACATTGCTTAATTGAATATCTGCTGTGACTGTGCTGTAGTATATTTTTTTTAAAATTATTTATTTATTCAGACCTTAAAGGCTTTTACAATATCACGTTATTTCATGCGTTGCTATGCCATTTAATAAAGAAATTGTTTCTCCCTGAGTGTCCTTTCCCATTCGACCCGTTCCCCTTCCGCCTCCCCTTCTTCTCCTGCATCCTCTTCCCCTCTTGTGTTCCCACTCCGTCACCTCCACCTTCCCTCTCCCCACTCCACTCCCCCCCCCTCCCTTCCTCCGTCCCGCAAACCCTTCTCCCGAGTTCTCCTCCGCCCTCCCAGGTTCCCCTCCCCTTCCCAGGTTCCCCTCACCCCTCTCGCCTTCGCCTTCCACCTTCCCCGCCTTCCCTCTTCCCTTTACCGCACCCTTGTCCCGCCAACCCTCCTCCCGCGTTCCATATATTCAATCCCAGTACATTCAGTTTTTAAACAGCCCGCGTGCCACCTTTTACAATTTTATTCAAATTTCAATTTTTCATGTATATTAAATTTGGTATCTAACATAGGTACCTATATAATATAATATCTAAAATTCTTGATTCGATTCAAACTATTAGGGGAGTACCTACTTTAAATAAATTTATCAACTTAACGATTTTCAAAAATAGAATTTTATTTAACAATCATTTTTCTGCAAAATGTCATTCTGTCTAGAACTGTCATTCCGTTGTTTACTACAACAAATTATGAGTCAATTTAAAACGCATAAAATTATCCTTTTCCTTTTGAACTTCCAATTAAAAATTATGTATAAACTCTTTTCTGCTAAAATGCAATGTTCCGTAAAAATTTTGAGTCAATCCATCGATTACTTTCCGAGATTAGCGAACGCAAACATACGGAACCTAAATTTTTATAAATATAGATAATGCTTTATGGTCCTCAGAAAAGATATTGAATTTTTGTGTATCAAAGTGCCCCCCCTCCGATTTCGATTCGTAAAGCTAAAAAAATTAATAATTTCAAACAATTTTTTGCCACTCTCCCGTAATAATATTGCGCAGACTAATGTGTTGGGCCACTCGCACGAACCAGCAATCTCGTAGGTGATCCCTGGCCAACTCGAACTCCAACCTTCCGAATCGAACTTCCAACGCACGAACTACCCCTCCGCACAATCGTCCATATGTTTGAAGTTGGAAATTGGCCTCAGTGTGGCCGTACCATTAGATTAAGATGTCTTGCGTAAATTATTGGGCTAGTAGATTTTTCAGCCGGTTGACTGTTGGACTTCGGTGGCCTTGACAAAAAATGACACGATAATAATTTAAATGACTTCAGAGAAGCTACATACGTAAAATAAAAATTGATTCTTAACTGACATTTAGTGCAGTCGATTCTGACCATATTTTTTATAGTTTTAAGCACAAATCAATGATAAAATTACTTACAAACGCACAGGTTCTTAGAGGAGGACACTGGTTTCGCAAACATAATTGGCAGGTTGATCGTGACTTTTTACATTAGCTCCAGACAGGAGGTCTTGAGAAAAATAATTTCCCGCAGGACCTACGACATTTAAGGAGACGCTGAGTGGGGGTTTTTTTCAGGAAAGGAAGGAGACGAAATTCTGGGAAGGAAATTGGTAAGACGGGTGGGTAGGAATCTGGGGGTCAGTGTATCCAGGAGTGACGGATGTATGATTCCATCCCTCAAACTGCAGTGCAAGGCGGTGGGTCGAGAAATTCTGGCTGGAGAGAATAAAGACCTCCCTCAACGAATCATAACCATCTGATAACTCTATCCCTTCTGTAGGCTGTAGGTTCGGTGACCAGACAACTCATAATGAAACCAACTCAGAAGCACCTCAGAAAGGTCATTAGGAGTGATGTTAAAAAAAAAATTAAAAAATTGGTCAAATAGGTTAAGTTAGGTTAGGGTTACCGGCTATTTTAAAATTATTTTTTCATAGCTTTTAATGACCTTTTTGAGGTGTTTCTGAGTTGGTTTCATTATGAGTTGACATGGAACCGTAGGTTCAATAATTTTAATAAAAAGCCACCTCTGGGTCGGAACTCCAATATACATGAAAATTCAACTTTGGCGAGCAAACTAGGGCGAGCCGTCCGATCGACAATTAGTTTTACACGGACCGATTGCCTTATATTAGGTCCTTACATTTATGAAATTGGCGTTTTGTAAGGGAGGAACATAAAGTCGATTTTTTAATATAATGTATTTATTTAATCAAAGTATGTACCATTGCTATCTATGCACTTTTGCCATCTCATAGGTAGTTCATCGATCCCTTTACTAAAAAACCATTCGGACGGGAATCAATAAAATCTTTGAAGGCGGTTTGGACTGCCCCATCGGAGTTGAATTTTTTCCTTTGCAAGAAGTTATCCAAATTTCGAAAAAAATGGTAATCTGTTGAAGCAATGTCCGGAGAGTGCGGTGGATGTCTTAGACATTCCAATTGAAGCTCCTCTAATTTGCCGTCGGTTGTGCAGTGTGTGGTCTAGCGCTCAACGTGCGTTTGTTGATTTGCTTCACTCAATTCGTGAGGAACCCACCATTCAAGCTTTTTCACCTTCCCAATTTGCTTCAAGTGGATTAAAACAGTTTTATCATAAACACCGCAGCCTGCAGCTAAGGGGCCGTTCAAGTATTACGTAACGCACTTGGGGGGGGGAGGGGGGGGGGGTCTGGTGAAACGTTACTGTTCTACTAATATTTCAACGTGAGATGCTCCGAGTAAATGGCATCATTCGTCCCTTCAGCTTTGGTGGGAAACACGCCAAATATGTTCCCAACATTTGTATATGGTTGAAATTTATCACATGAGGATGGGTCATTTATATGTCTAGTTCTTGTGTTTGATTTCCTGGCCTTTGTGTTTCCACCCGAGGAGGGGGTGACACTCGAACGTGGAGAAAAAACTTACGAAAGTGCAAAATTGCCGTAAAAAATATTTTACACGTTAACACTGACTGTTATTTTGCTCTATGGCTTGGTTGGTCGGAGATTCCCGAAAAATGTTTTTTTTTTGTTGCCAGCTCAGTCGGGAATTTCTCTGAAATATTCCTTGTGTCATTCTAATTTCGTTCGTATATTGTGATTAACGTAGACTCGTGAAGTAAATTGTTATCTATGGACTGACGTGAATTAGTGAAGAAGTTATTATTGTGTTAGCGTGTTTAATAGTGCTGAAAGGCCAGTTTGAAAAATAAGGTAGGTAGGTGTGAATTTTTAGATACCGTTATGTAGTGTATGAATCGGGACAGTCGGGACAAGAAAAACGTTTTTCATCAATGTATGTTAGCAAATGCCGTTTTAGTTTTTTTTTTGAGAATAAGAGTAGTTGCAGTCAGGACAAGAAATATGTTTTTTTGCCACTGTCGGTTAACGCGTGATTTTTAGATTTCTCTTCATAGTTCATGAATACTTGCAGTTGGAACATGAAAAAGGTTTTTCTCCGCACTGAGTCAGCAACTGACTTCTTATGTATCTCTTTTGAGAACAAGAATAGTTACAATCAGGACATGAAAAAGGTTTTTCTCTTCTGTGATTCATACTGTGGACTTTTAAAACTTCGTTTTGAGGACTTGTTTAACTGCATTCAGATCATGAAAAAGGTTTGACTCCACTCTGAGTAAGCTTATGAATCATAGTGGAGTAAAGTGTTGCTCCATATGGAAACCTTTGTAAAATTACTTTCTTCAGGGCTTCCTCAGTGTTGCTAATGTAAAACGAAATACGTGTTGTAAAACCATGTAGGTTGTGACGTTTAATACTTACTGATAATACATTCCCTCCAAGGTTGGTCATCCATCCATGTATAGAATGAATAATCTCATACATAGCAAGCAAGCAAGCAATGAGGTTAGGTAGCAATAAAAAGAATTTATGTGAGAACAATGTACAATTTATTATAAAATCAAACCCTGCCCTTGGGAACATACTAAAAGAATAAGCTATGAGACTCTAAATTAACAAATGAATTAATCGTCAGGGGTGGCTGGTTACGAAGGGATCGTACCCAGCTGTAAATGTTTGATAATTCTCGACACGTGTCAATACGAATGAAATTAAATTGTAAGGACATAAGAAATTAACTGATGGGCGCCTGTAACGTAATACGAAACATATTTATGTATCAGTAATCTCTAAAAATGATCTAAAAGCACAATCTCGATCTGTTAAAAATAAATAATTTAAATCTCACTTCACGTAGTCCAAAATGTCGTCCTGAGTCCAGCCATATGACAGCTCGTGCCACTAAAACCACCTCCGACCCCGGTAATTCCGCCAACTGACGCCCGAATATTCCCGAAGCCTCTTTCAACCTCTGTCGCGCATTCTGTGTGCAAGGCTGCCAACCACACCGGTTGAATTCATAGAGCATTTCAGTGCCTTGGCGGTACCTACCGCTACATTACCCCTCCACCAAACAGAAAATATTTCCTCCTGGAAATCATGAGGTCCATGTGTCACTTCCTGAAGAGAACTGCATACTATGTGAGCTTTGGTCGTAAATGTTAGTCTTGGAGAACGCCAAATTAGAAGGATTGTCAGCCGGAAGGATCCTGGTGATAGAAGTACTCCCAATCCATATAATGTACTTCATGGAGGAAGCGGTGACCACCGTACTGCAATACTGTAGGCATGACATCAATGTAAAGCGATGAAAAGAAAGTCGCATCAAACTATGCAGCATCTCTCCTATTATGATGCATTCAATAACTGATGACCCAAGATGGCCCAAGGTAGAGATTGAAAATCTGGTCCGAACTCTTGAATTCAGCGTCTCTCTGATAATAATTTCTTCCAAAACTGATGACCCAAGATGGCCCACTGTAGAGATGTGAAAAAACGCCGAAATCAGACCATTCCTCTATCTGCGTACTAAGCCGCACTTATTGGATCTTGATTTGCGTTTATGATGAATAATCCAAACTGGAGCAGAAGAAGGTCATTAAGTGAGGTTCTGTGTAGGTGATGAAAATTTTCCCGCGCTGCTAGCTCTGCCGCCCAATATGAATGAAGATGTATGATGATCAAGACTGCATCTTGTGAAAGCTGAAGAAGATCCTTGAGTGAGGTCTTGCAGACATTGAAGAAATTTCCCCGTGCTGATGAGGATCGACAATGCGACGCTGAAGAGTATTCAGAAGTGAGATTTCTAACTAACCGCTCCACTAAAGCTTACATAATGTTACTGAGTAAAAATTGCATGAAAAAGCTAAATTAAATAAAGAATGAAATGTGCTTTACCTACTAAAGGAAATGTTTCAAAAAAAAATTATTTTGAAAAGGAAGTAAATAACTCTCATAGATAACCTGCAAGACTGAATACCTAATTAACATTCTAAAGTTCAATTGAATGAGGAAGATATTACATAAAAATACTGAAGTCCAAACAACATTTATTAATACATATGCCAGTTAGAAAAAAACACCCCTGACACCTGTCGATCAAAAGATAAAGTTAAAGCCGAGAATCAAACCATTAAACATCAAGAAAATAATGACCCTAGTTCCAGAATGGAGACATCTGTCGAAAAAAAGAAGTTACCCAAATAGAAGTTCTCAATAAAATTGGATGTGAACATGAATCATCCCCATAATAATAGAATTGCATAATTTGCATTGAAAACAGCAATTAAACGTATGACAATAATTGTAATAAATAATAAACATTTTTTATCAGAATTAATTTTCTCACACATTTGACAAGTTGTTCAAATTCGCTCGAGCTCTAAGCGAACTTCAACGACCAGTCGAATATGGAAATAAAAATTGTCAAAATTTGTAGTAAACAAACTAGTTATTAGAGTTCACTATCATTAGTATAAATAGAGGATAAAATGCACTCAGAAATTGACCATTGAATTAATAATTGTTTAACCAATATTGTAAAACAAAACAATTACAAAACCCTATATAATAATCTTAAAAAAAAAACCACAGCGGAATTAACTTAGTAAATGGATTTATTTTATGCTTACTCATCAAATATATGTATTGATGTTATGTATAATCATAAAGAATAACTTAAGTATGATAGAATAGAACCTTAAGGAAAATGTTCACTATTGCGTGTGAAAAAAAATCAACCATCACCATAACCAGGGTAACCAATTTGGAACAATGCCCATGCCATACGTTTCCTAAAACGATATCAAAAATAGATAATTTTGAGCTTCTGAAGCTATAGCCTTTTCATTTAAATATTTTTTTTCCATGGAAATTATCCCAAAAGTCACCAACATAATGTAAGTGAAACAATAAGGTATTCTAGGTTTCTACACACTACTAGCATTAATGATACTACGCTAAACACCTCTATAAATCCGCAAAATTACACAGAAAATAGTCCATTAAAAATTAATATAAAAGGTTTTGAAAACTATGTATAAACGGTTTTGCTACAGGGAAACAAACCGAAATAACAAGTAAATTCAATGTATGAAAATGATGATCAGTCACTTTCACACGTTGAACTTCATATAACTTTAAGTATACTCATTTACACTTGCAAAGTACAACACATACGTGTAATATCTGAAAACACAAACACTCACAGGACAATGCAATCAACGTGAGGACGTAAGGATAAGTCACGTCACCACGCTGAATGATCCACATGCAATTGCTGGATATGCATGCAAATACTTAGAACACATATAACATTCAAATAAAATGACAAAGAAAATCTCACAACGGAGATAAGAAAAACCCAACCCCTATTGAAATAACCCTATCGATCAACCGGAGTCTTCAGATTTAATAATGTCTTTTAAATGATAAATACCCAGTTTTTTGCCATTCATGTCAGCTAACTGATATGCAACTGGAGAAATTTTCCCAATAATCTTGCTCCTAATGAATTTAGGTGCCAATTTTGCTGAAAAGTGTTTGCTTGCATCTAATAATACGAATGATCGCCTCCATACGGTTTCCCCAACCCTAAATTGAATATCTCTACGACGCAAGTTGTAGTTCAGCTTGTTCCGTTCGTATGACTGCCTTAACGATGTTCGTACCTGTGAAAAAATGTCATTTAATTCTTCTAAACCTGACGCCCAAGAGTCACGCTTAGCGATCGTAATTTCTTCAGCATTGAAATCAGTGCCTAAATAATCTTTTCCTGAAATGATGATCTCTCTGCCAAAGTTGAGAAAGAACGGAGTGTAACCTGTGACTTCATGGACTGCAGTGTTAATGGCTAACTCAATTTCTGGAAGATGATTCGCCCAGGTTCTGTGATCAGATCCAACATACGAACCAAGCGCTGCTACCAAAACCTTGTTAACACGTTCCACAGGATTGTTCTGAGGATGATATCTGCAGTTATAAAACAGGTGACGAATATGAAACTTATTGGCCAAAGCTTTCATATCACGTGAAATGTATTGAGGACCATTGTCCAACACAATGGTGTCCGGAACTCCAAACTTCAGGAAAATCTCATTCTCTAAAATGGAAGCAATATTCAACCCAGTAGCCTTCCTCAGCGGGAACAGCCTCGTGTACTTAGAAAAGAAATCAGAAACTACCAAGAGATAAGTATAACCTTTCTTGTATGAACTCGGATAAGGCCCAAGTAAATCAGTTGCAATCATTTGCCAAGGGCGCTGAACCAATTTGGGATTTCCTATGAGACCTGGCGGTAACAAATTAGTACTCTTGTAACCTAAGCATATCTGACATTTACCGATGAAAGCTTTTACATCAGCAGACATTTTAGGCCAATAATATTTGTGTCTAATTCTGTTCAGGGTTTTTAATATTCCAAAGTGGGCGCAAGTGGGAGGAACATGGTGCTGTACAATTAAACTATTCCTGAGTTCCTTCGGAACTACCTCTTTCCAGTCGTAGGACCTATGTAAAGCCTCCATGCTCTGGATATGTTTATAGAGCCTATCGTTAGTAATTCTCCACGCCGGATACTTCTCAGGATTGGCCAAAATTTTCTCCTTTAATTTGACGTACCATTGGTCCGATGTAGAAAAATTTTGACTAATCGTATTTACCTGTAAAGGATCCCGTGATAACGCGTCAGGAATTACATTGTCTTTACCGTTCCTATGTATAATTTCAAAATTGAACTGTTGCAACCTGACTGCCCACCGCGCGAGACTTCCTGAAGGCGATTTTAAACTGGTCAACCACTTCAGGCTGTAGTGGTCTGTTATAACCTTTACCGGAATAGGCGAACCCTCAATATAACCCCTGAATTTTTCCAACGCGAAAATCATGGCATTTAACTCTCTTTCTGTGGTATAGTGGTTCCTCTCTTGAGCAGAAAGTGTTCTTGAAATGAAAGAAATAGGGTGTTCTAACCCCTTATCATCCATTTGTGAAAGACATGCTCCGAGCCCTACATTTGAAGCGTCTACGCTAATCGTGAACGGTTTCTTGAAATCAGGACATGCGAGAACAGGAGCGGATACAAGAATGTTTTTAAGTTTTGAGAATGCTAATTGCACTTGATCATTCCACACAAATTTCTTACCCGCGAATTCTTTCTTTGTTAAATTATACAAGGGTGACACAATGCTAGAGAAATTGAAAATGAATCTCTTATACCACGAGAGTACCCCAATGAATCTACGTAAACTCTTTTGTGACGTAGGGGTGGGAAAATCAACAATTGCCTTGACTTTATCCGGATCTGTGCGGAGACCTTTGTCATCAATGAAAAAACCTAGGTATTTGAGTGAGTCCCTGCAGAAAACGGATTTCTGCACATTAATCGTAAGACCGGCAGCCTGTAGTCTCTGTTTAACCTTCCTCAAAAGATAAATATGTTCTTCGAAAGATGAACTAATAATGATGATGTCATCTAGGTAACAAAAGACTTTACCATCAAATTCAGGTCCTAACACTTTATCCATCAACCGCATCATCCGGGAACTAGCACCATGTAACCCGAACGGCATTGTGACGAAATGAAACAACCCTCGCTTGGGTATCGTAAACGCGGTTTTCTCCTTTGAACTTTCCTCTAGCGGAATTTGGAAAAAGGCATCATTTAAATCCAAAGTTGATAGAAAACGAGCACCACCTAAGCTGTTGAGAATGTCTGAGATTAATGGTAAATTGTAGGCGTCGCGTTTCGAGACGGCGTTTAAACGTCTGCTGTCGAGGCATAGCCTGAATGTGCCATTTTTCTTAGGTACCAGAACAATGGGATTATTCCACGAGCTGTTGCTCGGTTCTACCACACCTAACTCTAGGAGTCTGTCAAGCTCCCTATGTACTTCCGGAAGTAAGTGCGGAGAAATGGGATAAACCCTTTGTTTAATGGGAGGCACATCACCCGTGTCTATGACATGATGTTCTAACTCTGTCCTGCCTAACCGATCTCCTGAGTAATCCATGTACTCCTGAACTACATCGTTCAAGACGGAGCGTTGGGATTGAGATAATTTTTTCTCACTATCAAGCCCAATAATATTCGATGCTCGAACACTACTATCAAAATCATTACAAGACATTAATTTCGAAATCTTAGGACAGATGTTGAAAATTTTCCAAAAGTCACAACCCAGAATAATGTCAGATTTAATGTCTGGCATAATAACAAAATTGAAAGTTCTAACAACATTATCAAAACGCACCGGAAGAGCTAATTTGTAAGAACAGGTAACCGAATGACCAGTCGCCGATACTAGAGCAAAATCAGAGTCCAATTTTGACAAATTGAAACCTAAATCTAAAAATTTACGATGAAAGTTATTTCCTAAAATCGAAACGTGCGACCCAGAGTCTAGAAGACCAGAGTAGCCTGTGCTCAAAACTTGGAAAGAGATGTAAGGACGGCCGTCCCTGTTGGCCGCTCGCACCTCCTTCGAAGTCCTTAAATTGTTATAAAAATCTCTTACGGTATCCAGCCACAAAACCCATTCCCGTGAAGTAATCTCAGCGAACGCAGACGTCATAGCGCCCACCGACAGGACCTCACGGGCCATCAGTTTTTTTGAGGACGGCAGCCGCAGAGAGGAGCTTTGACCCCCGGTCGCCCGCAGCGAAAGCAGTGCACCTCCCTAGAATTCACATTTGACGGGTTAAGCAAAACATTCGAAAAATCACGACGGTTCTTCCTGAAATTGAAATTAGGATCGGCAGTATTTACATAACCATCTCTATTGTCAGAATAATTGTTTCTAGAAGAATTCAAATTGTTCAAATCTCTGCCATTATTTCTATTGCCAGCCTGGTTGTTCCTAGACAAATGCAAATCATTCGGAAATCTCTCCTTGCCTCTATTACCAGAAAAGTTGTTTCTAGAAAAAATCAAATTACTGTGATTCCTCTCATTGCCTTTATTGACCGAATAATCATTAGGATGAGAATTACCAGTATGTGATCTGTCGTTTGAACGGCTGTCGGCCAACTCAATCATCCTACCTAATTTTTTTAAAGTTAACAAATCAGGGATTACAGAAAGTGAAAGTTTCTGAATATATCTCGGCAACATATTACTCAGAAGAATTTCCAGGATCTCATCATCCGGCAACTTTGTGGACAAACGATTATTCAGCAATTGAACACGAGTGATAAAAGAACTTAAATTCTCTTTCTGACATTGAAACGTCGATCTTATATTTGCCACAAGTCTCCTTTCATGGTCTAATAGTTCAAATTCATTTTTTAATGCAACCACAATGTCCGCCCAAGATGAGAAAGATGAGCGATTTACTCTGAACCATTGTAGCGCCTGTCCTGAAAACAATTCGACTGCAGATGAAAAAAGTGAAGCATAACTTACATTTCTAGCGACAGCAAGTTCTTCTACCCGTTCTATGAAATTGCGGACATCCGCAGAGCCATCGTAAGTGAGGTTCCACTTGTGTACCGGAAACGACGGAAGTGACGGAATTGACAAAGCTGAACCGGACCCCGCCGGTGTATCATCCTGTTTCGCCATGATGAATTTTGCCGCTGTTCTACTTCTCGTACCTACTCCTTCATCCATAACCTATCTAGATTGTAGGGTAGAAAGAAAATTATTAGTATACATGCAACAACACGACATGAAAAATGATAATGCACATGCAATCACCAATTCTAAGAAAATAATAAATAAGGTATGCTGCCAGCGAACTGAACAGCAAAAATAAGTTAAAAGCGTAATAAGGCTGGCGAGTTGACGGAAACCAAGCAACAAACTGTGTAAAACTATGAATTAATATTAACAGATCGGTAAGATGGTTTGTGGGACGAGCTGTCATAAACCCAAGGAAAAGTGAGAATAAAATTAATAACAGATCGAGATGTAAAAACCATTTGATAATCGTGAAAAAATAACTGCAAACACGTGCGAGAAAGAACAAACATAGACAGGTTCAGCCGAAGCGCGCCAATGTGACGTTTAATACTTACTGATAATACATTCCCTCCAAGGTTGGTCATCCATCCATGTATAGAATGAATAATCTCATACATAGCAAGCAAGCAAGCAATGATGTTAGGTAGCAATAAAAAGAATTTATGTGAGAACAATGTACAATTTATTATAAAATCAAACCCTGCCCTTGGGAACATACTAAAAGAATAAGCTATGAGACTCTAAATTAACAAATGAATTAATCGTCAGGGGTGGCTGGTTACGAAGGGATCGTACCCAGCTGTAAATGTTTGATAATTCTCGACACGTGTCAATACGAATGAAATTAAATTGTAAGGACATAAGAAATTAACTGATGGGCGCCTGTAACGTAATACGAAACATATTTATGTATCAGTAATCTCTAAAAATGATCTAAAAGCACAATCTCGATCTGTTAAAAATAAATAATTTAAATCTCACTTCACGTAGTCCAAAATGTCGTCCTGAGTCCAGCCATATGACAGCTCGTGCCACTAAAACCACCTCCGACCCCGGTAATTCCGCCAACTGACGCCCGAATATTCCCGAAGCCTCTTTCAACCTCTGTCGCGCATTCTGTGTGCAAGGCTGCCAACCACACCGGTTGAATTCATAGAGCATTTCAGTGCCTTGGCGGTACCTACCGCTACAAGGTGTATTAAAGGTAAGACAGTATTAAATTGTGGAGATCCGGAAGGAATGAAAGGCCGATAAAAGTAATAATATTTTCCCAATTTGTTTATGAATTACAATTTAAAACAATAAAATAAACAATATACGCATGGACCTATTGCGAGTTTGAAATCTCTTGTTTTATTTTTACCGCAAACGCGATTAAAACAAGAAAAAGGTATTTAAGCGGCTTTCCAGTACTTTGCGCAATTTAATTGAGGCTTTTAGGTAAAAATAGTCACTTGGGTGTTACGTAACGTTTAGGGGGAGGGAGGTGCAGAAAAATGTTACGGAGCGTTGCATGGGGGGAGAGAGGGTCAATTTTTTTCAAAAATTGCGTTACGTTATACTTGAACGCCCCATTTACTATTTCACGATTGAAATTTTATCGTTACACTCTGAACACAAAACTGGTTTTAACCTTAGTATTGGTTTTTATGTTTTCATGACAGCAAATGATTTTTTTCAGATTTTTGCAGCATATAAGAATTGAAGACTCCACACGAAACTCTGTTATTTGTAGCTATGTGGCTCGGTCGGTCAGCTTTCCCCAAAATTCTGTTATTTTATTTTCGTTCCTGGCTCTTACTATTGATTTATTGGGGAATCCCGTGAAATATTCCTCGATTTTCCTCTGTGACATTCTCATTTCTTTCGTACATTGTGATTGACGGGAACTCGCGAAGGAAATTATCACCTATCGATTGTTGAAAAAGCTGTTATTCTGTTAGTGTTTTTATTTTTGAGGATACCAATTTTATTTTTTAATATTTGACTAGCTAGAAATGTTTGTTTTATATTTTAGGAAGTCAAAATTTGTGTTTTGAATTTCTCAAAAAAAAATAATGGGGGGGGGTGAAATCGCGTTTTCCCCGGGTGCCACCCATGCTAGCTACGCCACTGGATTATATTATAATTACATTAGAAACGATTTTTAATATACTGAGTGTTGATTTGCCCGTTATAAGACGCTCGTCAAAATGTTTTGAAATTGTAGAAAATATAAAATCGAATCATAATTGATTACTTCGCTTTTATCCCATTGTTATAGATCAGTGTCATTTAACTCTGTTTCCATAGATCTGGAAGTATACTCTTCTACAAAGACTGACTAAAGACTGTGAGAGAGTAAGAGGGGATAAGCGTGAACGGCGACACGCTGCCGTAAGAATAAAGGTGGAATATCGTCAGGACCGATATTATTATTGGGATCAACGTGTTAAGTTTGTTTTAAATATGCGTCAAGTTCAATGAGTACATGCGACAAGTTTAAAATGGCACCGGGAAAAAAAATATCGCTTATTTCAATTTTTTTATCAAAACATATTACTGCGTACATGATAAAAGGTTTTTTTTTTTATTTTTCATGTAGGAGGTAGGTCGGCATAAGATTTTTTAAATTCTAAACTTCACTCTTAAAAGGAAAAAATAAACAATACCTTCACCAAGCGATTGAGAAAAATTTCAAACGATGCAGTAGGTTCCGTCATTATAAACATTTTTTATTAATACTAGTTTTAAATATCAGAGACTCCCCGCTGCGCTGTAACTAACTCAGGGCAAACTTATCAGCCAAATGCGTACATTACAATACAAAAAAAAAATTAAGAGCCAAATCTGTTTATTGATTTAGCAAAACATTGTTATATTTTTAGCACTTCGTAAAATTACGGGTATGCTGAATAAACTTGCTTTCGTACGTAAAAAATGTATTCATTGATAAAATACAATATGTAATAAGGGAATCCATAAATTAAAATCATGACAATGACTGACAAACACTTAATGCGAATAACGTCCTTGCATCTCCTTGGAAAGTTTGAGTAAGTCAGGTTTGGATGTCGTTATTCATAATTTTAAGCACGATTCCAGGTTCTCATCAGTCGAGCATATCACGTCGAAGGCTTGGAAAATGTTGGGATTTATTCTTAAAGCTCTGTTTTCAAAAAGCCACAAACATTTAAGACTCTCTACATATCCTATGTTAGAAGCTATCTGGATTATGCTTCTGAAGTGTGGAACCCTCATTGTTCTACATATAAAGCAAATATATAAAGAGTTGAGAAAAAGTTTATGAAATATGTCTCTTATCACATGCGAAATGATGAAAACTATGTCCCCGTAAACCTTTAATCTCTTGATCAACGCCGAGATATCAGAGACCTATAGATGCTCTATAAGAGTATTCGTAACTTAATTTACTAAAATATATTTAAATAGATAGCCCGAATTTACTAAAATATATTCCAGATGTCCATTAAGAGTTACTCGATCTCCGGATACATATTATTTCCCTAAGAGCATCCCAAATTATCTTGAAAATGTATTTATAAGAACAAGCTGTAGCACATTTAACAGATTATACCCAAACATCGAAGTATTTAATATGAACCTTGCTAAATTCACAGCATTCATAAAAAATAACACTCCCTTGAAAGCCACATGTTTAACTAAAGACTTAAGACATCATTGATATCTGTGTTTCTCTTTTTTTTTTAGTTCGCCACATTTTCCCTCCTACTTTTAGCAGTTTTGCAGCAGTGTTTGGGCAAATCTCCCTTTCGAGAACATGAATAGTTGCGCGCAGAACAGGAAAAAGGTTTTTTTCCGCTGTGAGTCAGCTTGTGCTTCGTGAGATTACTCTTTTGAGAACATGAATAGTTGCACTCGGAACAGGAAAAGGGTTTTTCTCCACTGTGAGTCAGCATGTGTTTTGTCAGATGGCCCTTTCGAGAACATGAATAGTTGCATTCGGAACAGGAAAAAGGTTTTTCTCCACTGTGAGTCAGCATGTGCCTTGTCAGTTGGTCCTTTTGCGAAAATGAATAGTTGCACAGGGAGCAGGAAAAAGGTTTTTCTCCACTGTGAGTCCGCATGTGGCTTTTCAGATCGCCCTTTCGAGAACATGAATAGTTGCACTCGGAACAGGAAAAAGGTTTTTCTCCACTGTGAGTCAGCATGTGCCTTGTCAGATGGCTCTTTCGCGAACATGAATAGTTGCACTCGGAACAGGAAAAAGGTTTTTCTCCACTGTGAGTCAGCATGTGCCATGTCAGATAGCCCTTTTGAGAACATGAATAGTTGCACTCGGAACAGGAAAAGGGTTTTTCTTCACTGTGAGTCCGCAAGTGGCTTTTCAGATCGCCCTTTCGACGACATGAATAGTTGCACAGGGAGCAGGAAATAGGTTTTTCTCCACTGTGAGTCAGCATGTGCCTTGTCAGATGGCCCTTTTGAGAACATGAATAGTTGCACTTGGAACAGGAAAAAGGTTTTTCTCCACTGTGAGTCCGCATGTGGCTTTTCAGATCGCCCTTTCGAGAAAATGAATAGTTGCACTCGGTACAGAAAAAAGGTTTTTCTCCGCTGTGAGTCAGCTTGTGCCTCGTGAGTTTATACTTTTCATAACATGAATATTTACACTCGGAACAGGAAAAAGGCTTTTCTCCGCTGTGAGTCAGCATGTGGCTTCTCAGATAGCCCTTTCGAGAACATGAATAGTTGCACTCGGAACAGGAAAAAAGTTTTTCTCCACTGTGAGTCAGCATGTGCCATGTCAGATAGCCCTTTCGAGAAGATGAATAGTTGCACTCGGAACAGGAAAAGGGTTTTTCTTCACTGTGAGTCCGCAAGTGGCTTTTCAGATCGCCCTTTCGACGACATGAATAGTTGCACAGGGAGCAGGAAATAGGTTTTTCTCCACTGTGAGTCAGCATGTGCCTTGTCAGATGGCCCTTTTGCGAACATGAATAGTTGCACTCGGAACAGGAAAAGGGTTTTTCTCCACTGTGAGTCAGCACGTGGCTTGTCAGATGGCCCTTTCGAGAACATGAATAGTTGCACTCGGAACAGGAAAAAAGTTTTTCTCCACTGTGAGTCAGCATGTGCCTTGTCAGATCGCCCTTTCGAGAACATGAATAGTTGCATTCGGAACAGAAAAAATGTTTTTCTCCAGTATGATTGCGAAGGTGCTTAACAAAATTATTCTTATGTGAGCAGGAGTAGTTACATTGAGAACAGGAGAATCGTTTATCCACAGGATGCATCTTCAGATCTGTCGACAAATTTGAAAAAGAATACGGATAAAAAAGGCTCATTAAGACTTCTATCTTCGCCAAGTGGAAAAAATGGATACCGCTAAATGTTAAATCTTACTATGAAAATCGGTTTTACCTGCTGCCTGGTTCGTTCTTTCAACGCGTTCTAGGCATTCCTTTTTAACATCCGACAGGTCTATGTCAATTTCCATACGGGGAAAACTCCTTTCTTCTTCCTCTCGGGATCCAAAATCCGCCTTGATGGCCACTCTTTTCACATTAGTTTTGCCTGCAATAACAAAATGACAAAACATTCGTTGATCATTGATACACAACTAAACTGTTTTTTTAATAAATTTATTAATGTGAAAGATTTAAGATATCAATCTTTAATTAAACATGCATAGCAGGGAATTTTGATACAGTCAATATAAGATTAAAAACCACATATGTCCGCTTTAAGGGCCGATGCTTCAAAAAGTATCATGCTCATGAAGAAGTCAATGGAAAGGTTTTTACTTTCATCAATATTTACGCACGTAATAATAAGTGTAACTTACAACATGTGTCAATTAAAGTAGGTGTAAAATTGAGAAATCGGGAACTTATTGCGAGAAATTAATTTAGTTAAAATTCCAACTTAAACATGCTACATTTTTAATAATTCAATGTTACTAACTGTCTATATGAGTAATCTCCGCATATTGCAAACATTCCTTCTTTACATCTCGGAGGTCGAAATCTATATCCGTGTGCGGCATTTCACAATCGCCTTCTTCCTGGGGCTCTGGTTCCGTCTTGATGGAAACAGTCTCAGGATTTAGTAGATCCATGGCCCTGCTGTGGTAGTGGCAGGTAATTTCTTCAAAAATTCCTGAAATAGAACATTTTTATGTTGGAAACACGCTGGTTCCCGGCAAGAATAATGCCATTTAATAACTCTTATCACTCATTGTAATATGTTACTCGAGTGACCTTGTATATAGTTCTGTATTTTTATTTATGATGTTTTTGTTTTTGTAATTGTATGTATCTGAATTTAATTGAATGTAATTGTAGATTTTTATAATTGTGAAATAACTGAGTTTTATAACTGGATGGTTCTCAATAAGTGTAAACATTGAAAATGAAAAAATTTGAATAAAATTTCAAAGAAATTGTTTTTTCCAGCATGTCCTTTCCCATTTATCCCGCCTCCCCTCCCCTTCTCGCGTTCCCTTTCTGCCTCCTCCACCTTCCCTCTCGCAACTCCACTCCCCTCTTCCCCCTTACCCAATCCCGTGAACACCCCTCCCGAGTTCCCCTTCCCCCTCGCGAGTTCCCCTCCCCCCTCCCGATTTTCCCTCCCCCCTTCCATGTTCCATACATTGTGTCGGGGACATTATGTTATAAAACAGCTCGCCTGCCACCTATTGCATTTTTTTATACGAATTTCATAATGCCAGAGCTCAGAGTAGTTATATACAAACCTTTTCCTGACAATACGAACACAAAAAAAAGAATTACTTAGGCATCAGGTTTGGTGCAGTCGTTCTGAAGTTATGCACGAACACACACTTCAGCTATTTATTTTTATGTATATATATATATTGTTTATTTGTTTCTTAAGACATACCTACACAGTACATTACAATACAAGTTATAAGATGTTAAATTTTTACATGGAAATAAACCTATTACGTAAGTCATAGAATGTCAGTTGGTAGTTACGCTTGACATTTGTAATAACGGGTTTTAAAACTTAATTAAAACTAGAAATAGAAGAAGAAGATTTAATTCGCATGAGCTTTGAATATTTGGTTTTGCTTGGAATACTTTGCCAAAACAAAAACTCATATTTGAAAGGAGGATACAATAATAACTGTAACTGTATTTTAAGCTCACGTTTGCCATTTGAAAACGGCTGGGAATCGCCATCAATAGTGGAAAAACTCAATATTATGTATACAATATCTATTTCTAAAGATAAACCGGTATTACATTATTTTGGATTCGCCATTCCGCATTTAACGGAAAATCGGAAATACTGTTTTTATAATGTGAGTATTTCAATCAATGCAACTTAAAAACTTTTCGCTGGCAATCTTATTTAATGAAGTGAAACGGCTCCGCCAATGTTATTTGTGTTATTGAATGTAAGCCTTAAGCAGAAGTACGCGACTGATTTGTTCAATAAGCGAGACATGAAACAATGGATATTACCATGACTGACTTTTAGAATAGAAGAGGAAAAAGCGAGTAGCTGCTATCGCATATTAGGGAGGCCGCGCACATCATACAAAAATCGGAAAGAACAAAAATCGATACGGAAACCGGATTGGTTATAATACCGGGGCCACGCACGTTGTCGAACCGGATTGGACAGCCGGTGCGGAGTAATGAAAATATGCCACGCCTTTCCGCGTCGGCCGACCAATCGATTTTGTGGGATCAGACAATCGGATGAAATAATCTGATATTTACGGCCGGCCTTAACCGTACACTGTTACTGTCTTACTCTAGTACTGCTCAAGTCAAAGTAGCAATTTAATTTATCTACAAAAACACTAATCAAAAAGACTTCTAATTGTCGGTTTAAATGTTCATCGAACAAAATGTAAAATGAATTCCCTTACATAAGTAGGTGTGTGGATTAGCGCGGATAGGGTAAGCTAGGCGGTTCACGACGAGTTCATCGAAAACGAATTCATCGAAAATCAATTCATCGAAAATCAATTCATCGAAAGCATATTCATCGAAAACGAGTTCATCGAAAACCGATTCATCGAAAATCAATTCATGGAAAACCAATTCATCGAATGATCAATTCATCGAATCGCCAATTCATCGAAAAAATATATTTTGTTGATATTTGAGAGAAATGCCGAGCGGACCGAGAAGTTAAAAAAGCATTGGTCAATAAAAGTTGACAATAAATTTATATATAAATAAAATTGATAATAAAACTTTAGACAAGGAAACTAATTTACATAAAAGATTAATTAGTAAAATGGTTTTCATAAACAAATATGAATGTGTTAACTATAAAACGGACGTCGAGAACCTTAGTAATTTGTATAAAAATATTATTATAAATATATAGTTTTTTGTATAATGAGATATGATTGGATTGATTTTGTTATTTTAATTTGATTCATTTTTATTAACAGTAATTTTATAGTAGGTATTTAAATTTAACATATAATGTGCTCACCACAAAGCACATGCATTCTCAAATAGTATTGGTATTTATTTAATTATTTTTTGCTTTGTTTTTACTTACATACCTTATATGTGCAACCTGCGAACTAAGATGTGCCTGGGAAGTAGCGTGGGACTCGGTCGCTCCGAAATGGAAGTGTGCGGGGTGCTAATGCAAGCTACATCTTGTGATACAGGGGTAGTACAGCGGTAGTATTTCCGTTCGAAAATAAGCAAGTTTAAGTACCTGTGTAATATTTTTAGGCTTACCATACGTCCCGATTTGACCGGGATTGTCCCGGTTTCATACACGGGTCCCGGAGTCCCGGCCGGTTTTAGATTTTGTCTCGGTTTGCGCGAGCACTGTATATTTATCTATTCTGTGGGGCTGTGTCAGAGGCTGGCGATTCGAGCGAACGGCGGCGCCGTGCGTCGAGTTTCCTCTCCTGACTGCAACTCTTCTTCTCGAAAAAAAAAACTAAAATGGCGCTTGCCGGCTCACAGTGATGAAAAACCTTTTTTAAGTCCCGACTGTGACTATTCATGCGCTACAAAACAATAGGTATCTAAAAATTCACATGTTTAGCCACACTGGAATGCAATTACTTATGATGTACAAATAAACTTCTTAGAAATCATTTGCTGACTCACAGTGACATAAAACCTTTCACATGTTTCTACTGCGACTATTCGTGTTCTACAAAGAGCCATAAAAAAATCACGAGTTTACCCACAGTGGACAAAAACCATTTTCTTGTCCCGAATGCAGTTATACAAGTTCTCAAAAGGAAGATTTAAAAATCCACAGTACGATTCACAGAAGAGAAAACCTTTATCAAGTCATAAATGAAACTGTTCTCAAAAGGGATGTCTAAGAAATCACTTGCTGACTCATAGTGAAGAAAAACCTTTTTCATGTTCCGACTGCAACTATTCATGTATTACAAAGATAAATCTATAAACCACATGTTTACCCACAGTGGACAAAAACCATTTTCTTGTCCCGAATGCATTTATACAAGTTCTCAAAACGAAGATTTAAAAATTCACAGTACGATTCACAAAAGAGAAAACCTTTTTTAAGTCCTAAATGAAACTGTTCTCAAAAGGGATGTCTAAGAAGTCACTTGCTGACTCATAGTGGAGAAAAACCTTTTTCATGTTGCGACTGCAACTATTCATGTATAAAGAAGATAAATCTAAAAATCACATGTTTACCCACAGTGGACAAAACCATTTTCTTGTCCCAAATGCAATTACTTATTTTGTACAAATAAACTTCTTAGAAATCATTTGCTGATCCACAGTGACATAAAACCTTTAACATGTTTCTACTGCGACTATTCGTGTTCTACAAAGAGCCATAAAAAATCACTAGTTTACCCACAGTGGACAAAAACCATTTTTTTGTCCCGAATGCATTTATAAAAGTTCTCAAAAGGAAGATTTCAAAATCCACAGTACGATTCACAGAAGAGAAAACCTTTTAAAATCCTCAATGAAACTGTTCTCAAAAGGGATGTCTAAGAAGTCACTTGCTGACTCATAGTGGAGAAAAACTTTTTTAATGTTCCGACTGCAACTATTCATGTATTAAGAAGATAAATCTAAAAATCATAGTACGTGCAAAGTTACACTCAAAACATGAAAAAGGTTTTTCTCCACTGTGGATCGCGCTGTAGATTTTTATATCTCCATTTCGAGAACTTGAATAACTGCATTCGGGACAAGAAAAAGGTTTTTGTCCGCTGTAGGCAAACATGTGAATTTTTAGATACCGTTTTGTAGCGCATTAATAGTCGCAGTTAGAACATGAAAAAGGTTTTTCATTACAGTGAGTCACAAGTGGTGTTTTAGTTATTTTTTCGAGAAGAAAAATAGTTGCAGTCTCGACAGGAAAAAGGTTTTTCTACACAGTGCGCAAACATGTGTATTTTAGTTTTCCCCTCGTAGTTCTTGAATACTTGCAATGGGAACATGAAAAAGGGTTTTATTCACTATGAGTCAGCAAGTGTTCCTTAGGGTTCCATGCCAAGTCATAATGAGACCATCTCATAAACACCTTAGAAAGCTTATTAAAAGCTAAAAAAAAAGTTTAAAATTGCCGGTAACCCTAACCTAACTTATTTAACCAATTAAAAAAAAAATTTAACATCACTCTTAATGACCTTTCTGAGTTGTTTATGAGTTGGTTTCATTATGAGTTGTCTCGTCACCGTTCCTTAGATATCCCTTTTGAGGACACGATTAGTGGCAGTCGGGAAATGAAGAAGATTATTTATCCATGAACTGACGACTTTTAAATCTCTCTTATGAGAACTTGTATAACTTATATCTTAGTAACTTGTATCTTCTATTAAGCTTGTGAATCATAATGGAGTAAAGTGGTGCTCCATAGGGAAACCTATGGAAAATTACTTTCCTCAGGGCTTTCTCAATGGAGCTAATGTAAAAAAGCTTTTGTTGTTAGACTTAAAAATATAACAAATATCTTAGTAATTTTTATTTCTTTAACATAGGTTGTTTTCAATAACAAGAATGCTGTAAGTATAATTTTAAATGTACAACCTTGCAAAGTATTCCTCGACAAGTAGGCTTACCATAATTCTGAAGCTCCAAACCGGGACGGGAGGCAATGGCGGTCCGTCCTGTAGTTATTGTGCCAATTGTACTTTTCGCTGTTCTTAATATTCGGTCATTTTTTACATAAAAATCACTGCATGTAATGCCAAAATTTAATTTACAGTATAGTAACGGCTGTACAGTAGACTCCAGCATGGGGCCACGGTCATCTGACCAAATGTGATTCATTATTGAGAAAACACGCTCCAAAGGTGCTGAAGTCCCGGGAAGGCATAACATATATTGTATAATTCTAATCTGATTAGGTGAATCAATATGTTGCTCGTGAAAATGTTTGAATAATTGGACCCATTTGTCCACGTAGTCAGTTTGGGTCGTCGTTAAACTTCATTCTTGAGAACTTGTATAACTGAATTCGGGACAAGAAAATTGTTTTTAGTTCACTGTGGGTAAACATGTGATTTTTAGATTTATCTTCATAGTACATGAATAGTTGCAGTCGGAACATGAAAAAGGTTTTTCTTCTCTATGAGTCAGCAAGTGACTTCTTACATATCCCTTTTGATAACAGTTTCATTAAGGACTTGAAAAAAGTTTTCTCTACTGTGAATCGTACTGTGGATTTTTAAAACTTCCATTTGAGAACTTGTATAACTGCATTCGGGACAAGAAAATGGTTTTCGTCCTCTGTGGGTAAACATGTGATTTTTAGATTTATCTTCATAGTACATGAATAGTTGCAGTCGGAACATGAAAAAGGTTTTTTCCCCTATGAGTCAGCAAGTGACTTCTTACATATCCCATTTGAGAACAGTTTCATTTAGGACTTGAAAAAGGTTTTCTCTACTGTGAATCGTACTGTGGATTTTTAAAACTTCCATTTGAGAACTTTTATATCTGCATTAGGGACAAGAAAATGTTTTTTTTCCACTGTGGGTAAACATGTGATTTTTAGAATATCTTTACAGTAGATGAAAAGTTGCAGTCGGAACATGAAAAAGGTTTTTTTTCGCAATGAGTCCGCAAGTGACTTCTTAGATATCCCACATTCGAAGCAAAGAACTAGTTTTACTGAAACTAATAAAAAAACTAGATACATTACTGCCTACAGTCCTTAATTATAGCTACATTCAGAACATACAAATGATTTTCCTGCAATTCTGGCTGCACATTGTCTGCAACCAGAATTTTGAAACTGCACTTTGAACATCAGAATGATTTCCTTCAAAATAAATCACTAGATGAAACCACAACTGGAATTTTTCGTTGCATTCTGAGCCCAGATCTAGTTTTAATTTCGGTTGAATTTGCATGCGGGGAAATAAACTGCACACAGATAACGAAAATGGCTTTCCTCTATTTCTGACAGCACAAACTACGCAACTAGAATTAAATAAATGCACTTCCTACATGAGAAACGCATCAGCAAATGAATTCACACCTAACATGTTTTTTTTGCGTTCTTAACACAGAACTGGTTTTAATTACAGGGTGAATCTCTATGCGTGGAATTCAAACTACACTCAGAACGTCAAATTGCTTTCCTCCAATACTGGCAGCACAAATGCAACTATAAACTGTAACTGAATTTCAAACACGAGAATGGTGTCCCACCTGGATGAAACCCAACCTGGAATTTTTTCGTTGCATTCTGAACACAGAATTGGTTTTAATTTTAAGTGAGTTTGTTCGCGGAGAATTAAAACAACTCTCAGAACATGAAAATAGCTTTCCTCCAATTTTGGCATCATAAAGTACCTACTTACGCTACTAGAATGTTATAAATGCACTACTAACGCGAGAAATGCGTCAAAAAATAAAACTGCACCTTAAATGTTTTCAATGCATTCTAAACACAGAACTGTTTACAACATTTCTTGTCTTTATTTGTGACTCCTGGGGTCCTAGCACACTGAAATCGTTATCTTTACAATATCGAATCGGCATGGCATAACAACCGACGATTTTGTACCGAACCGATATTGATAGCAATGTAAGGTAATCAAAAAGAAGTTGTTATACGCTGGCAACACTTGAGGTACTTTCTATGTAGCTGTCACAATGTCTATGGTATCGGAGTTATAGACCGGGAGCCGGTACACAAACCTTATGAGTAAACGGATGAAACTACTTTGTGGTGATAATGGACACTTAGAAAGCCTTAAAAAAGCTGGTGTGCCACTAGTAAAATTCTTTAATGGGATGGTTTAGAATCTAGACTACAGTTATTCGTTGGTTTCATTCGTGTACTCGATGACGTAAAATTGACTAATTTCTATCCCAATTTAACACCGGCTGTGCCAGGCTGCCGGTTGGCAGGCCTGCTAATTTTCTCATCTAATAATCGACCTTTATCATAATATATGAAACCATTCCCGTTCGTGTACCCGATGACGTAATTATTTCGAAAAAAAACGAGTGTGCTTTAGACCACACGACTGAAGTAAAATTTCACTAACTTATGCCGGGTACCCGTTGTATATAATGTTATATAGGATGGAACCATTACAGTTTAGTTGAACCCGAGGTTACAGTGTTCTTTGCAACGCGTGCCGGGTACCCGTTGTATGTTATATAGTACAGGCGCTTGCATTATAATGTAGTTTCCCGGGACTTGAGATGGAAACATTACAGTTTAGTCGACCGCGAGGTTACAGGGCCCTTGCAACGCATGCCGGGTACCCATCCCCATCCCCATCCCCGTCCCCGTCCCCGTCCCCGTCCCCGTCCCCGTCCCCGTCCCCGTCCCCGTCCCCGTCCCCGTCCCCGTCCCCGTCCCCGTCCCCGTCCCCGTCCCCGTCCCCGTCCCCAAAAAAAGACCCGACCGTTCGCCTCACCCGATCACCGTTCACATAAAATGTTTATAATATCCTTTTTCGTAACGCATTCACCAGCTTACCCCCATGTCGAGCGTGCGTAAAGAAGTTTTACTTCAAAAATCGCTCACTATTTCCATGACTGTGTGGAACCTGCCAAGAGGTGCACCGGCAGGCTTACTAAATGTCCATTATCACTACAAAGTTGTTTCATCTGTGTACTCGATGACGTGGTTTGTGTAGCCAGGCTCCCGGTCTATAATAACTGTCAAAATCATCGTAATCCATTAATGTAATAATATGACAACTAACTAATAATCTTCTCTTTTGAACATTTAAAGATCCATTTACATCGAGATTTTGCTGAGATATCATAATAATATTGAATACACACACTTTAATATACGTTGGAAGTCCGCATGTATTTTTTTACAATAAAAAATGAGTTAATTGGACAATGAGATCATTAGCCACAATACGAGATATATTTGTAAGTACGAAACTGTCAAAGAAAACGTCTGAATTCCGATTTAATTCAATCCCGCAATCTTCGATAATCTGCCTCCGTTCGTTAATAAACCAGTAATTATGCAGAAAGAATGTCATTATTAATAAAGTTGTGCAGATATATCGTCAGTTAAACAAAGGAAAGGATGATTTACAATCTCGTATCGATAACGAACCGATTGCCCTAGCACGCTTGTACCGTCGATAGGCAGACCGACGTCGAAGGGACATAAATAAGGAATCGACATACGATCTCACACGATGGCAACACTGGGGATCTGTGAATGAATTTTCGTTTCTTAATTTGAAATGTGCTCCGTAAAAATGAAAAATACCAATAAATTGACAATTATTTCGAATTGAAATACGAACTCAAATAAATATAGGCGTTTCGCATGTAGATACTGTTTGAGACTAAACGACAGTTTAACAAATTTCGTTTCTCGAAACAGAAAGCAATTAATTGATCGCCTTTTAAATGAATTAACTTAATTTAATGGGTCTCGTATACGATTTTTTTAAATTCTTAGAGTTTTTTAGTTCACCTCTACTCATTAATTAGCCAGTTATTTTGCGTAACAAACGACATTATTTTAAAAAATCTGTACATTGACAGCTTATCTGTCACTCCGGAAGCCACGGTAAAAACGGCGTCTTTTGTCAACCGACTGTCGGAATCGTATGTTCACTGTGCTCGCAAATATCGCTAACTGACCATAGACAATGGATTTATTACATTTCGTATTAATATTGGGGTTTTTTCAATCGACTGTGCTACGGTCGCAGCCAAGAATGCATACGAATTGGCGGGGTTTTGTCAATCGTCGGTCGGAATATCCCTTATCGATTGTTGAGCGTGCTAGCACATATTGATACATGACCATAAATGACGGATTATAACGATATCGTATTGATATAGGATTATATCGATCGACCATGCTAGCACCCCTGGTATAATTATTGTCCTCTCGTTTGTATAGTACCACCCTTAAGTGGTGTCATCATATAATTGGTTTGAGCATAACCACTGTCACCTAACAATACTTTGTTGTCAAATTTTCTCTGAAGAAAACTTCTTTTCAAGGCAGAATTGTCCCTTATATTAGAATCATGGGCAGATCTATGCCACCGTGCCACAACATCGAGAAATTGTAAATCAGCTGCAGCTACACACTGCGTAGGTAATAATATAAAATTAACTACCCTTTTCTATTTCTGAAAATCTCTGCCATACTTCCGCCAGGAGACAATAAGCGAACATGAGTGCCATCAATGGAGCCACATACTCGAGGAAATATCTAGGCATCTTGATATTTTTTTATACAGAGAAGCGATGGCATGGGTAACAAGGTGTACTATGCGACAAGCTGTGGACTCCTCAACGCCAATCACGTCGCCACAAGTAATTAATTAACATGTTGCATAAAATCTCAATGTGCATAATACTTGATTCATAGGTGATACAGCATTGTTTTTATTGGTGTTGAAATTAAACTGAGGTTCAATTTATTGCACTAATAATGATGTCGTTTCTTTACTGAGACGAAATCTTCTTTGAAACATTTTGGCACTGAGTGCTGAGTGTATCAAATAAATTTGTTCTTGTGTTTACTTCTATCACTATAAACGGTCTAGGTACTTATAAAATCTATAATTTCTTCATCATCGTCAGAATAAAAATCCCAAATGTCCATCGTGAATACAAATTACTTAATAAGATAGATTTTTGCAGTAGGTATCAGACAATCGGAAATCGAAGAGTTAACCTATAAATTTTACAATGTCACTACGAAACTGACAGTTGGTAAACACATTTACCTCAGTTAAACAGACCTTTTTGGGTAAGGCGGCCAACTTTATAAAATATCAATGCGGGACAGTGAGTGTCAGCCGGGGGGGGGGGGATTTTTTTTTAAAATTACAACCACACTTTTTTTCTAATAGTTGAGAGACTGAGTATCCAAAAAAATCATGTTCATGAATTCTACCGCAAATTTATAACTGTTATCTCGGAAATCGAGAGTGGTATTCATGTAATAGGATGAATATGCAACTTGTTCTTTAATCGGTTCTTATATTCTGAACCCAAAACTTGTTTAAATTAAATCTATATGCGGCGAATTAAAACTACACTCAGAACATGAAAATGGTTTCTCTTTGATTCTGGCAATACATACATGGTATTCAACTAGAAATTCAAACCTGCACTTAGAATACACTTGAATCCACAGCAGAAATTTTACATTCTGAATACAAAGTTGGTTTAAATTAAATCTGTATGCAGTGAATTAAAACTACATTCAGAACATTAAAATGGTTTCTCTTTGATTCCGACAGCACATACATAGTTTGCAACTAGAATTTTCGAAAAATGTCAGGAGACGAAATTTTACATTCTGAACTTGCAATCTAAATGTAAAGCTTCAGTCGGTACAGGATGAATCTTCAACTTGTTATTTAATGTATCTTTATATTCTGAACACAAAGGTGGTTCAAATTAAATCTGTATGCAGCGAATTAAAATTACACTCAGAACATGCAAATGATTCCACTTTGATTTTGGCAGCACATATGTACATAGTCTGCACCTAGAATTTTATTACTGCACTTTGAATAAGAGAATATTTTTCTTCGAAATATGTCAGTTATCGAAATGTTACATTCAGAACTTGCAACTTAAATGTAAAGCTTCAGTCAGTACCGGATGAATCTGCAACTTGTTATTTAATGTATCGCTATATTCTGAACACAGAGGTGGTTTAAATTAAATCTGTATGCGGCGAATTGAAACTACACTCAGAATATCAAAATTGTTTCTCTTTGATTCTGGTAGCACTTACATAGTCTGCAACTAGAATTTTATAAATGCACTTCCAAAAAGAGAATATTTTCTTTACTGGAAAGGGGTGGAGTCCCCTCTAATGCACTTCGAATAAGAACATATTTTCCTTCGAAATATCTCAGCAGACGAATCCAATTGGAATTTTGAATTCTGTACACAAAACTGGTTTAATTAAATTTGTATTCGGCGAATTAAAACTACATTCAGAAATGAATATAAACACTGTTGCCAAAAAGGAAATTCTTTTTGCAATTCTTCACTGAACTTACAACACCGCTTTTTCGCGGTCGGCATGGTCAAGATATTATTTGATTTGATTTGAAAGATAAATTTGGGTTATAAATATGACGTGTCACAGCGTGCACTAATTTGTAAACAAAACAACTCAATCACTACTATTACACTGGCGCTCTTTGACTTTTGCTTGTAACGTAAATAAACCAATCCCCAGATCGATATCTTCGGGCCTATTCCAGGGACAAATTTTGTCTTGAACTTAACCAAATGGCTTAAATAGACTAAATATAGAGGAAGATTATTTGACTTCCATAGACATTATTTAAAAAAAATATAGGAATGCGGGACATGCGGGACGCTTTAGACGATTTGCGGGACTATTTTTGTAAATATTGCAATGCGGGACTACAACTGTCAATGCGGGACGGTCCCGCAGAATGCGGGACGGTTGGCCGCCTTATTTTTGGGTATTTAATTTTGACAGGTCTAATATTTACAAAATAAATGTTTTTCGATGAATTGGCAATTCGATGAATTGATCATTCGATGAATGAATTGATTTTCGATGAACTCGTTTTCGATGAATTTGCTTTCGATGAATTGATTTTCGATGAAATCGTTTTCGATGAATTTGCTTTCGATGAATTGATTTTCGATGAACTCGTCGGTTACCAAGCTAGGCCGCGTTAGACTCAGAAAGAACAGATATCTTCGTTATTTGTTTTTGGGGTGTTATGCCGTGTTGCGCTACCTCCTTCTTTAGCCTTTTTTGGCTAAAGAAGGAGGTAGCGCAACACGGCATAACACCCCAAAAACAAATAACGAAAATGCTTTTGGCCGTGAAAATCTTAAAACTTATCAGAACAGATATCGATCAGTTTGACTGTCAGCCGCTAAAGCTGAAGTCACACAAGGTTCACTCGGATGAAGGTTTACTCGATGAAATGTTCCATTCTCGTTCACCGAGTGTTCAGACGGTTCCTTCGAAGGAAGAGTTCACTCGACATTCTCGCTACGAAGTCGTCGAGAGTAGTCGCGGCCGCATTGGAATTCGTCCGGCGCTGACGGCTAAGTTTGGGAATATTTACGATTTCAATTGACATTTCCGATAACGTCGAACTAAATTACGAGAAATTGGCGATTCTTGTAAACAGTAAATAAATTTTAGCACCATAAAATGAACATATGGTTAAATAATAACCTGAAAACTGATATCTACCAGTATTTTTGCACCATGAAAATATTTTTATTCCAAAATAGAACTCGGCTTGAAATAAAATCCATATAAATGGAATATTTATTAACGTATCCAAAAACTAAAAACTGTTTTGGAAAGGTGATGAAATATGCTTTAGAAATTTATTACTAGAAATAACAACGTAATTTTTTAAATAGAATAATTTTTAATGTAAACTTTTAAAAGTTTAAAAATAGGCTCTACTTGCTTTTATTCTAACTAAAATTACTGGTAACGAAAAAAATATAAAAACACACACTTATTTTGTTAGACAAATAAATTATAAACGTTTCTGTCACCTCACTTTTTTGTCGTTTCATATAAAAATAATTCATAAAAAATTCACAATGTTTCATAATTTTTTTGGCAAATTCGATCAGAAACTTTGGTTCCATAGAAGTGTACATTCGTATTCGTTTGTGGTTAATCGTTATATTGAATATATGGAGCATTATTTTCTCTTTCCAATACCGTTTAGATCATATTTTTCACTATGATAGTAAGGGAGAAACAACGATTTCTATGAGACGTGTAGGAGTTATTTCGAAAAGCGAACTAAACGGAGCATTTTGACGTTTAAGCCGCTACGGCTACTGGTCCTCACGCCAGAACATTTCGGCCGACTGATTTGCGAGTGAAAGACTGTTCACTTGAGTGTTAACACACATCAACACATCATTCGCGTCACGTGATGTTAAATTCCGGTTGCGAGTGAACAGTGCCGAAGGAAGCATTCCAACATTGTTGGTATGCTTCATTCGGAACTGTCTCTATTCACTTTCGTGTTCACACGGTTCATTTCGAGGGAAAGAGGCGGAATGAAATCACGAAATGAACGATAAATGAATGGTGTGAATGGGCTATAATAAATGAATAATGAGATTAATATCAGCATTAGTACTTATATTAGTAACTATATTATGCTGAAGTCACAAGGTTCACTCGGATGAAGGTTTACTCGATGAAATGTTCCATTCTCGTTTCACCCAGTGTTCACACGGTTCCTTCGAAGGAAGAGTTCACTCGACATTCTCGTTGCGAAGTCGTCGAGAGTAGTCGCGGCCGCATTGGAATTCGTCCGGCGCTGACAGCTATGTTCGGGAATATTTACGATTTCAATTGACATTTCCGATAACGTCGAACTAAATTACGAGAAATTGGCGATTCTTGTAAACAGTAAATAAATTTCAGCACCATAAAATGAACATATGGTTAAATAATAACCTGAAAACTGATATCTACCAGTATTTTTGCACCATGAAAATATTTTTATTCCAAAATAGAACTCGGCTTGAAATAAAATCCATATAAATGGAATATTTATTAACGTATCCAAAAACTAAAAACTGTTTTGGAAAGGTGATGAAATATGCTTTAGAAATTTATTACTAGAAATAACAACGTAATTTTTTAAATAGAATAATTTTTAATGTAAACTTTTAAAAGTTTAAAAAATGGCTCTCCTTGCTTTTTATTCTAACTAAAATTACTGGTTAACAAAAGAAATATAAAAAAAGACACTTATTTTGTTAGACAAATAAATTATAAACGTTTCTGTCACCTCACTTTTATATCGTTTCATATAAAAATAATTCATAAAAAATTCACAATGTTTCATAATTTTTTTTTCAAACTCGATCAGAAACTTTGGTTCCATAGAAGTGTACATTCGTATTCGTTTGTGCTTAATCGTTATATTGAATATATAGAGCATTATTTTCTCTTTCCAATACCGTTTAGATCATATTTTTCACTATGATAGTAAGGGAGAAACAACGATTTCTATGAGACGTGTAGGAGTTATTTCGAAAAGCGAACTAAACGGAGCATTTTGACGTTTAAGCCGCTCCGGCTACTCGTCCTCACGCCAGAACATTTCGGCCGACTAATTTGCGAGTGAAAGACTGTTCACTTGAGTGTTCACACACATCATTCGCATCACGTGATGTTAAATTCCGGTTGCGAGTGAACAGTGCCGAAGGAAGCATTCCAACATTGTTGGAATGCTTCATTCGGAACTGTCTCTATTCACTTTCGTGTTCACACGGTTCATTTCGAGGGAAAGAGGCGGAATGAAATCACGAAATGAACGATAAATGAATGGTGTGAATGGGCTATTAGTAACTATCGCAAGTATGGGATGATAAATTTAACTACGCGGATTAAACAGAGTAAGGGATATTATATAGTATTAGAGTTTGGAAACAGGATGAAACGACTGACGCTGAAGAAAGCAAGTGTCAACAAAATATTTAGGTTATACATAAACAGCAATGAGGTCATAGACAATTATTAAAATTTCCTTTCCTGGCCTTGTAAATGTATTTTACTTAAGACTCGATTACATTAAGCGAGTTTACAAGCTAGTATCTGGGAAATTCGCGATCTGTTAGTAAACTCGCTTAGTGTAATCGTATTACTAGTTAACCAGCAGATTGTGGACAATCTACGAAAATAAGTTGAAAGGTAGTCGGGCATTTACCAAAAAAATTGACCACTCGAAAATGACGTGTCCTACGACTTTCAACAAGATATTCTATAGGTTAATAATTTTAGAACACGTTTCTTAAAGTAAGTCCTATTAAATAATTTATAAAACTATTTATTTACATAGCAAAAACCATAAAATACATATAATTAACATAAATATTCGTCAAATAAGTTAGAAGAGAGGCGATTTTTTGAGTGTCCTACCCTACTTTTGCAAAATTCTGAACGCATAATATTAATGTTTACACAGTCCCTGTTTTACATTTTGTGTTAATTTAAATGGTCATATGTTCCAAATTCATTAACATATATTACTTTTAGCAGAGTAGAGTTCAAAATAATAAAAAAAATCTGTTTTATTCTGTGCCTAAAAATGATGTAGGTGGAAAATTCCTCAACGCTACAACAATAAATCGATTTTAAACGAAAAATTACCTTTAAAATCATTGTGGGAATCGGTTTATTTTGATAAATGGCAACATTTGCACTATAAACAATCGCCATCTTAGTTTTGAGCTGCAGTGTATGTCTCCTGTGACACGCTGAGTAGTTGGGCGTCACGTTGTGCTGTTTTAATTTTCCACTACGAACTTGGTTTTTGTTGGTAAGTAATAAAGATTTTACTTACAGCATTTGAAGGTTAATTACTTAAGTCATGTAGAATATGATTAAATATGCCAATTAGTGAAATCGGTCTTAAAAATAAGTGCTTTTTGAGTTTGTTTCTATTCCGGCATCATACGTCACATCCAAAACGCGACGTGATGTACTAGTGGAACGCAAAATGTGATGTAATGACATAATTATTAAGCATGGTTTACATTGTGCCAAATGATTTATTTAATTATATTGTTAGCGGACCTGCATGGGGGTCCCTACATTCTGCCGACAGACTAGCTCAGGTTTTAGTCAGCAGAGCGGGAGAGGCCCTCACCACCAGGGTGGTAGGATCTGTGAGGCGTGTGTGTGGCTTCTCTGAAATAAAGCTCAAATTTCTACGGGCTGGGGGAAGGCAGTGAAACCAGTAATCAGGGTAAACAACGGTTATATTGGGTAAAACACCTGCGTAGACACAATATCACAATAATGCATACATAGTAATTCAGGGTAGCAACAACAGTTATATCTAAAATGGAGGAATCTATCTCTATAATCTCTCTCTGGTAGGGCTATTTATCTCCGCGGTGAATTTACTGCGAACACACGCAAATAAGGGGAGTTAAATTGGTTCAGGTACTCACAGCTGGGGGCTGAACTCTTGTAGATTCAGTGACGGGAAAGAATATAGCCATTCTTGGAGTTCCCGCAAGTCACTATGCAAAACACGCTGCATCGTGGCTTGCAGAATGTTCCGGAACTGTGCGGAACGGTTTACGACAACACGGGCGCTCAAACCAGGCGCTGGAGAAGAATGGCGGTTGGCGGCTCGCTGTCGACGGTGGCTTGCTGGGTTCCGCCGCCCGTAGCGCGCCGGTAAGCTAGTGGCGGGGGAGTGAAACTGTAGTTTGCGCAGTGGCGTATTTGTGTATCGTAACAATATATATAGTAACTACTGCTGGTTTTTATGTTTTGTCATATTATTTTTATTTTATTTTTAAGTCTATTAAAAGTAGGAATTACGTTTTTATTTACAGTTTATATCTGAAAATAATCCCCGGTGAGAGGTGTCTCGGTAAAGATTTCGTTATTCAGTTATTAGTTACGTCAGTATGGCGTTAAAAAAATTGAAAAAAAAACTACGAAATCAATTTGAAATAAAGGTTTCTAATTCATAAGCTTATAACTAACTTGAACCATCAGAGACTTCGTTGGCTGGAAGTGATGTTATGAAAAATGAAAAATATTTAATTAAATTGGTTATCTTAAAACTTATGGTTGAATTTATGTGGTTAACTTACTAACTATTTAAATTATAAATTTATAATGCAAATTGTTCTTAAAATTGTGCAGGATGTAAACCTGCCTTTATAGTTCCTAAACCGTGACGTCTTTTCCATTAACGTCACTTGTCCTATTGTGATGTGTTAAAAGATTTAATTTTTTTATATTAATTTGTTTAGAATAATGCTCAAAGATTAGATTTATAAAAAACATGATAATTTTATTATCTGTATACATTTAAAATTATATTACTTTAAACCAAAAATTCCAAAGTTAAGACTAAATTGTGCCATTGAATTTACCATATAGTAGCGTTGTGGAATAGTTTTATTAAAAAAAGATATATTTTCATTTAATTACCTATCTTAAGTTCAGTGTTTTTTGAAGACTGTTTAATTTAAATGATAGTTTAATAAATAATTAATAAAAATTTCCACAGAATTTTACATAAATCTTACCTAAAGTTTGTGACGTAATGGAACTTCGCATCACCTGTACTTCATTAAAACATTGATTTCCCGCTAAATGGTAGACTTTTCTTATTTATCTTTACTATTTTTACGAAGTTAGATATATTATCAACTCAATAAAAAATCGTTTGTTACTAAAAAAAAATTTTTTTTTGGTGGAATTCCATTACGTAATGGACATTTTTTTTGGTAAACGCCCAGTCAACTTTATTCGCTACTCGCTCAAGATGGCGGCCCACCGACAGCTGATTTCAAAACTATCAGAATTAGTTCTCGCGGGAGTCGTAATTCTCGCTACTATCTAGCGTCTAGCCGGTCTAGCGTGTCACGCTAGCTGTGGGCTCAAGTTTTTTTACAAAATGTCGACAGAATTGGTTCGCGTGGGAGTCGTTATTTTAGCCGCTGCTGTCGCTACTGAGCGAGTAGACCGTTATGTGTGTCACCGTGACAATCTCACTCGCCGATTCATCCGATTTTAAACTTACCGGCTAGTAGCTTGTAAACTCATTCAATTTATTTGATGCTTCGATTCAAACAATGTGTTGTATAATATTATAAAATTATGTCTTGTACCTATATATAAAATATATAGGGGTAGTAGTTAATTCTTCAGCCAAGTTGAATGTGGGACTTGGTGACCTTGAGACAAAATGAGTAAAAACTACATACATAAAATAAAAATCGAAAATAATGTAGTGCAAGCGATTTTCACCTTGTTCTTTATGCAATTTTTGAAACTCATAACGTTTAAAACCCGTCTGCTTGGTTCAATATATTCGCACCTCACAATCCGGAAGCCTCAGTTTCGCGGGTAAATTCTGAAACCGTCACTTTGGATCGAGATTATAAAATATCTATGCAAGATAGCTTTCATATTTCAAAGACAATAAGAAGCATTATTTCATTCTCTTTCTGGTTAAAAGAAAAAAAAACATATGTTTGCATGAGAGGAAGAGAGATATATAGCTTTTAAAATGTAAGGTCACTCGGGACGTTTTTGGTCTTATGAAAGTATGACGCAATTACGCGTTTTGGGACCTATTTATTCCTAAACGAGTAGACAGGTTAAAATTGCTTCAAAAAATTCCGAGATATTTTTAGGAGGGCACCGGTTCCGCAAACACAGTTGACAGTTTAATCGTGACTAGCTGGTATCCCTGTACAATTATTATTCAGGGTTGAAGCACCATTATCACATTATTACAATTTAGGAGGCCGGTATGGGTACCGCCGCCCCGGGAACCATTTATTGGATAACCAACATCCCTGCCACAGGTCACCCTAAGTGTTTAGCTACGTTTGGTGACTTAGCAGGGGTGCCCGGGTTCATGGGATGAGGTTTGTCTAGGTCTTGGTGGCGGATACGTTTGCCCAACCACTGCGTGGCGGGATGGATCGGAGACGACTGATTGAGGGAGGCCTTTTGACCCTTCGCCTTGCACCGCGGTATGAGGAATAGATTCATACGTCCGTCACTCCTGGCCACACTGACCCCCAGATTCCTACCCACCCCTCATACCTTTTTCTTTCCCATATATTTTTCTTCTTCCTTTCCCTTAAAGTCCTTAAACCCTCCACACAGCATCCTCAAAGATGTAATAGGCCCCTGGGGAAATTGTTTTCCTCGGTGTCTCCTGTGTGGAGCTAATGTATAAAAAAAGATAAGAAAAATCAACTGGATGTGTGCAAGTATAAGCGAGCCGTCCGATTGACATAAAATTAAAAAAATAACAACCTTAATTGATTTTTACCAAGTTTTTGTAATTTAAGTATTCTGAGGCTATACCTTATTTAAAAATATTTATTTTTGTGAAATTTGTGCTGAATACTTTCAATGGAATCAGAGTTGATTTAAAAGTGAGCGGCACAAACTGAAGAAATACATTCGACCAAGCCTCGAATAAAGAAAAATATAAGGTACCTATTTGGTGATTAATATATTTTAAAATTCTCTACCATTACGCGGAATTGTTATGATATAAATAAATCCAATGTGTATTTTATCACAAGAGCTAGTTAGGTACCTCATTTCAAAATTAATTGTCAAGGTGAAACGTCAGTAAAATATATTTTAAACGTAAAAGCCAAACGATTCAATTATTTTTCCGAAAGAATACGTTAGACGTTTGGAAAAGCAAGCTGTTCACTTGTTGGATTGAGGCCTAGATAGGTAGACTGCATTCCGAGGGTCAACGTGATTTTTCCGTTTTCATTTTAAATGTAGAAACATTTAAAAATCATTTTAGTTATGTAGAAATATTACGTAAAGTAATGTGTTTATTACGCGTGTACCGCTAATTTCGTATTTAAAATGGTGTGAAACCATAATCGAATTGTCTTGTTAATTATCTGTGTTACGAAAACTCGTTGCCGAGTATTTTCCTCTCGACCTAAGCAGATCATTTTAGAATGTCGACCGCGTGTACCGTGGATCTGGATCGGGTTTTATTCCGTTGAATCCTTAAGCTAAATAACTGACCGGGCTAGAAACTTAGCTGCATCCTCCAGCAGCGAGTGGGAAATATATTATTTTAGATCAAACTTGGAGATCCCTCGATACACCGTCTGCCGGACTGTTTTCTTTACATGGAACGCGGCTACCCTGTCTGTGGTACTGGACCTGATCAGACACCCGATGCACCCGGCTCATCACTGGAAGACAAAATGTTAGACAGCAGCACCCTGGGCGGTAGGTCTTCCGTTTTTTTTTCTGGAGCGGAGGGTCACTTACTTACATATCTTACATCAATCCTCGTTGCTATGGTCAAGAGTAGTGTTTTAATTAGATAGCTAGATGCTAGATTTGGTTGATCCAGGGGTAAGCCACCATACAATATCATCTTATGCTCCCATGTTATAACTGTATTTAATTCATAAATGTAATTTGTTATTCAAATGAATACCGTTAATAATATCTAATCCTTAGTATTGACTATGAAGTACCTATGTAATTCCCAAGGCCCTGATAGAGGATTTTGCCCTTCCCACTGCTAGCCTTGTCCATTGACCAGTGGCGCCCGAATTAATAAAAGCTAGCAGATTCGGACAACCTCGCACATTATCGCTTTTATCGCATAATCATAAATACCTACACATTACTCCGGTAATACTTTTTGCTCACCACTCTTGGTGAAAATATTAACAATAATAAGTGTATCATTGGTTTTACATATAATATATTTCTTCATAACAGAATGAAGCAAACATTTTCAGTTTTTTATTTGTTAGTGTCTTGACGTGTGAACGTCAAATAAATTTGAAAATAAAATATTGCCACAATCACTAATTTCATTGACGGAGGACCAAATTATCGATTATACAATAATAGCTAAAATGTTGATTTATTCCGAAAAATGTTCAGAGCAGAGTCGTCAGGTAGAATGCTGTTTTTGTTCGTCCGGTACTACAATGGAAGGTGCTCCGAGGAACTAGTGTCATTGATCTATTGATCTTTTCGACATTGTCAGCGAACACTCCGACCACGTGCCCAACATTTGTACATGATTGACCTTTTTCACATGTAAACGTGTCGTTTCTACAACACGTCCTTCGGTTCAGTTCTCGTCCTTCGGTTCCAGCTCGGCTGTGGAATGATTTGCCAGCTTCTGTATTTACTCCCTCCTATAACATCCTGCCTTTCCTAAACGTTCTCACAATCGGCCCCGCATCGGCTAGGGGCCCCGCATTGGCTAGGGGCCCCGCATCGGCTAGGAACCCCGCATCGGCTAGGGGCCCCGCATCGGCTAGGGGGCCCCGCGTCCCGAGAAAAAATGACTTGCTTCAATAAGTGAGCAACGAAGTTTTGGAAAAAGCTAGCTTTCAAGATCGCTACAGAGGTGAAAGGTAGGGACTATAGGCAGTACCGGATTATCCCTAAGGCAGAGTAGGCAACTGCCTAGGGGCCCTGCATCTGCTAGGGGCCCCGCATCGGCTAGGGGCCCCGCATTGGCTAGGGGCCCCGCATCGGCTAGCGACCCCGCATCGGCTAGGGGCCCCGCATCGGCTAGGGGGCCCCGCGTCCCGAGAAAAAATGACTTGCTTCAATAAGTGAGCAACGAAGTTTTGGAAAAAGTTAGCTTTCAAGATGTTTAATTTTTTTATTAGGAACATTTACAGGTTAATAACATTAAGTATACGCAATAAAGAAAACAACAAATTATAATAATTAGTTTATAACCCAATAAATAACTAATGTTCACATCATGCACAAATAATAAATAAAAACTCTATAATTAAAACAAATATATAAACATAGTTGTATTTTACTTTTCTTTCCTTCTATTTGTTGCAACATTGCTAGTGTCTGAAGTGATTGAATGTGCCGTATGTGGTTTATATTGGCATTTGTTTTGATAAGTTTTAAGATTTTAACGGCCAAAAGCATTTTCGTTATTTGTTTTTGGGGTGTTATGCCGTGTTGCGCTACCTCCTTCTTTAGCCAACGTTTCGGACATCGTTGCAGTGTCCATCATCAGGGCAGATCCGGCAGATCCGGTAGATGAACACATGTACACATCTACCGGATCTGCGATGTCCGAAACGTTGGCTAAAGAAGGAGGTAGCGCAACACGGCATAACACCCCAAAAACAAATAACGAAAAGGCATTTGTTTTGTTTTATTTCTAAATTATATGTTTAAAATATAAATGTTGTACAAGCTTTAGTATGCACTACCTACATATCTGCTTACTAAAATTATTTGGGAAAGGTTATCTGGAAGAGATCACTTTAGCGACAAGACGGCACATTGCAATGTTTTTTTTTAATAATACATATTTTTGTTTCTATGTATGTGTCCTTTTTATGTTCAATAAAGTGTAATTGTATTTTATTCGTTTTTTATCGTTAGTTTTGCTCCGATTTACTTAAAATTTTGACACAATCCTTAATATTCTGACATGTTTTACATTCAGAATTTTTTTTTAAAAAAAGTTTTAAAACCTAACCCCCCCCCCTCCCCCTCCCCCTTAAAGCCAAGTTAAGAATTTGATAAGGAAGGAGGACCCCTTCAACCCTCCCCCCCCCCGTTAGTCCGCCATTGGTAAAGGGGCCCCGAGACGTGCATTGCCTAGGGGCCCCGACATGGTTAATCCGGCCCTGACTATAGGGGATTTAATTCATAAAGGTGGATGAAAATTTGCCTCTAGAAGATGTGTAGTTTTTTCCTCATGCGAGCCGATTTACACCAATACGAATTGTAGAAACGATCCGTTACCATGAAGCCAACTTCAACTGTAGAATTTTACGTACGTGCCATGGGGCACTAAGATCAGGTTCCATTAAAGTACCCGTAAAACAGACTCAGCGTGTCTGCATTGCGTCCGTGCTTTATATATGGCAATCGGTCTGTGTAAAACTAATAATTGTCAATCCAACGGCTCGCCCTAGTTTGCTCGCCAAAGTTGGATTTTAATGCATATTGGGGCTCCGGCCCAAAGGTGGCTTTTAAATAAAATTGTTGAACCTACGTAAGGGATAGGGATACCAGCTGGTAATGACTGGTTGAGGGAGGTCTTTATTCTCTCTAGCTTAATATCTCGACCCACCGCCTTGCACTGCAGTTGGAGGGATGGAATCATTCGTCCGTCACTCCTGGATACACTGACCCCCCCAGATACCTACCCACCGGTTTACCTATTTCCTTCCCAGAACTTCCTCTCCTTCCTTTCCTTAAAAAAACCCTCCACACAGCATCTCCTTAAATGTCGTAGGGCCTGCGGTAAATTATTTTTCTCGGGGCCTCCTGTCTGGAGCTAAATGTAAACTAATAAGAGCTAATCACACAATAACCCTATAATATAACCCTCACACCCTCTCTTATTACACACATACAAACACTCTCCCACACCCCTCTCCTTCAATAAGTTACTAACTGAATTTAGGTATAATGTATTATTTATCACACAAAAATATACCTAAGTATATAACAGCGCAATGTCATTGGTACCAATTATTGTATTAATTCTGTAACTTTGTAAATATTTCCCATCATGTAATAATGTACTGTTTGTTTCTGCAAAATAAAAAATAAAATAAATAAATAATGTCCTACTAAGAACCTGTGCATTTATAAGTAATTTTGTCATTCATTTGTGCTAAAAACTATAAGAAATATGGTAAGAATCGCCTGCACCAAATGTCAGTTAAGAATTGACTTTTATTTTACGTACCTACGTAGCTTCTCTGACGTCTTTGAAATTATTATCAAGTCATTTTTGTCAAGGCCGCCGAAGTCCAACAGTCAACCGGCTCCAAAATCTACTAGCCCAATAATTTACCCAAGACATATCGTAATATAATGGTACGGCCACACTGAGGCCAACTTCCAACTTCAAACGAATGGACGATTGTGTGGAGGGGTAGTTCGTGGGTTGGAGTTCGAGTTGGTTTCGAATCGAATTCAAAATTATGGAAACTTCTCAATTTTAGGCAACTGATAGGTTACGGCGCCGAATCAGCTGTTCGACGTCTGACATTTTGGAATTCGCAGTTCGGAGTTGGAGGTTGGGCTGCAGCCACCACGCGATCGGCCAAACTTCCAACTCTGAATTAAAGCGTCGATGACACACGGCGAATTTACAAGCTACTATCTGGGAAATTCACTATCTGTTCGTAAACTCGCCCAGTGTCATCAGGTTACTTGCTAACTAGCAGTGACTAGCAGATTGTTGACAATTTACGAAAAAAAGATGAAAAGTCGTCAACTTTACTCGCCTACACGCTTGCTCCGCTTGCTCGTGATTGGTATATTTATGTTTCCAACATGGCTTCCGATAAACAGCTGATTTCGACTGTCAAACATCTGAAGAATTAGTTCACGCAGTCGTTATTGTTGTTTCTGGCGCAAGCAGCAACCTCAGTTTCCTACGCTTCTGAGCGAGTGGGCAGTTTTGTGTGTCATCATGACAATCTCACTCGCCGATTTACCCGCTTTTAAACTTAGTAGATAGTATCTTGTAAACTCGCCGTGTGTCATCGTTGCTTTAGTTCGGAGTTGGAAGGTTGGCTTTTTTGTGGTAGTTATGTAAATGCCAGATGTACGGAAATTTCATTAATTGTCTATGAAATCACGATTGTCTATGCATAATTCATGTATTTTTTGACACAAGCTTTCCTCACCGTCCGTCATTTGGTCCTCTAATCTCTAATTCTACATAATAATCCTTACCTGTTTAACCCACACAGTTTAAGTTATCATCCCATACTTGTAATAGTTATTGGTAAGTTCTAATGCTAAAATTAACCACGCTATTCATTTTGGTAGCGACCGTAATTCCAACCAAACTGGTCAACCATTGCTCTTTCACAACTGCGCAGTGTCTAACTCTGCCTATTTTACTTTACCAATGCCAATCAGTACATCTACACTTGTTGTGGAATTGATTTTACTTTTTGATTGAGGAATATTTTAACTATCAATTTGATGTGTACCTATTGTTAAATTTAGTTTCTGTGGAATAATTAAATTTGCTTCCTTGACTTGAGCAATACAAGAGTGAGATAGCAATAGCCTACGGTTTGTATACATATGTATGGTATCATCACTTTCTTCAAATTCCAGCAATCTGAGATCATAGATATCATTCTGTAATGAGTATCCCATGATTGACAGCGATTCTCTCAACCGTTTTCAAATATCAACTTCAAGCTCAAAATACAGTTAGGCACACTTATAAATATTTCTTGGTTTCCAAACATGTTTTATGTATACGTCTTCAATATTTTGGCAGAGTATTCCAAACGAAACCAAATATTTAGAACTCATTCGAATTAAGGTGCGTTAGAATCTTTTGTTTTAGACACTTTTTTTTGGTTTGAACCAAATACCAAACGCTATCACAGAAGTGCCATGAATCTACTAAATCCCGACACTGTTTCCATCAAGACAGAACCAGAGATAGATTTTGACCTCCCAGATGTAAAGATGGAAGTTTTGCAAGACGCGGAGAGTACTCAGATAGCCAGTAAGTAACGTGGAATATATTAAAAAGGCTAAATTTCGGTTTACGGAAGGTCTTCCTAAATAATAAAACTTTTTTTTATACTAACTATTGGCTGGAGAATCCGAATCCGAAAGAATATTTTTTCGGAAAGAAATATTAACAAAGTTACACGACTTTAAAATTTTCTATACGCACACATGAAAATCGACATTTAGGAAACATTCTGACAGTTTAAAGTCATAGAAATAGCCATACCAAAGATATTAACATAAAATTAAGTGTTGCCATATCAATAACTAACTTAAGTAATTATTTTTTATAAATTTAACTCACTTTTGGCGTAGTCGCTAAACTACTTGAAAACAGGGATATTTTTTTAAATTGACGCGAGCAGGCGGTATAAAGGGGCACAAACCATGTGACACAAACCTAGCGTAGCCGCTAAACTACTTGAAAACGTAGGCTGTTTTTTAAAATTGACGCGAGCAGGCGGTATAAAGGGGCACAAATCATGTTACACAAACCTAGCGTAGCCGCTAAACTACTTGAAAACGTAGGCTGTTTTTTTAAATTGACGCGAGCAGGCGGTATAAAGGGGCACAAACCATGTTACACAAACCTAGCGTAGCCGCTTAAACGTCTGGGCTCTTGTATGACCCGCGTGTTCGACAGGAACCCTTCGAGACAAGCGAGTTCGACAAGGATTTAACGGATGAAGAAGATTTGGTCGATTTATAAGGTATGTTTGATGATATTATTGCATGGTAACATTTAATTTTGTGTGGTAAAACATCTTTCTAGTTTATCTATGACTTTAAACTGTCATAATGCTTCCAATATGTCGATTTTCATGTGTGCGTATAGAAAATTTTAAAGTCGTGTAACTTTGTTAATATTGCTTTCCGAAAAAAAAATCTTTCAGTTTTGGATTTTCCGGCCCATAATTAGTATATAAAAAAAATATCTAGGAAGACCTTCCGTAAACCGAAATTTTTCCTATTAAAAATGTAGCACTTTGATTTCGGAATTTTAACTTTATTATATTGCTCAGAATGTGTTTCCGATTCCTAAAAATTTTACCTCTTTTTATATGGAACATGATCTAAGTTGCACGTATTTAAATGCGTTGATGTTGATGGAGTAAACACATTTCATTGACTTAAATCAATTAAACTCCATATTGAAGGTACACAAAAGCTGGGTGCTTCTTGACGCATCGGTTCCTGAAGCGGACAACTGGGTCATCTTCAATCTTATTTCCTAAAGTTTGATAAATGATTGTTATCTTTAATATTTTTTTTACTTGATAATAGTTTTTATTTAAAAAATCGTTTAATTCATTAAAATTATTTAAATTTAATAATTATCACATCACAAAGTATTTTCTTCTTATGAACTAAAATAATTTTGTTGTATGTCATCGATTGTTTTGTTTTTGCAGGTAGCACTAATTTGGAAACAGTTCCCATCAAGGCGGATCTTGGATCCCAAGAAGATAAAAGGACTTTTCCTTGCATGAAAATGGATATAGACCTGTCGGATGTTAAAAAGGAAAGCTCAGAACGCATTGAAAGAATTAACCAGATAGTTGGTAAAAACTATTTTTATTTTAATATTTAACATTTGGCGGTATATTTTTTTTTTCGTTTTTATGCATTTACAGTGCATATCGGCACTTTAGTAATAAGTCTTATTAAGCCCTATTTAATTTTGTTTTCTCCTTCAAATCTGTCAACAGATCTGAAGAAGCGTCCTGTGGATTTTGAAAGTCACCTTCGCACCCATACTGGAGTAAAACAATTTTCTTGTTCCGACTGCAACTATTCATGTTCTCAAAAAGGAAATTTGACAATACACATGAGGATTCACAGTGGAGAAAAACCTTTTTCATGTTCTGAGTGCAACTATTCATGTTCTCAAAAGGGCCATTTGATAAGCCACATGCTGACTCATAGTAGAGAAAAACCTTTTTCATGTTCCGAGTGCGGCTACTTATGTTCTCAAAAGGGCTCTATGAAGATACACATGCTGACTCACAGTGGAGAAAAATCTTTTTCGTGTTCCATCTGCAGTTATTCATGCTCTGTTAAGGGAAATCTGACGAGACACATGCTGACTCACAGTGGTGAAAAACCTTTTACATGTTCCAAGTGCAACTACTCATGTTCTCAACGGAGTCATCTGACGCGCCACATGCTGACACATAGTAAGGAAAAACCTTTTTCATGTCCTAATTGCAACTATTCATGTTCTCGAAAGAGCAATATGACAAGACACATGCTGACTCACAGGGCCGAAAAACCTTTCAAATGTTCCAAGTGCCACTACTCATGTTCTCAACGGGGCCATTTGTCGCGCCACATGCTGACCCACAGTGAGGAAAAACCTTTTTCATGTTCCGAGTATAAAAATTCAGTTCTCTGAACTCTAAAGCATAATCTGCCGAACCACATGCTGATTCACCGTGGAGAATACCCTTTTTCCTGTTCCGGCTGCCAATATTCATGTACTCAAAAGGGATATTTAACGAGTCACACGCTGGCTATCAGTGGAAAAACACTTTTTTCATATTCCGGCTGCAATTATTCATGTTTTCGTATGAGGAGATTTAAAGATACACATGCTAAGTCACAGTGGAGAAAAATCTTTTTCATGTTTCGAGTTCAACCATTCATCTTCTCTAAAGGGATATTTGACGAAATACGGCGTAACACATATTGGAGGTAATCTGTTTTCGTGTTCTAAGTGCAACTATTCATGTTTTTGAAATATGTGTATTATGCTTAACTACAAGCTTACTTAAAAATACCCCCGACAAACCGTGTTGTAACACAGCGTTTCTGTATCGGATCTGGAGATTAATTCGGGTTTTTTGTAAAAAATATTGTTGTGAATATTTTTTCTTTGGCTTATTTTAATTTAATGTAAGAAAAAAATATTGATTTTATGCGTAAAAACTGAAATATTAAAAATAATAATCCTACATAAAAAAACTGTTTCTGAAAAAATTAGAAAATACACAGATTTAGGAAATGAGATTAAAAGAATTTGGCATTTTCGGACTATAAAAATATTACCATTTGTTATTTCGGCTACTGGCATTATACCTAGAAATCTGATTCAAAATTTAGGAGTATTAGATTTGTCAAAGAATTTATACATGAAAATGCAAAAATCAGTAATTTTAAATACATGTAGGATTACAAAAGATTTTTTAAATATTTATATTGAGGGATCAGTAGGATTTATAGGTTCCGTTAGGAATTCCACAGACCGAACCCTCAGATATGAAAATATCTGAAGTCGGTGAATTATTTTCCCATTTGGTCTCTAATAGGTTGACATGTTGTTCTTGTATTGTTTTGTATTTATAATACTTATACAGTGTGTGGGCTGAATTTTTTTTCTTCCGAATTCCTTATGGCGCTAGTAATAAAAAGTTGTCTAGGTATCTAAAACATAAAAAAAATTAGTTTAAAAAAAAACAAAAAAAAATCCTAAGGCTCCGGCAGTCCTTTGAAGTTTGAGAAAATATCGAAATATTTCCATTTTTTCAGCCCCTGCCCAAAATATTTTGAAATAGTTTAAATATATTCATTAATGAGATCTTGTTAAATAAAGTCCATAGCTTCGATGTAAATAACTATTACCTATCTATTATTTTTATAGTAACATGGCACTAAAACACCTCCGCCCGCAGTCCCCAAACGCGGCGCGCCGTATTGGCCGTTTCTTGGTCGACCAAGGACCAGTGGCGTAGCTAGCATGGGTGGCACCCGGGGCGGAAAACGCGGTGTCACCCCCCCCCCCCCCCATTAAATTTTTTTTGAGAAATTCAAAACACAAATTTTGACTTCCTAAAATATAAAAAAACATTTCTAGCTAATTAAATATGTAAAAAAAATTGTTATCCTCAAAATTAAAACACTTTTAAAAACTTTTTTATTTTTATTTTAACTTTATAAGTAAAACCTCAAATTGTAATATTTAATTAAATGAAGACAATATAAGCGAAACTCAATCGAAAATCTGAAAACAGAAAAATCAGAAAAAGATATTGACACATCTGGGACACGATGTGTCAATATCTTTTTCTGATTTTTCTGTTTTCAGATTTTCGATTGAGTTTCGCTTATATTGTCTTCATTTAATTAAACTTTTAAAAACACTAACAGAATAACAGCTTTTTCAACAATCGATAGGTGATAATTTCCTTCGCGAGTTCCCGTCAATTATAATGTACGAAAGAAATGAGAATGACACAGGGGAAAAGCGAGGAATATTTCACGGGAATCCCCAATAAATCAATAGTAAGAGCTAGGAACGAAAATAAAATAACAGAATTTTTGGGGGATGCTGACCGACCGAGCCATATAGCTACAAATAACAGAGTTCCATGTGGAGTCTTCATTTCTAATATGCTGCAAAAATCTGAAGAAAATCATTTGCTGTCATGAAAACATAATAATCAATACTTAGGTTAAAACCAGTGTTGTGTTCAGAGTGTAACGATAAAATTTCAATCGTGAAATAGTAAAGGGGGTGTTCAAGTATAACGTAAGGCAATTTTTGAAAAATTTTTAACCCTCTCTCCCCCCATGCAACACCCCGTAACATTTTTCCTCCCCCTAAACGTTACCTAATACCCAAGTGACTATTTTTACATAAAAGTCTCAATTAAATTGCGCAGAGTACTGGAAAGTCGCTTAAATGCCTTTATCTTGTTTTAATCGCGTTTGCGGTAAAAATAAAACAAGAGATTTCAAACTCGCAATAGGTCCATGCGTATATTGTTTATTTTATTGTTTTAAATTGTAATTCATAAACAAATTGAGAAAATATTATTATTTTTATCGGCCTTTCATTCCTTCCGGATCCCCACAATTTAATACTGTCTTACCTTTAATACACCTACATGGTTTTACAACACATATTTCGTTTTACATTAGCTACACTGTGGAGGCCCTGAAGAAAGTAATTTTACAAAGGTTTCCATATGGAGCAACACTTTACTCCACTATGATTCATAAGCTTACTCAGAATGGAGTAAAACCCTTTTCATGATCTGAATGCAGTTATACAACCAAGGGCGGATCCAGCTTTGGCGCCAGGGGGGGGTCACATAGCGCCAGGGGGGGGGTCACATAGTCGTGGTCAAGTCACTAGAAGTTATAATTTGATTTTTCCTTTTTCATGTTCCAACTGCAAGTATTCATGTACTATGAAGAGAAATCTAAAAATCACACGTTTACCGACAGTGGAAAAAAACTATTTCTTGTCCTGACTGCAACTATTCTTATACTCGAAAAAAATAACTAAAACGGCACTTGCTAACTCACAGTGATGAAAAACCTTTTTCTTGTCCCGACTGTAACTATTCATGCGCTACAAAACGGTATCTAAAAATTCACGCCTACCTACCTTGTTTTTCAAACTGGTCTTTTAGCACTAATAAATACGCTAACACAATAATAACTTCTTCTCTAATTCACGTCAGTCCATAGATAACAATTCACTTCGCGAGTCTACGTTAATCACAATATACGAACGAAATTAGAATGACACAAGCAATATTTCAGGGAAATCCCCGACTGAGCTAAAAACAAAAAAAAAACATTTTTCGGGAATTCCCGACCAACCAAGCCATAGAGCAAAATAACAGTCAGTGTTAACGTGTAAAATATTTTTAACCGCAATTTCGCACGTTCGGAAGTTTTTTCTCCACGTTCGAGTGTCACCCCCTTCTCGGGTGGCACCCGGGGCGGTCCGCCCCCCCCGCCCCCCCCCCTCGCTACGCTACTGCCAAGGACCCCCCATTTCGTGATATTGTTGTGTAGGTAACTAAAAGTATTTTGAAAATAAGGGAACAAGATTATTTGCCAACCATTTTGAAAGAAAGAATTACAAACATTATTAAGGCATATCAACATAAGTGTATAAACTTGTTGAAGTCAGAAAAATGTGGAATAAATACAGTTTCCTTCCAAAGAAGAGTCTCTCCATTTAAAATCACAAGCTCCCTACTGTTTGATATTAGTTATTGTAAATATAAAGTCAATAAATGGAATTTATTAATGCAAATTATTGACAATAAATGAAAGTTTCCCTTAAAGAAAAATAACCAAAGAAGTGAGAGATAAATGTTTATCGGCAGTGTTGGTATACCGACTACGAAACAATTGGAAAAGCCCATGAAAAGAAAATAAAAACATCTTACCAAATCAACTGAACAGGTGTGAGAAAAAAAAGCTTTAAAATTTGTAGACATTTTGTATCATTGTCTATCATTATCTTCCTCGTTAACATCAAAATCATCTTCTCCTGATGCAAAATCAAGTCGGCTACTTAAGACTAATAACACTGCCTTTCCGACAACCAGCAATTTTCCGTCTTTTACAGTTCTCTCCATGATCTGTGACAGGTTCAGGATATTGGATTGAGCTGGAGCAGCAATCGCTTCTGCCATCTTAAATGATTTCAACATAATCACGCAGGATAATAATAATAAAGTAATAGACAAAAATAGACAGCGTCGCGGACGTCTGCGTGCCAGATCTGTACTCATCAAAGCAAAGTGCATAAAGTAAGTGGATTATTTTTTGATGGTCGAAAGAACAAGACCTTAGCTAACATAAAAAGACACATATACTATAAAAGCACAGTACTTGAAGAACACGTATCGATTATCGTGGAATCAGGATCTCATTTCTTGAAGCATTTTACGCCTAGGCCAGGCACTGCCGTAAACATAGTTAAACCAATAATGGAATATTTTGCTCGTCAAAACATTTCACTCTACCATTTAAAAGCAATTGCGTGTGATGGCACAAATTTTAATACGGTAACAACAGGTGCTGTGATTCGAACGATGAAGAAACACTTGAATGGGCCGGTACAGTTGCTGATCAGCTTTTTTCATTGCAACGAGCTGCTTCAACGCCTTTCGATTATGAAGTCGGATGGTACAATCACCGGACCTCGTGCTTTTTCCGGCCCCGTAGGTTCGACTTTTCATAATTGCCATAATTTACCGGTATAATCTTTTTTCAAATTGATGTTGAGTATTTAATATCAAAATTTAAGCACCAATCAAAAATACTTGCTTGATATTTTGGCAAGATACGCCAATCACGTGCCCTCCCATTTTGGAAGATGTAACTGAAGAATTAGAAGAACTTGACCTAACTTCAGAAGTCAGCTCCATTTTCATCAACTTTGACAGGTTCCCCTGTCTTACACAATCTCTAGAATCTGTAGAACAATCTGGAGAACGCTGTGTAAAGGTTGTGACTGAAATATCGTCGAAAGTGTGTGGCAAGAAGAACAGGGAAGGCTTTATAACTACAACAATAAACTCCAGGAAAAATATGCCAAAAATTGTAAAAAACGTGATTTTCAACGGGAATAATTGATCACATTTAATTTTTCATGATAAATGTAATAATAATGATTGTAATTTTTAATGTTGTGACTGCTTTAATAGTAAATAAATTGATATCGAGAATTTTGTAATTGTAACTCTTTCATTTCCATACTACTTGGGAATAATTGATAAAAATATATATTTTAATCATTTTTCGAACGCTTCGGGGAACCTAGAAACGATAATATTTTATTTTATTTTTATTTTTTATTAACACCAAAGACCTAAGACAACTTTTTACCACTAGCGCTCAAGGAAATAAGACAATTTTTTTTCGCCATACAGTTGCGGCCCGCAATATTATACAGTGCAATTGCATAGCGTGGATTGACTAGATGATCATTTGGGGAAGTGTGTGAAAGGGTTTAGTTTTTCCTTTGGGGAAAATTTAACCCGGACATTATAATCATATATTATTTGCAACGCCCAATACGGCGGGCGTGCTACTCTAACAGCCGACCACCTAGCGTCACGTTAGCCTTCAGAGTTACACTATTGTTTCAGAAAGCCACACATATTGTTTCAGAAAGCGCGAGGTACTGGTAAGGGCTGACACCAATCTACCATCATTTTTTTAAATACATTTACAAAATTAGTTATCGTAAAGAGCTCTTTATGTTTGATTGACTAATCTAATACAAGATTGAATGGTTTTAACACTAGTTGCGTAGAGAAATAAATTAAAAAAAAAAAACACTATAAGTTTAGTATTTACAGAGCACTCAAATTTAAAAAAAAATACAGTTTTACGCACAAGTGAACCACGAAAAAAATTATTTTATAATTATTTTGAAGTGAAAACTTCTCTATAACTGTTGTGATTTGAATCTGGCTGAAAGGAAAAAGCGTTACTACACTACTACACACACGTGTTATAGAGAATGTGTATCGAACGTGACGAAGAAAGCATATGACAACCCTGGAAATTCAAGAATGGAATTAACGCTCCCGCAGAGTACCATGCCGCCAGCACGTACCGCCCTAGACAATCTGAGAGCTGCTATTGGCTAGCTGAACAATGTGCATTTGGTGCACCTTCCAAATGATGTCTACAACACTACTCCTTTAATTAACTATTCAATTGAAAACATAAACGAAATAGATAATAAATACATGCAGCAGCCTCATTGGACTGGAAAACACTTCTGAATAACCACGTAATGCTTCCACCAGGGACTCCAGACAGCAATGATCAACTTCAAGGAAATGGCTGACTATTTACATCACCCCCACCATGCGAGCAGCAGAGCCACTATTGGTCAATGCTAATAACAAAGGAAATATCTGAATCGTAAATATTTACTTGAGCTCAATTTTCTTTCGAAAAACTTGGAGCTCAATTTCGAGTAATCGGGAATAATTTGGATCAAGAAATAAATATCATCACCTAAAAATGAGTATATGCTACAATAACAACTCAAAAACTGGCGTCTACCGGTGATTGTTGCACTTCAAGAGAAATATTTACTACTGAAAATTGTACCCTATATCACATATGCAAACTTGTACCTTTTCTTGTAAACACAATAAAAATGATGTGGGGCTTTGGTTTCCGGAATTGGGACTGTCTTGGCAAGAACTATCTATCACACATAATTTTAACACAGCTGACTTACAATCGTAGCGACCAGGTAAATTACCTAAAACAAGCACCTTAGAAAAATTAAGGAGGTTCTGTCCCCCAAAAGTCCGACCCGATTTCGCCCTATAAAAATAGAAGGCAAACCAGTAGGAAGTCAGTTCAAAACTCTCAGCCAAGAAGAAATACTCAAGAAACCAAAGTCTCCAGTTTCAAACCTCTTTTCAAGTGTTTTAAAAAGTCTTAGATTCAGTTTACCTATCCCAGTATCACAGTAACCTGACACCCTAAAAACCCCAGTCTCCAAAGTGAAAAACATGTATTTTAATCAAAGTACTCAAATCAGTTTTTGCCATTATACCTAGAAGCATTTGTCAAAGTAGTAAATTCATCCAAAAGACCACTGGCGTTCCAAATTCCATTGGCTCACCAAACTCCATCGGCGTATCATTGTGGCCAGCTCCCTATTTTATACAACGTGTCCAGAAACTCGTAGTACAAGCGGGAAACTGGTGAATCTACATCACGTAGAGAACCCAAAAAACTTATTTTTTTCGATCTGAGCATTTCTTAGTATATGTATAAACGTCTAGTACAGAATGAATTAGAAAAATCGGTCCCCTCTTTATGCGGTGCTTCGTAGCCTCCTCACTCTTGTCTACTTTAATTTTCTGAAGGTTTCGCTTCTACCGGTGTGAACTGCAAAAATACACGTTTTTTATAAAATGTTTTAAATGTTTTCGAAATTTGTTTATCAGAGTTATTATCAGAGGATAAAATTTACTTTTACGAGTGGAAATAGTTTACATAACAAAATAAAAACATTTATTTGACAGGAGCAAACGACAAAAACCAAACCACTGGAGCGATTCCGGTCGAAAATTAAGATGAAGTCATAGTAAATAATGCAAAATCATATGTTTTTGTTTTGAAAATTTGATCGCTTAGAAATATTGTAGATGCTTCAATTAAATACTACGTGTAGAACATACCTTGGCCCTTAAAAATGTCGGTCATTTTTTTTATAAGTTTTTTAATAAGCCTATAAAAAAATAAAGTATAAGGTCTAAAAAACACACTTTCAAGTCCAAACTCTCCTATTTATAAACCCCTTTTCGGATATGGTTTTATTGTGTGATGTGGCAAATTCAGTTTATTTTATAATAATCGCAAAAAAAGTTGATATTTACACCCAATCTTCCCAAAATAAAATAAAATATGCATTTTCGCGTTGATATTTTACAATACGGCCGCTAGTCAACGAATTCGGTTATTCAAAGTGACCCCTATGGCGTCCACCGAAGAACTACTGTCCACGGCACAGTAGTGAACTAGTGGATCGCCTTACACATTATTCCGATGTGTTTGTTATAACAAAATGTAAGAAAAAATAAAAATATGAAAGATGTGGAACACTTTCGTTTTCCTACAAAAAGGCAAAACACAGCCTTCGTTATTATATTTACATATGTAATGCATTCGACCATAGTAAATCTACAATAAATCCTAAAATGGCGACCACACATCATCTTATAACAATAATATTTGGATAACTTATATAGCGACGTTTTGTGAAAAATCACCTCAAGGGCGCTGTACAAACAAAATACATTTCTACAATATTACTTCTAACTACAAACTAGACAAACCACTATAACAACTTATGGCTAAAAAGTAGGTACATCCACCGGCAGTGGCGCACTAAGTCCGTCAGAGGCCCGGGGCGGAAAAGCTGAATGAGCCCCCCCCACCTAATTTAAAAAGTTTATGTATTTTTACCAGTTTTTATTTAGTTCAAAAGGGCAACTGCTCCTGGGTGCCTCCAAGGACCTTAATGTTCCCCTGATCAATTCCTAAACAAGGCTTTAAATCATCAGGTCACAGAAAAAAAAAATTCTAAAAGACGCATTTGTTAATAATGCTCTTATCATTTTTTTTTTAAATTCGTAATATTGACGAAGATACAGCATTTTATATGAAACCGTTTTAAACAGTGTGTATGTTGAATTTTCCTTCAGCAAAACTATGAAAGCGTTTTGTTGGAAACTACGTTTTCCAAACTGGTTGATAATATATTGAAAAACTATACATCTGATTTGCATGCACTGTTACGTGTATATTGTTAATTGTATGGGGGTGTATAGGTAGATATGTTTCACTAGCATCAGTATTTTTTGCCAAAGACTTTTCGGATTTCCGAGCGCCAATAAATCTACAGTAGCAGATTTATGTCCGTGACAAGTAGAGCATAATCTCCAACTCAGGCGGGGCATAAAAATGTGGTCACCTGCTTATTAGGGTATTTGAATAAAACATAGGTTTCACTTTGGGAATTTAAACATAACATGTATTGCACTGAAAGCACATTACAACAAATAAAACAGAGTGACTCACCCCAAGGACCGAATGCAATCTAAACTAACTAATGTTTCCTACACTTCCTGGTCAACCGCAACCGGATGGTCAGCCCGATCGTTATCCTACCGCCTCTCATCACCACAGGATAGCCGGGATGAACCGGATGGTCAGCCCGATCGTTATCCTACAGTCTTCTCCGCGGCAAGACAGGACCTCCTTCATGTATGTTGAATTTCCGGAGACGATACCTGATCGTCATGTGAATTTCCGGAGACGATGCCGATCGTCATGTGAATTAGGGCCAAAGGTAATTCACTTCCAGCGAGGGTACAGGGCGCGCCAGGGAGCATGAAGGGACTTCCGATCTGGTTCGGCTCGCGTTGATCTTATTATCACGCAGCGGAGCGCGTGTCCAGGGTATTTCGTCCAATAAAGGAATCGATCTTACGGTCGATATTCGGCAGGTGCCCGTGAGCGTGATCGGTGCGATGTTATAAAATAACCGATCGCCATGATATAATCCAATTATTCGTCCGGACAACGCGGAACGACAATGTCGGCACATTTAACTTTACCGTTACTGTTGCACAAAAGATTTCTCGTATTCGAGTAGGATGGAACTTTAGTAACCCGGCACTCGTTTGTTTTTAAACATAACGTCCCTTTTAAAATATTAATACATTAAAATACTAGTCGACTGTCGCAGCTATGATGCTGCCCAAAACATCATCGAAGCGAGAGTGTTTTTTCTTCTTTTTTTCCTTCGGAACCGGAAAACTACCGCCCCCTGTAACCTCGGTGTTGCCCCTCCTCTCGTTGAAAAAAAACCATAGTTAATAATTAAACGGGTACTTAATAGTTCGTGCTGCTACGGGTCAATGTTATAAAGCAGTGTTCATATTTTAAAATAAAAAAAGATAATAATTTTAACACTGCTTCATAACAATACCCCCGCGCCACACAAATGTTTGCCCTCAAACATTATCGATAAACACGTTTATAAACCTATACTAGCTAGACTGGTCCCGAGGAGTAGCTAAAAAACAAACATTCAACCATTATAAATGAGCATCATAATTTGGAAAACAAAACTTATTTACTATCGGATAACAAAACTTACTAAGAATGGGTGTGCCGCAGCTCCAATCGCACCCATCGAGCGTGTAGCCGGATGGTTGAGCCTGCGATGCAGCCATTCTCGAACTTAAAGATAAAAGTAGCTTAATTACAAATTTGAGCAGATGTTACGTGAACGGAGTCTACAAGCACCCACAGTATCGGAATACCGGGTGATGAGAAATTGACGAATGTCAAAGACTGCCATTAGCGTTACATCATAATACAAAACATATTTTTACATAAATTGTATAAAAACTTATAGTTATAAAAAAAAAATATATATATATATATATATATATATATATATATACCTATATATAAATTCTTTGATAAATCTAATATGCTTAAATTTTGAATGAGATTCCTAGGTATTATGCCAGTGGCCGAAATAACAAATGGTAATATTTTTATAGTCCGAGAATGCCAAATTCTTTTAATCACATTTCCTAAATCTGTGTATTTTCTAATTTTTTCAGAAACAGTTTTATGAATATTACAGGAATTTGGAATAGCTACATCAATGATATAAGTTATTTTTTAAAATTTTGTCATGTAAAACTATATCAGGTCTATTATGACTAATTGTTCTGTCTGTTAGTATAGTTTTATCATAATATATTTTATAAAATTCATTTTCTAAAAATGAATTTGGTTCATATTCATAATATGGTACTATATTACGGCAGTCAATCTAGTTATGTTAAATTACCAAACTTTGGTGGATTATTTTTAAAACCTGATTGTGCCTAAATGTATACTCAGACGGCGCTAATATAGAACATCCCGATATAATATGTTCTATAGTTTCCGGAAAAGCCAAACATTTTCTACATAAATCATCAATTTGATTTATATCTTTGATTATATGCTTCCTATAATTTTTAGTATTAATGACTCTATCTTGAATGGCAAGCATAAATCCTTCTATTTCTGCGCTCAACTCTCCAATACTCAACCATTTGTTTGACGAAAGTTTGTCAACATACGTTTGGTTGAGATAATTGAAGTGTTTTGCATGAATAATTTTATTTGACCAAGAATCTAATAATTCCTGGTTAGTATTTATAAGAATGTTGGCATTCTCGTCACATAAATGAAGAATGGATGCGTCTGGCGCTCGGAGCAGCCTGGCCGGTCTCGTTGTCCCTTATTAAATAAGAGGGATAATTAACATTTTGAGACCTTAAAAGTGTCAAATAATATTTATTACTCTGTGTACATTACATATGTGAACTCAAAATAATTTTATCGTAAGCAGTGTGGATGTATTACGAGTTTTAAGAATATGTGCAAATTATTATCGTGATTCATTAGATGCGAAGTGTTTAAAACCCAGGATGGGTAGCGAACATTTACCAGATATGGTAATTTGTTCGGTCGTTGAGTGTCATAGCCGTACCCCTGCGCACCCCCCGCACCTTTACTGCAACCCCGCTGCTCGTTGCTACGCCCGCATTCGCTGTATTGGCGAATGCGGGACCATATGACCCGTTCGGTGTGTGGGATACCGAAGCGGCCTTCTAAGAAACGCTCCAGAGAAGAGAACCAACTGATGATCTCTGGAATCTTTGCATCCCTAGCTGCCCCCGCTGCCAACCGCCCGCACCTGCTCCCCGCTCCTAAGCACATGGACTAGGAAGTCATGGGAATGAGCCCGCGCCCTTTGGTTTCTACCATTGCCGTACGTATGGAGTGATAGATGAAAAATTAAAATACCTAAGAGATGGTGTTTAAAACAACAATCAATAATAATAAACAGTTCACAGTGACAATTATTACAGTGTATAACGAGTATATACATTTTCGTTAGCGTTGATTACATGTTATTTTTATGGTTTCTTTGCAATTGTTGTTATGAACTGCAGATTTATTAAATATAGGTTTTGAGTATGTGTGAGTGAGATTAAGTTAGGTTAAGTTAGATTAAGTAGATTAAGTTAGATTAAGTTAGACTAAGGATGTTAAGTAGATTACTAAATACATAAGGTAAACATATTATTGGGGGGCAAGAATTCCAATAATCCATGCGCTTGATAGCTGCAAGACGAGTTGTTACCTAGCCTCCTACATAGTTAAGTAAATTAGAATACGTTCGTATAAAAAGATATTTAATTTAATTTATTGGGGGGCTAGAATTCCAACAATCCATGCGCTTGATAGCTGCAAGACGAGTTGTTATCTAGCCTCCTAAGTTATGTAATTTCTAATGTAAAATCCATGTTAATTTGTACAGCGCTCTTGAGGCGATTTTTCGCAAAAACAGCGCTATATAAGTTGTCCAAATTTATTTATTTTATTTAAGTTTTTAATCCAGCAGGGCTGGGAGGGTAGTGCAATCCCAGTCTGCCACATTACATTAAGTATAGTATAATATATTTTACAGAGTAAATAAAAATCTAAAAGAAATAAAATATGATAGCGTATTAGGTTAGGTACCATAAAAAGCAAAAAATTAAAATAAAATTCGAACATAAATAATAATAATAATGAAAATTAATCACAAAATTAAAGACAAAATAAAATTAAACAAAAATTAAACCGAAATTAAAATTTAAAAAATAAATATTAGTTTTTTATCGTCCATCAGGGAGGTCGCCTCATCATTTGCATCCATCGCTCATTCAGTGGGGAGCTGAGCCACCCGGATGCAGCCACGACAATGATGTTGTTTGATTTCCGTGTCCTGCTCCAGAAGCTGGCTAGCCGGTGGCGAAGTAATGCTGGGAATGAGTGCACCCTCCCTTCGGTGAACATCGTGGAGGCGCTGCAGAACCTCGGTAGTTGCATAAGTTGCCTGTATGCATTGTTGTAGCACACCCTCAGTTTGTCCCATTGCGCTGCTGGGTATTGCGTCCACAGTTCAGATGTGTACACAGTGTTACCGAAGCTCCCGATTTCGCGGGAGATCTCCCGAGTTTTCACTTCATCTCCCGATATACCGGAATGGCATCAAAATCTCCCGATTTTTCAAAGTTCCCAGCGATTTGTCGTTTCTCGTCAATTCTTTGTTTATGGTCCGCTCAAAAGGCAAATTATTGTCTGTGGTTAAAAAAAATATATTCCCCGGATCAGGCGCGGATCCAGCCCGAAAAAAAGGTTGTGGGCATAGCCTCGCGAAAATCGGCCAAGTTAGTGCAAGTCGGAGTACGAACTCGCTCATGAACAATCATGACTCATGAACGACTTTAGAATTTGATTATTTCCTTTTTTCTGCGCGTCAGGACTTTGGCCTTAGGAATGGAAATAATCATTGAGTGATCTTTATTTGTAAGAAAAAAATTATGTTAGGGTCATTGATATATACCTCAATGGTAAGGGTACAAATCTTGGTCGCATGCTTCAATGAGATGAGCTGCCGAGTCTGGTATGGCGTATGACCGAATTGTTTTCACATTTTCTTTTTCATTTGGTCATCCAGAGTCGATATTCATTTATAACAGTTGATTCACTATCATTAATGAGTAGACGATACATCTGGACCACTTTTTTCACTTTCAATGTCTCAATATCCATATCCCAGTCTCTAACATTTGTTTTAGGTAGAAAAACTTCCAAATAAAATAGGTGGAGTACCACCGGAGAGAATTTCTCCTCCAAATCATTAATAATGAAATCTAATAGAGGTTTGTAAATTGATTACCGAAAGTACTCTTCCACCGATTTCGCCTCATAATTGGACCTGTTTTTTTGGCCTTGGAACTGTACGTGGGGATTTTAATGTTACATCCAACTGTTTTGCTTGCTCTGTCGCATCTGAAAATAATTGCTTGAATACAGACTCAGCGTTTTGGGGTTTCGATCATAGGAAATACTTTCATGACATCCTTCAACGCATCGGTTGCTCTTTTGATGACAGCCGATGCAGTTTTCAGGAATCGGCTCAACGAAACTGTTGTTCCTAAAATTTAAAAAAAAAGTTTTATAACCCTCCTTAAAAAAAACTTCCAAAAAGTCGTTTGGAAATGTTTTGTTTTCTAGAATATCGCATAGGCATATCGATGATATTATAAAATCAGAGCTATGTAGTGTTTGCAAGAGACAGTGAGCGTCACTTGAAGTTTTATTATCTTGCCATGTCGATATTCTCTCCAGTGTAGGGTTGCCAGATGGTATCCAAAAGGAGGACATGTCCTCCTTTTCCATGTTTTGTCCTCCCTTACCTACTGTAAGTCCTCCTTTTTGCTAAACATCGGGCGGGACTGGCAGGAGGCGAAAAAGGGGTCAGGGTGGCTGAGCGGTGAGTCACCGCTCACGACAGCCTCCACGCAGAGACGCAGGCCCAGTGTTACCGAAGCTCCCGATTTTTCGGGAGATCTCTCGATTTTTCCCTTCATCTCCCGATCTACCGGAATGGCATCAAATCTCCCGATTTTTAGAATTTCTCAGCGATTTATCGTTTCCCGTCGATTTTTTGTTTATGGTTCGCTCAACAGGTAAATAATTGTCTGTGGTTAAGAAATAAAAAATTCCCCGGGTTCGGGTATTGACCAGAATAGTTACAAAATACTGCTTTCTAAGCATATCTCTGTTGTACTGAAATTATAGACTTTAATTTATACTTTATTACATAACGCCTCTTCGGCTCGAAAGATTTTTCAGTACCTTGTTCTACGAACTTTATATCTTCTTCTTTTTCTTTGCCACTTCCCACTTTAAGTGGGGTCGGATCTCCTAATCAATCTGCGCCAAGACGACCGGTCTTGGGTTGTTGGATTGGGGAAATTTTGAGCTATTTTTGCCATGCTGGTCCACCATGTCAGAGGGGGGCGTCCTCTTCCTCTTTTTATTTCAGGTATAGCTAGCGTTCTATGGCACACGTGTTCTTTGTCTCTTCTCATTACATGACCATACCACCGTAAGCGACTTTCTGTTAGTTTTTCAGGAAGGGGGGTACCTTGAAACTACCTCCTATATGTTCGTTTCGTATTTTGTCCAGTTTCGTAACCCCACCTGACCATCTAAGCATTTTCATTTCTACAACGTGCAGTTTTTGGACGTGATTTTCCTTCACTGTCCAACACTCAGCCCCATACAGCATTGCTGGTCTCACTGCAGTTTTGTATATTTTGCCTTTTGTGCGAATGGGCATGCTTGAATCGCACAGTACTCCAGTGAGTGATCGCCACTTCTGCCACGCAACATTTACTCTGTGAGATACATCGGCCTACGAACTTTATATATATATATATTTTTAATTATGACCAGCTCAGACTCTGATGCCGGCTCAGGTACGAGAAGGAGTATTACTAAAAAACAGAAAATTCCTAATATTATAACAAAAAGTGGGAAATTTTGTCCGATTATGGTGAAAGAAATATGTCAAGGCTATGGAAATTGCTTAAAAACGAAAATTTACTGAAAAAGGTTTTTCTCCACCATGGTAAATATGTGACTTTTGAGATATCCCTTTGTAGCACATAAATAGTTGCAGTCGGGACATGAAAAAGGTTTCTCTACAGTGTGAATTAGCATGTGCGTTCTTAGACGTCCCTTTTGATAACATGAATAGTTGCAGTCGGGACACGTAAAAGGTTTTTGTCCACTGTGGGTTAACATGTCATATTTTAGATGTCCCTTGCGATAACACAAACAGTGACAATCTATATAGTTACACTCAGAACATGAAAAAGGTTTTTCTTCACTGTGAATCACGCGGTAGATTTTAAAATTTCCCTTTCGAGAACTTGAATAACTGCATTCGAGACAAGAAAAAGGTTTTTCCACTGTGGGTAAAAACGTGATTTTTTTTGTTTCCAACCGCCTCATTGTAGTACATGAACAGTCGTGGTAGAAACATGTAAAAGGTTTTACGTCACCGTGAGTCAGCAAATGATTCAGCAAAGAAGTTCCTTTTTACAACATTTATGATTGCAGTTGGGACATGAAAAAGGTTTTTATCCACTGTGGGTAAGCATGTGAATTTTTAGATACCGTTTAGCAGTGCATAACTAGTCGTTATGGGGACGTAAAAAAGGTTTTTCACTACTGTGAGTCAGCAAGTGCCGTTTCAGTTTTTTTATTCGAGAAAAAGAATAGTTGCAGTCAGGACATGAAAAAGGTTTTCTGCATTGTGGGTAAACACGTGAATTTTAGATTTCTTTTCGCAGAACAGGAAAATTTGCTTTCTGAACATAAAAAATGTTTTACTACGAACTTTAGGGGGTGGGGGGGGGGGGGGGAGATAGAAGATAGAAAATAAAGCAAAATAATATTAAAAAAATCGTTTAATTTCTGAATGTCCTCCTTTTTTACAGAAAATCCTCCTTTTTAGACACATCTGTCCTCCTTTATCAAATTATCATCTGGCAACCCTACTCCAGTGTGTTACAAATTTTAACTATATTATCATCCTGGAATTGTAAATGACCGTTGTGTCTTTCAACCCACCGTGTCTTGCATTTATTTTGAATTGCCGTGCTATCAAGTTCTTCTGAGAATACTCAATGGCGTTTTGCAGAATCGTTAGCAAATGCTACGATTTTTTCACTATCCCAGTTGTGTTTCTACACGAAGCGGACATTTGATGACTTGGCCAAGGAGTAATTTAAGACATGATTGCTACAAGTAGGTACCTACAACATATTGCGTGAATGGCTTTTTTAGAGAGTTCCTAAACAGCACCTTTTGCGTCCGATACAATTATTGAACAGCTGTCAGTTCCTATCCCTACACAAAAAGCTAGATCTATATCAAATTTGTAGCAAACATTTTCCACGATTTTCGCTAATGCGGTGCCTGTTAACCGTAATTCTATTGTGTCGTCTAAGCTATTTCTTTCTTCACATTGAAGCATTTTCAGCATTTCATAAGCGTCGCAGAAGCATACAAAATCTTCCTCCATCCTTAAAGTATCTGAATGATGACTCATCTGTTCGGTATGAGAAATATCTGTAGTCAAGTCGAAAAGAATAGCGAAAAACTTAGCTTTTTGGAAAACAGCAAAAGAAAAAATAAAGAAAATTGTATTAGGTATGTTAACATATAAATGATGTTAAACAAGATCTCAGGGTGACAGCCACGAAGAAGAAAACAACTAAGCAATAAAGCTTTTTGGTTTTTTACGTACCTACAGGTAAGTTTTACTGCTAAAATATAATAATATTATATATTTTTGAATGTAGCTATAACTCTGTGGTTATCCATTATAGAAAAATGAAACAATACAACTTTGTATAAACAACTTATATAATGCGTAAATCCGACCGGTTTCGGAACAAACAAAGTGGTTTATACAAAGTTGTATTGTGTCATTTTTCTATAATAATATATTTTTTTTTTTTTTTTTTTTTTTTTTTTTTTTTTTTTTTTTTTTTTTTTTTTTTTTTTATTAAGGAGAAAAAACAGATACAGATGTCAATTGACAAGAATATGCAAAACAATTAATAGAGAATTCACCTGCATCCAAACTATTTCTCACGAATTAACATTAACAGCAGATAAAAACATACAAATATTTTAACCTTTAAATACGGAAAAGACGTATGTATATACATAAGTAAATATTATTTTACAAATAGAGAGATGAAAAAAAAAATGCGCAATATCCTTTTAAAAGTTTACAAATTGTTTTTGGAAAAATTTTGATAGTAAGACCAAATATATATATAGATATAGATAAAAAATAATGTCATACAGAAATTAAAAAAAAGAAAGGTAGTTAAAATTATAAACCAAGTAATGTCTAAGTTATTGTACTTTGTAGGAAAACAGCCTTTAATTTTCTACTAAAAGTACTGCGCGTATCAAAAAATAAGTCGGAATCCTTGAGGTTTTGATTTAGATTAAACGATTCGCACATTCTTCTGATTGGATCCCTGACACCAGCATTTGTACGCGTCCGGCTAATGTGGAATAAGTCGTTAAGCCTTGTTACTCTGGGTGGTATTTTGAAGTTTATTAGTTTCAGTAGGTCAGGACAGTCGATAACGTTATTGCAGATTTTATAAAGCGTCATGAGGTCAAGGTATGTTCGCCGGTTAGTTAGAGTGGAGACGTTATAATTCGAGAGCATATTTATGTACCCCCGTTTAGGTGCGTTCATTCTGTAATTTAGGTATTGCAGAAATTTCTTTTGAATACTTTCAATGTTGTCTTTATAGACACCGTAAAGTGGTGTCCATATGGAGGTGCAGTATTCAAGTTGAGAACGGACCAGCGTGTAGTAAAGTAGAAGATAAGTTTCAGGTTTTCGAAATTCGCGGCTGTTTCTGATGACAAACCCTAGCATGCGGTAAGCTTTATTCACAATATTCTCAATGTGCGCATCGAAATGGAGTTTAGAATCAAAAAGGACGCCTAGATCTTTTATACAGTGAACGCGCTCGAGTAAATAGTTACCAATACAATAATTGTGTATAATAGCGTTGTGATTTTTAGTGAAGCTTATTTGTTTACATTTGTTGTAACTTAGGTAAATTTTGTTTTCATTGCAAAATGCTTCGAACCTTACTAAGTCGCTTTGGATGAGCAGACAATCGTTTAAATTCCTAACAATGGCAAATATTTTTATATCATCGGCGTACAAAAGAAATAAACAATGCATGAAACATTTAGTAACAGTGTTAATAAAAAGTATAAATAACAGCGGACCCAGGATTGACCCCTGTGGTACGCCAGAAGTAACTGGTTCCCACGTAGAAGTATGTCCTCGTAATGATACAGTTTGCTGTCTTTTTGTCAAATATGAGACAAACCAACGTAATAAGTTTCCCCTAATTCCGTTGAACATAATTTTTTTAATAAGAATAAGGTGGTCAACCTTGTCGAAAGCTTTTTTGAGATCGCAGTATATTGCATCTACCTGGTGGCCTCGATCCATGCTAGTGAATAAGAAATTTGAGTAAATTAGTAAATTACTCATGGTAGATTTGCCTTTTACAAACCCGTGTTGTTGTTCTGTAATTTTGGCGGCAAGCTGGGGATATATATTATCATGGACAAGTCTTTCTAAGAGTTTAGGGATCGCCGAGAGAATGGATATTGGCCTATAGTTTTCGACTTTTTGACGTGAGTCACTCTTATGGACTGGTATAATATAAGCCAACTTCCACCTATCAGGGAAAACCCCGTTACTCAGGCATTTATTATATATTATGGTAAGTGGAACATACAGTGACGACGCAGCAGATCTGAGGAAAAACGCCGGTATTCCATCGTGACCCGCACCTTTGTTTATATCTAACGACTTTAAACTTGATAGCACTTCTTGTTCCGTTAGTTCAATGGTGTGAATGTACGTAAGTCCAGAGTCCCGAAACGAGGCCTCAAGTTGGTCAATGTTAATTGAGTCATTGATAGAGGAGGGTTCAAATGTTGACTTGAAGAACTCAGAGAACATATTACAGATTTCTTGGGCATCATTAGATTTGCGCCCTTCGTAGGACATAGTAGCAGGATATCCATCAGATGATTTTAATGAGGATATGTATGACCAAAAACATTTAATATTATTTTGCAATGAACTTTCGATGTTGTCGAAAAATAACTTTCGAGATTCACTAGCCAATTTTTTGTATGTAGCACGTAAGAAGGAAAATTTACGATAGTCAGAAAGGCCTTTATATGTCTTCCATTTGAGCCAAACTTTATCTTTTTTTCGTGATAAACTAATAAGTTCGGGAGTAAACCATATGGGGAATTTGTCATTTCGTCGTGCCAATACTGGAATAAACTTATCAATTACATTGTTCATTATTAAATAGAATCGATCAACTGCTTCTTCGGCTGATAAATTTGCGGTTTTAGATAACCAATCAATACAATTAATGTCGTTATTAATCTGAGTATAATCAGCTTTCCTGAAATTGCGCCTACGCTCTTTTTTGTAATTGATTTTTGGTTGAGCGGGGGATATGTCAAATTCAAGGGCTGGGTGGTGTCTGTCCTCTGAAAGCAGAGGGTCGTTGCTACGTGTAACATTTGTTTCGCGACTATAGAATATGAGGTCTAAGTATTTTTCATTATGGTTAGGTATACAATTATATTGGTGCAAGTTCATCAATGACATTGTTTGAAGCAAAGTTTGCGATGCAGCCGTGTTTGAGGAGGCGAGACCTTGACTGCAGCCTTCAGAAAATGACCAAGTAAGAGAAGGTAGGTTCATATCTCCTATTACGCAAAACATATTATTTGGCTCAGATGAAAATACAGATTCCAGGTTTTTGGAGAAAATATCATAAATCGTTGGTGGCGAGACAGGAGGTATGTATACTGCACATATGATGAGATTGAAAGACCTTACCGGAATAGATACGAAGATTTGTTCAATTTGACTGTTTTCCCACTCATCGAGCCGGGAAGCTGCGAGCTCTTTGCGCACTGCTATCAGCACACCGCCTCCGTCCATCTTACCAGTAAGTATACGGTCCCTATCTCGTCTGAGCACCGTGTATCGCGAATCTATGAATTCAGCCGTATTTACACTTGCTACAAGCCATGTTTCAACTAGCACTATAACGTCATAATTATTCGATAATATATTAGTTAATAGCCCCTGAGTTTTGGTCCTAATACCACCACAGTTCTGGTAGTAAACGGAGATAGATGATGAGATCATTTCACCAGAGTAAGAGTGTCTTTTGACTTATTCCACAATCGCGGGAGTGATACGTTATGTGGGACATACAAGGTATCGAATTTACATATAAAACATAGATTACTCATTAGATTAAGGAGTATAAGATATGTCAACATTTTACAAAGTGAATTAATATGCAAGAAACATGATATTGATATAAAGTTATAGGGGTATTGCGCAGTAAACAGAAATATAAAATAGCTTTGAAAAAAACAAATAAATAAGCAAATAAATAAATATTACATATAGATAGGTATAAAATACATGAACTAAACCTAGACTTTTTATAAACAACTGGTCATAAGTATGTATTTTATATTTTTAGCTACCAATGAAAATATCAAGCACACCAGCAAATGTTAGCAAGGCCCAATGCCTTATTTTGAACTTCTTCAGTGTTTAAATTGACCAAATTCCTTAAAAACGTAAACTTAGGTACTATAAAAATTTTTCTTCAATATATGACTTTTTAGATATCCCTTTGTAGCACAAGAGTAGTTGCAGTCGGGACATGAAAAAGATTTTTTCCCATTGTGGAAAAACAAGTGATGTTCAAGACTTCCCTTTGAAGAACACGAATAGTTGCAGTCAGGACACGAAAAAGGTTTCTCTCCACTGTGAATAAGCGAGTGCGATCTTGGAACTCCGTTTTCAGAACATGAATAGTGGCAATCGGGACATGAAAAAGATTTTTCTTCACTGTGGGTAAAAATGTGACATTTAAGTTGAAATTTTGTAGAGGATGTATATTTGCAGTTAGGACACGGAAATTGTTTTTATCCACTATGGGAAAACATGCGATTTTTTTTAGACTTCTCTTCGTAGTACATGCATAAAAACACTAAGAACATGAAAAAGGTTTTCCTCCACTGTGAATTTTTAAATCATTCTTTCGAGAACTTGAATAACTGCATTCGGGCCAAGAAAATGGTTTTTGTCCGCTGTGGGTAAACAAGAAGATTTTTTGGTGCCTCTTTGTAGAACATGAATAGTCGCAGTACGAACATGTAAAAGGTTTTATGTTTTTGTGAGTCAGTAAATGATTTCTATAAAGTTCCTTTGTGCAACACGAATAATTGCAGTCGGGACATGAAAATGGTTTTTGACCACTGTGGGTAAACATGTGAATTTTAGATTTCTCTTTGAAGTTCACGAATAGTTGCAGTCGGAACATGAAAAAGCTTTTTCTCCACTGTGAGTCAGCAAGTGACTTCTTAGATATCCCTTTTGTGAACACGAACAGTTGCAGTCAGGATATGAAAAGGTTTTTCTTTTCTGTGAATCATACCGTGGATTTTAAAATCTTCGGTTTGAGAACTTGTATAACTGCATTCTGAACACGAAAAAGGTTTTACTCCACTATGAGTCAGCTTGTGAATCATAGTGGAGTAAAGTGTTGCTCCACAGGGAAATCATAGAAAAATCACTTTCCTCAGGGCGTTCTCAGTGGAGCTAATATAAAAAAGTATGTGTTGTAAAACCATGTAGGTATATTATAGGTAAGAAGGTGTTAAATTGTGGAGATCCGGAAGGAATCCAAAGCCAATAAAAATAATTGTATTTTTTAAATATTTATAAATAACAATACGGATAAATTAAATAAATACTGTAAAATTTTAAGGTAAGGAACTGGTAATGAAAGACTCTTCTTCAGGACAATTTTTAAGGGACTCTTGAGTTTATTGATTCTATTTCCAATTACATTTTAATAACCGGAAGATACAAACTACCCGAGACAGACCAAGGAGTTACTAGTTAATTAAATGTGGTTTCAGCGAAGCGAAGAGGAGAAAGAGGGTAAATCAACCTAAAAAACAGCTATTTATAGAATAATATCCTGGCCTGACCAGAGTTTTGTACCTTCTGACATCTGTTGACAATTTATCTAACTAGCTATGAGAGCTCTCACCTAATGTTTTATGTAGGATCTCGAGAGGTGTGAGTCCTGGCTAAATATAGTTAAATTCTAAGGTCTGAAGTTCAGACAAATACTATACGTACGCATTTCTGCAATGCAATACACACATCTGCCGATTTGCCGGATCTGCCCTGATGATGGACACTGCAACTCTGTTCGAAACGTTGGCTTAGGAAGGAGGTGGCGCAAGAAGGCGTAACACCCCACAAACAAATATAGAAAATAATTTTGGCCGTGAAAATCTAAAAAACGAACTTACCCAATATACGCATGTATTGCGAGTTGGAAGTCTCTTGTTTTATTTATTACCGCAAACGCGATTAAAGCAAGAAAACTGGTATTAAAGCGACTTTCCAGTACCTACTTTGTGCAATTTAATTGGGACTTTCAGGTAAAAAGTCACTTGGGTGATTCGTAACGTTTAGGGAGGGAAAGGGGGTTAAAAATCTTAAAAATTTGCGTTAGGTAATACTTGAACTCCCCTTATCTATTAGTAGACGCCACAAAAACCTCCCCAAGAAAACTAACTTTTTGGTACCTACACCACACAAACAAACAATAAAACCAATAAACAATGCAACAAGTTTTTTTCGTTATTTGTTTTTGGGGTGATATTCGGTGGTGCGCCACCTCCTTCTTGAGCCAACGTTTCTGACAGCGTTGCAGTGTCCGGCAGATCCGGTAGATCACACATCTACCGAATCTGCCGGATCTGCCCTGATGATGGACACCACAACGCTGTCCGAAACGATGGCTCAAGAAGGAGGTAGGTTTTGGCCGTGAAAATCTTAAAACGTATCCAATGCAACAAGTGTTTTATTGCATCACACGTAACTTCGTTTTATTATAAAAAAAGTATTTTTTTTAGATTCGTTCAGGATACCTATGTTTGATGGTACAAACAAATTATGCACTCGGCCAATAGTCATTTTTTTACAATACAAGTATTCATGTGCCAAAAAGAAACAGATATTTTGTTGTCAAAAATGTGACAACGTGTCAGCATATCGTCAATGGCTGTTTGCTGCGTTTCGAATTATGCATGATTCATGATTGATTGTGTTTTTTTTTTAAATTGTTTTAAGGCATAGCGTTAATTATCATCAGCCTCGATGGACCGTGAAAGTGTGACGTTACAAGTCTATAAGCCCGCCTTCCACTACGAGCGGAGCGGGATTAGGGTTGTGGGCATGCCCACCGTGCCCACAACGGTGGATCCGCGCCTGCCCCGGATTCGGGTATTGACCAGAATAATTACAAAATTCTGCAATCTAAGCATATCTCTATTATAGACCCATACAAACCGATCATCGATCATTTATGAATTATGAGCTGGAAATTATAATTTATTACGTAACGGAGGGGTGTCAAAGTGGATTTTTAAGGGCGATTTATAAGATTTTGCGTGTGTAAGCGGGCCAGTCTCAAAATTAAAACCCATGCTCAATTGTTTAAATCTTTATTTAGTTAGATATGTAAGTACCTAGTTATTATAAATTTTCATAAGTTAAAAAGGAGGGTAAAATGGTAAATTATCTTGAGCCAGACACCAGGTTAGCGATTTGTGATACGAGATCTATTTCATACGAGATGTGCTGTCAGATTTGTGCATAGATTTCTGCAACTTTGTCTAATTTTCTATGGTCGTCGAAATGTCAATGGCCTCTTCAATGCTAATTTCGCCGGTTTTCAGTAGTTTAAAACACGAAATACTGTAAGAATGCATGATTATTTATCCACTAATGTATGTTTAAAGTTGTATACCGAGGATTTGACGTTTGCAAAATTTCGTTTCAATTCAAATTCGCATGAATTAGGTAGTTTGTCAAAATTAACCTAAAAACCTATTTTTTTGTACGTAAATAGTTGTTTCTTCTACTAATTTTTGAAATGAAGTGTAATTTCCATAATCTTTGCCTAAAAGTGCGGCGGTTAGCGGTTTTTTCGTCCCCAAATATTCAATTGTTCTACAGATGTAGATTTGCCATCGAGATATGTATTAAAGTTAATTTAACGAAACAATTCTTTAAATTAAGCTCATATTTCTTCAACAGATGTCTAGTTCGAGTAGGAGGCGTGTGTCGAGCGGGCAGCTGGAGACCATGATAAGTCGGCTGGAAGAGAGACCAGCAATGGCTTCAGGGCGACACCAGGGAAAAGATGGCCGCATCATTAACGAATCGGCGTGGTCTTCCCTGGCGGTTGACTTGAATGCCATGGAGCTGGGGTGCACGAAGAGTGGCGACAGGTGGTAACAGGTATGCACTCATTATATTATTATCACTATTATGTTTCTATTATTACAACCAGTCACGGACTTCAATTGGATTACGGATTGAAATAAAATTTTTATTTTTCAACATTCTTTATTGATATACATAATTTGAATTTTATTATATTTTCTGTAGTACAAAAATGTCTCTTTATTTCAGACATGAGGGATCAACAAAACGCTGTTAAAAAAAAGGCATCCGGCTTGCGATCCGAGATGTTGAAGACCGGAGGTGGCCCCAGCCGGGCACAGCCCTTGACTCCGTTGGAGGAAAGGGTCCTGGCTATCATTTCGGCCGAGGCAGTATATGGGTGTACTGCCACGGAGTCCGTACCTGTAAGTTAACTAATTATTACTGTAATTTGGAAGTATTTCACCATCCTCTTGATAGCTTACCAATAGGCCATAGGAATATGTATATTTTCGAATTCCAGTTTAAGATTTATTTCCTTATAAAGTCGGAGCTTACTATTCTATACCTACTCGAACTTAAGAACGGTGACTACAAATCGGATAAGTTAGCCAAGTTTTCTACCTATAGCGAAGTATTTATTCATTATTTATTAGTATACATTATCCTATGGTGAAATACCCCCTAATTAAGTTATTATCATCTCTTAAGCTTAATAATATAGTTATATTATTATGAAAAACATGTTGACATAAAGGTGTAGCTGGAGAATATGTTATATAATAATAGACTGAGTTGTTTGGCGGTCCGTTCTCTCTGCCTACCCCTGCGGTGAAATGACTTGATGGTTAGACAGTTAGTAAAGTATCAACGGTTCCTGCTTTTAGTTTGCTAATTGTTTAGAACTTCATTGTTGATATCATTCATCGACGTGCAATATAAAAGTACTATGTGACCCGGTCACACGATGCTGTGGCTAACGAAACACAACGCCATTACCCAACCTTTATAACCAACGCCATCTGTTAATTTGGATACATATCAAATCCACACCGCCCGCTTGCCAGCCTGCTCCCTTTATATATTATATTATTACAGCACCCTTGATCATCCAATTATTATGGTATCAACCAATTTACACAAATCCTTGATGCCTAAACCTACCTCATGAATCACTCTATCTATTGGTGAAAACCTCATGAAAGTCCATTGCGTAGTTTAAAAGATCTAAGCGTACTGAGAGCGGGAGCGACTTTGCTTTATACTGTGTAATAGATAACTGCTTGTGGTATATTTAAAAGAGAATACAAGAGTGTGCATTGCTCAGTTATTTTCATGATACAAGATAAGCTAATACCTTTCGACTGTTGTTGCAGATTGATTTCATAGTGGAAACAAGTACACCACCATCATCACCACTACCGGAGGTGGAACACTTGCTACAACTGGAAGTGGAGTACGTGGCCCCATGTCCCGTAGAGGCAGTCCCGCTTGCAAGTAACCGTAAGTAATAAAGCACTGAAATACTAAGTAGTGAAGAGTGTTTGGAAATACTATAAAATGGTATGTGACAAATAACAAACTTTGGGCGTGTGTAGTACAAACATAGTACAAATGTTGGGCGCGTGTTTCCTGACTATCACCGGTGCCGAGGGGATCAATGACGCTAGTTCCTCTTCCATTGTAATACCGATAGAACAAGGACAGCTTTCCCACCTGATGCCTGTGCTCTAAAGATTGCAGTCCGTCTGTTAAGATGGGAGAATCTATCAAACAGACCGCCCGTTTCTGCAAGAGTCAAGGGTTTTTTAGGTATTTTGGAGCTCCAGACCAGAGGTGGCTGCCAAATTCAACAGTGGGGCGCACTTGCGATTTGTCCAGGGTTAGCAGTTGTGTACTATTAAAGTATCTGCGGGCCCTGTACAGTATGCCCTTATTCCTTTTGAAGGTTGTTGTAGTTTCATTTCCTATTGGAATCGTGGACTCCGCCATCATCATCATCACTGGAAATGGAGCAAGTTAACGTCCCATGTTCCAAGCACCGATGAGGCAGTCCCTCTTTCAAATGCCCGTAAGGGTATTTGAAATACGGGGGCTCCATCGAAACCAGAGTTGGCCTCTCAGAAACTGGGCATACTGTACAGGGCCCGCAGATACTTTAATAGTACACAACTGCTAACCCTGTACAAATCGCAAGTGAGCCCCACAGTTGAATTTGGCAGCCACCTCTGGTCTGGAGCTCCAAAATACCTAAAAAAAACCCTTGACTCTTGCAGAAACGGGCGGTCTGTTTGATAGATTCTCCCGTCTTAACAGACGGACTGCAATCTTTAGAGCACAGGCGTCAGGTGGGAAAGCTGTCCTTGTTCTATCGGTATTACAATGGAAGAGGAACTAGCGTCATTGATCCCCTCGGCACCAGTGCATAGTCGGGAAACACGCCAAACACGCGCCCCACATTTGTACACGGTTGACATTAGTCACATGAGAACGGGTCGTTTCTATGACTCGTTTTTGAGTTCAACGGCTCGGCTGTGGAACGATTTGCCGGCCTCTGTGTTTCCCCCTCCTACAACATGGGTCTCTTCAACCCCTTCCTTTCCTCAAAAAGATCCTCCACACAGCATCTTCAAAGATGACATAGGCCCTGAGGGAAATAATTTTCCTCAGGATCTCCTGTGTGGAGTTAATGTAAAAAAAGTACTTTAGCACTGAAATAATAAATAATAATGAGAGTTTGGAAATAATATTAAATAAATGGATTGAGACAAATAACAAATGTTAAAATAATTAATTATTGATTATTTTGTTTCAGCTAATAGAAAAGTTCTCCACAGAAGAGTGTTTCCTGTTGGTTGAGGAAAGTAGAGTGGAGAGCGAGGTGAGGGGAGAGGCAAGAGAGGAAAGGTGGCTTCGTCTGGAAGAGAGGTGGGAGAAGAGAGAGGAGAAGGACCTCTGCATGGAGGAGAGTAGTAATTTTAAAGAAGTATTTGCTTATCCTTGAAAGAATTTGTAGATTCATGTAATTATGCTACACACAGCTGTGTATCGCAAACGGCTGTTAGTCGTCATATCAGTCCAGTTGTGTTCTTATTGCATTCCTATTGGATAGTTTATTGGCAGAGTACATAGACAGTATGTAAACATACAACGATATAAAGTTAAACAAAGGGTATGTTTTAGTAAAAAATATATTTTGTTGCAAATCCCAAAAATGGTGTACGGTGTGTGATTCTGAAACAAATAAAATATACCTCATTAGTTGTATAATATATTATGTATTGTTATTTATTTTAGACTTAATGAAAAATTTCAATTTCCAGGAGTGGTAGGATGCATCGAAGGCATTTCTACTGCGTCCGTACATGATAATGCCACTTTTAAATGCAGTTCCCGGTATGCAAAAATCCACATATGTATATAGAATATACATTGCAAGGCCTGGAAATGCATTGAGCATTACTTTGGTCTTTTTTTTACATGAATACCGCACAAGAATCCCGAACAGCTCCCGTCTGGAGCCAGTGAGACTATGGCATCCCCAATTGGGGTATGTCGTGAAGCTGAAGGTAGCGGGAAGGGGAAGAAGATGGGGAAGAGGAAAGTGGGCAAGTACCTGGCTATTCAGATCTGGTCACCAAACACAGCTAAAGCCATTTCAAGCAACGTTTCAATTCTGAATGGTGGTCTTACACCAGGGCGATACTGAGAGTATCTTCCACTCTGGAACATGCCCCAAATATAATATATATTATTTTTAATTAATTAATTGTGAAACACCAGAAAATCAATGTGGATTGATGCTACGTTTGATGATTTAGCAGAGGTGCCCGCGTTCATGGGGTGAGGTTTGTCTAGGTCGTTGAGGCGGATGACCAGGACACACTGAACCTCAGATTCCTACCCACCCCTTAAACCCTTTTCCTTCCCACAATTTTCCTCTCCTTCCTTTCCTTAAAAAAACCCTCTACACAGCATCCCCAAAGATGACACAGACCCTGAAGGTCATGTGAAAAAAAAAAAAAAAAAATTATTTGCGCATGCCGAGTTCAAACCTGCGACCTTCGGATTGTGAGTCAAGAGTCTTACCTCGGAACCACGCTAACACTCGGGACACACCTAAGAAGCTGTATACTCAAACATCGGGTACTTCATTATACTCCCCTGATGACTATTAAAATTATAAAAGCCAGAACCAGCAGACTTGTGTGTCGAAGATAATTTGAGGCGAATTGCTGAAGGACTCCATGCAGATGACGACAACCTTGATGATAACAAGGTCAAATTGCTAGGAGTAGGATTGTCACCAATTTATATAAAAATGTATAAGCGCATTTTTATAAATTTATCATCTTACTTATCTAATCATCTTTTAAAGGTTGCAAACATTCATTTAAAATTACCTGCATTATCAGCCTACTCTCCATTAGGCTGAGCTTCTTCTCTTCTCTCTCTCTCTCGCCTCTCTTCTTGCCTCTCCTCTCTCTTCTCCCTCCTCTCTTCCAGGCGGAGCCGCTTCTCCTCTCTTGACTCGCACCTCACCTCTCTCGCCTCTCTGCTTTCCTCTAACAATATCAAACGCTCTTCTACGGAGAGCGCCTTTCTATTCGCTGAAACAAAATAGTCAATAAATATTTTAACGTTTGTTATTTGTCACATACCATTTTATAGTATTTCCAAACACTCTCCACTACTTAGTATTTCAGTGCTTTAGTACTTACGGTTACTTGCAAGCGGGACTGCCTCTACGGGATATGGGGCCACGTACTCCACTTCCAGTTGTAGCAAGTGTTCCACCTCCGGTAGTGGTGATGATGGTGGTGTACTTGTTTCCACTATGAAATCAATCTGCAACAACAGTCGAAAGGTATTAGCTTATCTTGTATCATGAAAATAACTGAGCAATGCACACTCTTGTATTCTCTTTTAAATATACCACAAGCAGTTATCTATTACACAGTATAAAGCAAAGTCGCTCCCGCTCTCAGTACGCTTAGATCTTTTAAACTACGCAATGGACTTTCATGAGGTTTTCACCAATAGATAGAGTGATTCATGAGGTAGGTTTAGGCATCAAGGTATTGTGTAAATTGGTTGATACAATAATAATTGGATGATCAAGGATGCTGTAATAATATAATATATAAAGGGAGCAGGCTGGCAAGCGGGCGGTGTGGATTTGATATGTATCCAAATTAACAGATGGCGTTGGTTATAAAGGTTGGGTAATGGCGTTGTGTTTCGTTAGCCACAACATCGTGTGACCGGGTCACATAGTACTTTTATATTGCACGTCGATGAATGATATCAACAATGAAGTTCTAAACAATTTGCAACTAAAAGCAGGAACCGTTGATACTTTACTAACTGTCTAACCATCAAGTCATTTCACCGCAGGGGTAGGCAGAGAGAACGGACCGCCAAACAACTCAGTCTATTATTATATAACATATTCTCCAGCTACACTTTTATGTCAACATGTTTTTCATAATAATATAACTATATTATTAAGCTTAAGAGATGATAATAACTTACTTAGGGGGTATTTCATCATTCTCTTGATAGCTTATCAGTAAGATAATGTATACTAATAAATAATGAATAAATACTTCGCTATAGGTAGAAAACTTGGCTAACTTATCCGATTTGTAGCCACCGTTCTCAAGTTCGAGTAGGTATAGAATAGTAAGCTCCGACTTTATAAGGAAATAAATCTTAAATTGGAATTCGAAAATATACATATTCCTATGGCCTATGGGTAAGCTCTCAAGAGGATGGTGAAATACTTCCATATGACATTAATAATTAGTTAACTTACAGGTACGGACTCCGTGGCAGTACGTCCATATAATGCCTCGGCCGCAATGATGGCCAGGACCCTTTCCTCCAACGGAGTCACGGCTGTGCCTGGCTGGGGCCACCTCCGCTCTTCATCATCTCCGATCGCAAGCTAGATGCTTTTTTTTTACGCCATTTCTGCGATCCCTCCACGTCTGAAATAAAGAGACATTTTTGTACTACAGAAAATATAATAAAATTCAAATTATATCAATAAAAAATGTAAATATAATTTTTTTATTTCAATCCGTAATCCAATTGAAGTCCGTACCTGGTTGTAATAATAGAAACATAATAGTGATAATAATATAATGAGTGCATACCTATTGCCACTTGTCGCCACTCTTCGTGCACCCCAGCTCCATAGCATTCAGGTCGACCGCCAGGGAAGACCACGCCAATTCGTTATTGATGCGGCCATCGTTTCCCTGCTGCCGCCCCGAAGTCATTGTCGGTCTCTCTTCCAGCCGACTAATCATCATCTCCAGCTGCCCGCTCGTCGCACGGCTCCTACTAGACATCTGTTGAAGAAATAGGAGCTTAATACATATCTCGATGGCAAATCTACATCTGTAGAACAATTGAATATTCGGGGACGAAAAAACCGCCAACCGCCGCACTTTTAGGCGAAGATTATGGAAATTACACTTCATTTCAAAAATTAGCACAAGAAACAACTATTTACGTACAAAAAATAGGTTTTTAGGTTAATTTTGACAAACTACCTAATTCATGCGAATTTGAATTGAAACGAAATTTTGCAAACGCCAAATCCTCGGTATACAACTTTAAACATTAGTGGATAAATAATCATGCATTTTTACAGTATTTCGTGTTTTAAACTACTGAAAACCGGCGAAGCTAGCATTGAAAAGGCAATTGACCATAACAGTTGACCAAATTGACATTTTGACAACCATAGAAAATTACACAAAATTGCAGAAATCTATGCACAAATCTGACAGCACATCTCGTACGAGATAGATCTCGTATCACAATAATTAGGAAATCGCTCTTCTGACTTCTCTTATTTTTTAATACGGGTGTCATATTCGTGGTAAGTAGTTATTTTAAGAATCAATTGGAGATGCTCATCCGTAAACCTTGAGCGATGTTTGTTCTTATTTATTTTCAAAACGGAAAACATCCGCTCGCTTAAATAGGTACTACCGAACACTCACAGAATAAGTGCTGGATGCTTACTTATATTTGGATATAACAATTTGGGAGGCGGGAATGGGTACCGCCGCCCCGGGAACCTTTATTGGATAACCAACACCTCTGCCATAGGTTACCCCAAGTGGTTCGCTACGTTTGGTGATTTAGCAGGGGTGCCCGGGTTCATGGGATGAGGTTTGTCTAGGCCTGATGACCAGGACACACTAAACCCCAGATTCCTACCCACCCCTTACACCCTTTTCCTTCCCAGAACTCTCCTCTCCTTCCTTTCCCTAAAAAAACCCTCCACACAGCGTCCCCAAAGATGACATAGGCCCTCAGGGAAATTATTTTCCTCGGGGCCTCCTGTGTGGACTTCATGTAAAAAAAAAATATTAACAACATATTTAAAGCAATTTTTTTAGGTTAACATTTTGGCAAGGATTAAACTTCAAACATTCATTAAAAAAGGTTTTTTTCCCCTGTGAGACGGCTTGCGGACTTTTAAATGTTCCGTTTGAGAACATGAAAAGTTGCAGTCGGAATATGAAAAAGGTTATTTTCACTGTGAGACGGCTTGTGGACTTCTAAATGTTCCTTTTGAGAAGATGAATAGTTGCAGTCGGAACATAAGAAAGGTTTTTCTCCACAGTGAGTCTGCATGTGGATTTTAAATTGTCACTTTCGAGAACATGAATAGTTGCAGACGGAACATGTCAAAGGTTTTCTCCACTGTGAGACGGCTTGTGGACTTTTAAATATTCCTTTTGAGAACGTGAATAGTTGCAGTCGGAACATGAAAATGTTTTTTCTCCACTATGAGTTCACTTGTGAGTTTTTAACGTCTCCTTTTTAGCACAAAAATAATTGCAATCGGAACATACAGAAGGTTTTTTTCCACTGCGAGACGGCTTGTTGATGATATAAAAATTGTCACTTTCGAGGACATGAATAGTTGCAGTCGGAACATGTAAAAGGTTTTCTCCACTGTGAGACGGCTTGTGGATTTTAAATTGTCACTTTATAGAACATGAATAGTTGCAGTCGGAACATGTAAAGGGTTTTCTCCACTGTGAGACGGCTTGTGAACTATTAAATGTTCCGTTTGAGAACATAAATAGTTGCAATCGGAACATAAAAAAGGTTTTTCTCTACATTGAATTGTGAATATTAAATTGTGACTTTCAAGAACATGAATAGTTGCAGTCAGAACACGAAAAGGGTTTTTCTCCACTATGACACGGCTTGTGGACTTTTAAATGTTACTTTTAAGAAAAAGAATAGTTGCAGTCGGAACATGAAAATGTTTAATGGTTAAATTTTAATCTAATATAACTCCTAAGTATTTCATAGCAGTAATAATTTCAATTTCAATAACAATTTTAATATGATCCATGCACTTTCTTTTTGTTTTTGATGATTAGACTGAGATATTAGTAGGTATTTCGATAAAGGATTACTAAACAGTGTATCGTTATCAAGTATCTGTCGCCAGGTGAGAGGTGTTTTGAAAAAGCCCATGAGGTGGTTAATTGGTTCCTTAATAAAATTAAAATTATTACTTATTGATTAAAAGATTGTTACTTATATGAACGTTGTTCACTTTTAAAAGAAAGTAGGTATTAAATGAATTTGGTGTATCGTTAAGTGACGGGTGACAGTTCACAAAATTTCGTGCTGAGTTGCCAGACGTGAAATAAGTCCCCGTTGAACGTTAGGGAAAATTGCGTTATTCCACAGGCAACATCTACAGCAGTGTTTTTCAATCTGTGGGTCGCGACCCCCGGGGGGGTCGCGAAGTATTACTCGGGGGTCGCCGGCAAAATGAAAAAATGTGAGGTTCTAACTACAATAAAAACACTATTTCAGTGAGAAGGCTGGGCTTGTTTATTTTTCAAAAATATTTCAAATCGTGGTGATATATTTGATATTGTGGCAGGGTATTTATATAAGAAAATAGTCTTTAGGCGTTGTTCAGTTTATTTCTCTTATATAGGGTTCACAGCTTATAGTAAAAACAGAGTACAGAACCGTTTTAGCACAAAGTAAAATCACTCACAGCCTTACTAAAAAACTCAGTGAAAATTTTATTCAATTGACAAACGGCCGCGGATGTGAAAACATTACTAATTAAAAAATTGTTCATGGAAAAAAATACACTTGGTTTACACGGCCTGAGGGGGTAGTTTATCTCTGTTTTATCAATGATCTTTGAACGAAATTTGAAATTTTTGCAAAGTATTTTGAATGTTCTATAGATATTATTTTTGAAGGTGTCGTAAAAACAAATACCATTTATGAAAACTAGATAAAATTACCTTTTAGATTTGTATATTTGAAATACACTTTAGTTTTCAAAAACTGACATATTTTAAGATTCAAACTCGGAAAAAAATGTAAAAAAAATACTTACCAAAACATGTTTGACCAAAATGTAGAGAAATTAAAAAAAAATCAAAATTTAAAAAACACAGTCCTTTTATGTAATAAATTTGAAAGGAAACTATCACCTCACTTTTTCCTCGTGCATACAATAAAAGAATAATAAAAAATTTCTAAGGTTTTTTTATTGCCAAAAAAATAACTTAGAAATAATACTGACTTTTAAAACAGATTTATTGCATCTCTAAAGACGTTAATTTCTTTTTATACGTTTACAAACACATGTATTAGATATTAATATTATAAAAAATTATCACTTTTAAGGAATTCTCTTAAAATAAAGATCTTAAAATGTTAATTTTATCTTTTATGTAACCTATAAAACAGTATTCTGACAGTTCAACTTTGAAAGTACGGCGTTTGTACAATAACTTGATTAAACTTATTTAAACCACACAAATAATACGGTATATATATTAATTATATGAATAGAACAGTTATTTCGTCACTACAATAGAAATTATTAAGTAAAATCACAACATCTAACAAAATTTTCGACATCCCGCCTGATCCGGCCATAAACACACCTGGGCTTGGTTTTCAAGCTGCGTGTTCATCGCGGGCCGTTGATGCACACGCGCGCCAATAATGCTCCTGGCGGAGAATAATTAAAACAACATTTTTTCCTACTAAATTATAACCATTTGCGACGTTGTCAGATCTTTAAGCATTTTAACAGCGTGAGCACGCAAGAAACGTTATTGGTAATAAAACGTGATTTAGTGTATACAAGGGATAATTATGTTATTGCAATAACACAGTTAATTGGTCGCGCTGTGGTTTTTTTTTAGTAAGGCTGTTAGCGTAATACCCCCAACATAGGACCCGCGGTCTCTTAGTTGGGTTAAGGTTTCCCGGCAAGTAATGTCCACTAGGGCGCTGTTACTTGAATCCCCAAGGAGGACCCAGAGGGCTCTCTCGACTTGGTATTCGGTCCGACGCGTCGGACCGAATACCAAGCGCTACAAAATGTAAATAATCAAATCATTTTCTAAGTTAAGGATGGGTTCTTTCAAAAAATTTGACGAATTCATCATATATTAGAAGGTAATTTTCACGTTCTGTGTAAGTTCTACTCCAGTTCTGTGATTATTTCAGTTTTACGAAGTAACTGGCCTATATAGTAACAGAACTCGAATAGAAATTACACAGAACGTGAAAATTAACTGCAAATATTTGATGAATTCGTCATTTTTTTTAAACAACCCGTTCTAAGTCTGTTTTTCTTTTTAGTTTGAATGTCTTCCATTGAAGAAAATGTCAGTTCACATAAGTATGAAGTGGCAAATGGTACTAATAATTTTTGTTAGAATGTCCATTGAAGAGAATGTCAGTTCACATAAGTATGAAGTGGCAAATGGCACTAATAATTTTTGCAAGAATGACCACCATTGAAGAGAATGTCAGTTCACATACATATGAAGTGGCAAATGGCACTAATAATTTTAGTTAGAATGTCCACCATTGAAGAGAATGTCAGTTCACATAAGTATGATGTGGCAAATGGCACTAATAATTTTTGCAAGAATGACCACCATTGAAGAGAATGTCAGTTCACATACATATGAAGTGGCAAATGGCACTAATAATTTTAGTTAGAATGTCCACCATTGAAGAGAATGTCAGTTCACATAAGTATGATGTGGCAAATGGCACTAATAATTTTTGCAAGAATGACCACCATTGAAGAGAATGTCAGTTCACATACATATGAAGTGGCAAATGGCACTAATAATTTTAGTTAGAATGTCCACCATTGAAGAGAATGTCAGTTCACATAAGTATGATGTGGCAAATGGCACTAATAATTTTTGCAAGAATGACCACCATTGAAGAGAATGTCAGTTCACATACATATGAAGTGGCAAATGGCACTAATAATTTTAGTTAGAATGTCCACCATTGAAGAGAATGTCAGTTCACATAAGTATGATGTGGCAAATGGCACTAATAATTTTTGTTGGAATGTCCACCATTGAAGAGAATTTCAGTTCACATAAGTATGAAGTTGCAAATGGCACTAATATTTTTAGTTAGAATGTCCACCATTGAAGAGAATGGCAGTTCACGTAAGTATGAAGTGGCAAATGGCACTAATAATTTTAGAGCTTCCCTTGCCAGCTCTGGACACTCTTTTCTTTTCATCCAAAACACGTCAACATTTTGAGCATGAAATGCCATTTTAAGCATGCCGTCAGCAGCTAAATCTATAAGATTTTATTTCATAATTGTGGTGAGATCAGCCAGTTCTATTGATTTATCCAAGAAGGGGTTTTAAAATCCACCTATGCCGCAAAATTAGGCCCGCGCAAGCTGGAGCGTCCAAGTCAAAGTCGCACGCAGCCTTACCAACTTACATCGTCCTTACTTTAAAAGCTCTCGCGGCTTCCTTGCAGAGTGTAGGCCGTAGTAATGAATATAGGTACCAAAATAGAGAAAATAATAAACGTTTTTAACTTACTCATTTTTTGTCTGTATCTATGGCCAAAGTGGGTCGCCAGAATTTTCAACCTGTAAAGGGGTCGCGTATTCAAAAAGATTGAAAAACACTGATCTACAGTAATCGGATTGACGGCGCTGCTTATGGGTTTTTCGTTTGTTGTTAAGGTTCTGCTTCGCAATAATAAAAGGGATTCGAATTATTGACAAGGGAGAAGTTTTACTAAAATAATTCTTGTCATCTCCCGATTTCTTCAAATTTTTTCCGTTTTCTCCCGATTTCTCCCGATTTTTAGGCGAAAATTCTCCCGATTTTGAAGTTTTGGTTTCGGTAACACTGTGTGTACAAGGCAGTGCAGTATGTCTTGAAGAGTAATTTTCTGACGTCATCGCTACAGTGGTAGAACCGCCTTGAGAGCATTCCCGCCCGTATATTAATTGCTCTTCTTTGTCGTTCCATATCTTCTATATCATTCGTGTCTTCGGTTAGGATATGTCCCAGATACTTAACCTGTGAGGCCACAAGCAGTTCGTTTCCTTCTAGATATATTGGAGGAATATTCAGTGGCTCCTTATTGTGTTTGAAAGCGACGATGACTGACTTTTTAGAATTGTACAACAAGTTATGAGAGTTTGCGTACTCTTCGCATATTTGCACAAGTCGTCTCATCGCTTTAATCGAAGGTGCAAGCAGCACCATGTCATCCGCGTAATTAAATGTTATTACTGCCTTGTCCGCAGATATGACAGCCGATTCGTGTATCGTTCAACTCCTGTAAGAGGTCGTTAATGTACACATTAAATAGAGTTGGAGACATATTTCCCCCTTGACCGACTCCGCTTTTAAGGAATAAAGGTCTTGAAGAAGCTCCTGCCCATTGTATGTGATTTTCCTGTTGTCCGTACCAAATAGCCAGCATATTGACCACTGCTGCTGGAACATCTCGTTTTATAAGTTTTTCCCATAATAATCGATGAGAAACCCGATCAAATGCCTTGCTTAGGTCAAGAAAACACCCATAAACGGTGGTTTTTCTTTTTTTGTAGTAGGCTATTATTTGTTTTACCCCATAAATGGCCATATCGGTTGATGAGGCGCTCTTGAAGCCGAATTGGTTGTCCAGGGTAAATAGTTTTTCTTTGACTAGTGCGAATAAGATTTTTTCAAATAGTCTTGAAAGCATTGTCGCCAAGGAAATCGGTCGGTAATTTCCTAATATCGAAGCATCCAGCTGATTGGATTTCAGGATTGGTACGATAATAGTTTGGCTCATGTTTAAGGCGGCCAACTTTATAAAATATCAATGCGGGACAGTGGGTATCAACGGGGCAGGGGGGGGGGGGGTGGAAATCCTTTTATTTTTTATTACGACCTCTAAAGTAAATCTGTATGCGGCGAATTAAAACTACACTCAGGACATGAAAATGGTTTCTCTTTAATTCTGGCAATACATTCATAGTATTCAACTAGAATTTTATACCTGCACTGAGAATAAGTCTAGCTCCCTGCATTTAAATGTAGAGTCGTTCTATAAAAAAAAATCGGGTCAAAAGGCGGGTATGTGGTGGATAACCTCCAATGCACTTAGAATAAGTTTTCCGTCGAAATGCATCAGCAAATAGTATATCAAATAGTCCAGTGGGCTAAGACTCTTGACTCACGTTCCGGAGGTCGCGGGTTCGAACCCGGCATGCGCAAATAAATTTTATTTATTAATTTGTGTTATTTCACAATTAATTCATTTAAAATAATATATAGTATATTTGCGGCATGTTCCAGAGTGGAAGATACTATCAGTATCCATGTCTCACTGGCCCCAGACGGGAGCAGTTGAGATTCTTGTGCGGTATTCACTGTAAAAAAAAAAATCAGCAGATGAATCCAAAGCAGAAATTTTACATTCTGAATACAAAGGTGGTTTAAATTCAATCTGTATGCAGTGAATTAAGACTACACTCAGAACATTAAAATGGTTTCTCTTTGATTCTGGCAGCACTTACATAGTCTGAAACTAGAATTTTAAAACTGCACTTTGAATGAGAGAATAATTTCCTTCGAAATATGTCAGCAGACGAATCCAACTGGAATTTTACATTCTGAACACATAACAGGTTTACATTAAATATGTGTGTAGCGAAATAAAACTACACTAAGAACATGAAAATGGTTTCTCTTTGATTCTGGCAGCACATACATAGTCTGCACCTAGAATTTTATTACCGCACTTTAAATAAGACAATATTTTTCTTAGAAATATGTCAGCAGACGAAATTTTACATTCTGAACTTGCAACTTAAATACAAAGCTTCAGTCGGTACAGGATGAATCTGCAACTTGTTATTTAATGTATAGTTATATTCTGAACACAAGGGTGTTTTAAATTAAATCTGTATGCGGCGAATTAAAACTACACTCAGAACATCAAAATGGTTTCTCTTTGATTCTGGCGGCACTTACAACTAGAATTTTATACTTGCAACTAGAATTTTATAAATGCACTTCGAAAAAGAGCATATTTTCCTTACTGGAAACTGGTGGGGTCCCTTCTAATGCACTTCGAATAAGAGAATATTTACCTTCGAAATATGTCAGAAGATGAATCCAACTAGAATTTTACATTCTGAACACAAAACTGGTTTAAATTAAATCTGTGTGCGGCGAATTAATACTACATTCAGAAATGAATGTTAACACTTTTGCCAAAAAGGAAATAATTTTTGCAATTCTTCACTGAACTTACAACACCGCTTTTGGAAAAAATTCGGTTTAGGGGAGAGAGTCCTAGATAAACAAAAAATTATACTAATTATGGGCCGGAAAATCCGAATCTGAAAGAATTAGGCGTCGGCAAGCAATATTAACTGAATTACACGACTTTAAAATTTTCTATAAACACAAAGGAAAACACGTCATTTTGAATGTATTGACATAACAAGTCATAGAAAAACAAGAAAGATGTTACACCACATAAAATTAAGTATTGCCATTATCAATAATATAAGCAGTACACCGGTCACCAATATCAATGTTCATGGTTTGTGATAGAAAAGAAAGTGCCCCCTTCGTAGCGCCTACTCGCGTCACGGCAAAAAACATCCCAGTTTTCAAGTAGTTTAGCGGCTACGCTAGGTTTGTGTAACATGGTTTGTGATAGAAAAGAAAGTGTTATTGATATTATTGCTTAATGGCAACACTTAATTTTATGTGGTGTAACATCTTTCTTGTTTTTCTATGACTTGTTATGTCAGTGCATTAAAAATGACGTTTTTTCCTTAGTGTTTATAGAAAATTTTAAAGTCGTGTAATTCAGTTAATATTGCTTACCGACGCCTAATTCTTTCAGATTCGGATTTTCCGGCCCATAATTAGTATAAAAAAGAAAAAAAAATTATCTACGACTCTCGCCCCTAAACCGAACTTTAGCCCCGCTTTTTCGCGGTCGGCATGGTCAAGAAATTATTTGATTTGAATTGAGTAATAAATATGGGTTATAAATATTACGTGTCACGGCGTGCACTAATTCGAACACAAAACAACTCAATCACTACTACTATACTGGCGCTCTTGGACTCCTGCTTGTTACGTAAATAAAACAATCCCTAGATCGATATCTTCGTGCCTTTTCCAGGGACAATTTTTGTCTTGAACTTAACCAAATGGCTTAAATAGACTAAAGATAGAGGAAGTTTATTTGACTACCATAGACAGTATTTAAAAATATAGAAATGCGGGACATGCGGGACGCTGTAGACGATTTGCGGGACTATTTTTGTAAATATTGCAATGCGGGACAACAACTGCAAATGCGGGACGGTCCCGCAGAATGCGGGACGGTTGGCCGCCTTACTCATGTTCATCGGCATATGTGTGTGTCTTAAGAGGCTTGAGTACAGGGCGGCTAAAATAACATGAAGTTGATTTCCTGCGTATCTTACGTGCTCAATACCAATGGCGTCGTGCCCTGGACTTTTACCGTGTGCAGTTTGCTTAATTGCGCTTTCAATCATTTCAGGAGTAACATTCATGACCAGGTCATCATTGGCCGCAGGTGGACATGTCATTATCGAAGGTTTCGTGGTATCTCCTTGATCCTCGCTTAAAGAGAAAAAGTCTCTAAATTCGTTAGCTATGTTTTCATCCCCCGTGATGTTGTTGACGCATAGTGGAACTTTGCTCTTAGCTTTCAGCACAGTTGAAGTTTTTTGCCAAAACTTTCTGAAATCTTTGTTATGCATAGATGTGGCTATGCCAGTGGCGTAGCGTGGGTTTCGGCCGCCCGGGGCGGGGGAAAATTTTGCCGCCCCCCCTCCCCCCCCCCCCCTCCAACTTCTAAAGGTACTTCTTCCGCAGATTTTCAAGCGCTAACCAGGGGGGGGGGGGGGGGGGTGGTAGATATTTTCTATTTTTTTATGTCGATTTTTATAATTCCATATGCCGAGTACTCTTTCAATAAAATCAAGCTTATAAATTCCACTATAAATTTATATATAACTGCCCTCAGAAATTGAGAGTGGTATGCCTGTAATAGAATTTGCATCTTCATCTCGCATACATATGGAATGCAACTCAAATGCAAAGCTTCACTAGGTACACGATGTATCGGCAACTTATTGTTATGTTGATTACACAAAACTGGTTTAAATTAAACCAAATATGCGGTGTATCAAAACTACACTCAGAACAAAAAGATGGTTTTTCTTTGATTCTAGCGGCACTTACATTCTGAACACAAAGCTGGTTTTAATTAAATCTGTATGCAGTGAATTGAAACTACACTCAGATTATGAAATGGGTTTTTTTTTTATTCTGCCGGCACTTACATTCAGAACACGAAACTGGTTTTAATTAAATCTGTATGTGGTGAATCAAAACTACACTCAGAACATCGGGGCGTAGAAAAATTTCGCCGCCCACTTATTTGGGTACTTCAAGCGGCGGGGGGATGGAGGGGGGGGTCATTTTTTGTATTACGACCTAATTATAGAGCTGGATTTAAAAAAAATCATATTTGACGAGTATTATTTCAACGAAAATCATGTTTATAAATTCTACTCCAAAGTTGATTTATTGATACTGCGTTAGAGTCCCCAAATAATAGTTACACACGTTATGTAACTCAAATGTAAAACTTCACTCGATGCACGATGAATCTGCAACTAGTTATTTAATTTATCGTTGTATTCTGAACACAAAACCAGTTTGAATGCGGTGAATTAAATCTACACTCAGAACATGAAAATGGTTTTACTTTGATTCTTGCAGCAAATACATAGTCTGCAAATAGAATATTATAACTGAACTTCAAATAAGAGGATGTTTTCCTTTGAAATGTGTCAACATACAGATGAATCCACAACTGGAAATTTACATTCTCAACACAAAATGGGTTTGAATTAAGTCTGTATGCGGTGATTTAAAAGTACACTCAGAACATGATAAGGGTTTTTCTCTGATTCTGGCAGCAGGTACAGGATACGGAGTCTGCAACTAGAATTTTATAACTGAACTTCGAATAAGATAATATTTTCCTTTGAATCGTGTCAGCAGATGAATGCTCAAATGGAATTTTACATTCTGAAAACTGGTTTAACCCTTCGAATAATAAGAAAAAATATCTGTAAACTTTCGCCTGTCAATATTTGTGCACAAAATTTCCGGTTCTTCCCATGCATTTTAAATGTTCCTTTTTATTGTTTTTTATCCTTTTGCAAAAAACAAAATTTTTCTTAAATCAAGATGTAGTAATTTTTCCTGATGTGCTTATTAGAACATTATTGTTTCTAAATATTAAAATTTTCATATTGAAAATGTGGATTGGCTCAAAAATACACGCCTGTAAATATTCTAATTAAAGTACCTAATAGAATAAACTTAAAATTTGGAAATCAGATTTCTTTTTTTTTTAATTGTAATAAAACTGTAGTATTTATCGCAATCTAAAATTTATTTTAATAAATGTGTGGGACATAATTTCACAATTTTATTTTAAAATTAAATGTGTGGGACAATTTGTGTATCCTGTGATTAGACGGGTTAAATTAAATCTATATTTTGCGAATTAAAACTACACTCAGAATGTGAAAATGGTTTCTCTTTGATATTGGCAGCACATACATAGTCTGCAACTAGAATTTAATAACTGCACTTCGAATAAAATAATGGTCTCTTTCGAAATGTATCAGCAGATAAATACACAAATGAAATTAATTAGTTAATACATTCTGGACAGAATTCTAGTTTTAATTGAGAGTGAATCTGTTTGCGAGTTATCAGCTTAAATTAGTATTATTCTCATAATATGCGTACGGTTGCGAAATTTGCAGCCCAAAAAATATAAATATTAATATTTTTAATAAATGATAATAAAAATTGTTGGATTCGTAAACGAAAGTATCGTAGAACATTTTTAAATAATGATTTGAAATGGTTTAAATTTTCCCAAGATAATATTATTATTTATTGTGAAAATTTGCCGCCGCCCTTAAAAGTGCCGCCCGGGGGCGTATTTACAATCCCTAACGCGTTTGAGTCACTTTAAATTTTCAATATCAAAATTTAAATATTTAGAAATAAAATTATTAATTTCTAATATACACATTGGAAAGATTATTTTATCTAGATTTTAGAACATTTTTTTGTTTTTGCAAAGTGATAAAAATTTTCAATATAGAGGTGTATTTACAATATATGGGAATAATATTAAAATTTAAATATTTAGAAATAAAATTATTAATTTCTAATATACACATCAGAAAGATTATTTTATCTAGATTTTAGAACATTTTTTGTTTTTGCAATGTGATAAAAAATAACCAATATAGAGGTATATTTAAAATGTAAATTGTCGTTACCGCGACTGAATCGGTATAGGTTTTGTAAATACGCCGCCCGGGGCGGGCCGCCCCCCCCCGCCCCCCCCACGCTACGCCACTGGGCTATGCTATCCATTCGTGCATTGTTTTCCGAGTGTTGACATTTTCGGAGAGCAATTTTAAAAGATTTTTTACTTGTTTTTCTTTCGTCTGCGAAACGGCCTTCCGTTGGCCTTCCGGCTCCAACCCAGCATAGGAATGCGTGTCTTGATTTGCGGTACAAAGTGGAGATTTCATTATTCCACCCAGGAACAATGTCATACTTTTTTTTGGGTCCTTTACTTCTGAATGCTTGTATGGCGGAGTTTCTTAGTATATGCACAATATTACCGTAGAGAGAATCTAGCTCAAGTTTATGAGTCTCATTATCACAGTTATGTCTTTGACATTTTTATTTTTAACAGTAGTTTATTGGCCAGGGCGTTGTAAGTTTTAATATCATTTTCGGACTTTGCCGTCCATTTTCCAAAATCCCTTGGTCGATCCTGTCTGTTGGAAATAATGGGGGTTAGATTTAGATCTATTTCCACAGTTAGTGGGAGATGATCTGACCACGTTGCATTGGCTGTGATTTTTACGCTCCTTACTGCACAATTCAACCCCTGTGTCATAATGCAGTGATCAAGCCATCTGGTGGTTCCGTGGGCATCACTTACATAAGTGAATGTATCAGAGCTTAAACGCACAATATCAGTGTATGTATAGTTATTTTCTGTACAGAACTGTGCAAGTTCACGGCCAAAAAGTGACCTCGGTTCCGCATTGAAATCTCCTATAATCATTGAGTTGGAGCTGTTTTGTTCCTCAATAATGGCGTGTATTTTTCCCAGACAGTCTGCAAATTCCGGTAAGTTCTCAGCTGAATTGGTCGGCATATAAACCGTGACTATTAGAAGAGTTCCATTCGCTGACTCCATTTCAATAGCCGTGATTCGAGGATCTCTACAGTCAATCAGAATGGCTTTTATTGTATTGCGCCATAAAATTGCAACGCCTCCGTAGGGGCGGCCAATTAATGGGGCGTCTGAGAGGTTCACCGCAGATGTTCCATGACTGAAAAATTCTGGATGTATTGACGACAGATATCCCAAGTCTGTAGGTAACAGCCAGGTTTGCAATGATGTCATTACAACCACATAATTCATTTATGAAGTGTTCTGTTCGACGAATTGATCTGCAATTGAATGAGATAATTTTTAGAGTCTTGGTACTTATGTGATCCATTTTGAATATTATTTTGAATCATTGGTTTGCGTTGTCGGCATTCAGAAAATGTATTTTCTCACAACTGAGAATTTCGGCCATATACTCGCATCCATAAGTTTTTCGTATGTTGACTCAGGAGTCCCAACTTTGAATGCTCGATATTCGCCAGATTTTGTCTGTAGTTCGTAGGCGACCGCATTAATACCGTTTTGCTTGAGAAAAGCGATAACATCTTCACAGGTTGTTGTTTTCTCCAGTCTTGTGACGAGAGCATATTTCGTCCTCTGCAAACCTTTGATTTCTGCATTTTCTTTACTGCCCAAAATGATGTTTTTCCTTTTTTTTGGTGGTGGTTGTGGCTTTTTATACGTCTTCTTTTTCATGGATTTCCATTCTTGATTTTCGTTTTCACTTGAAGGGATGGTGTTGGCGACATCTGCAAATGATTTCGGGCGATTAAATTATTTTTCGGTTTGAAGTGGGTCAAGTTTTGGATTTGTCTCCATAGATGGCATTGCGATGCTTTCATCTTTCGTGGGTTTGACCTTGGTATGAGGCTTTGGCGTTTCGTCAACAGATGGCACGATAATCATGTTATTACATGGTTTTGTTAGTTCATTGACATTAAGTTTGAGATTTTTTATTTCTGATTTTAATAAATCAATTTGTTCCTTAATCGCCTAATTCTTATGGTGGTCTGATTCATCTTTCAGTTTCTGTACATCACTTTTAATTATTATTAAGTCTCTTAGGAACGCAGTTGCATCAATATAATCAAAAGTCACCGGCGGTAGTTTGTTTATGTTTAAAACTGCAAATTTTGGTATATTGTTCGGATCAGTTTCTTTAAGAATTTTAATGATGTCACTTAAAATACGTTTTTTCTTACCTTCACCTACTTTCCTGGCAAAGGTTTTTTCCGGTACACTTTTACACAGAACGGTTTTTGCGGACTCAATGTCTTCTTCGGTGAATGATTTATCACATATTATGTGCATAGTTTGCTCGTCCATTACGTCCATCTTTTGTTGTATAAACGCAAGGATCTCGTTCACAACAATCCCGCACGGGCAGCCTCCGATTAGAGACATTCTCGGTTATTTTTCGTGTTGTTTTTATTATTTATTTACTTTTAGTTCGCGGAGTACGAAATACGAGTTGTAATCGCGACGCCACCTAGCGGCAATTGATTTTATTATTATTATTATTATAAATTTAATGGTGTAATGTTTATATCTGCCTTGCAAATTATTTTGTGCATATCTGAGCTATTAGCTTTCCTATGGAAAAATTTTCTAAGCATTTCTACCTGATTGTATTTCAAAGATGTTATTTTGACTACACCTCTACCTCCTAAATTTCTAGGTAAATTAATTCGTTCTATAGCTGAATTTGGATGATGGCAATTAAACTTTGTTAACGTGTAATAGGTGGAGGAACTTACTTAAATGTATATCTGATAAACCTGATACTTACGTATAAACTCCTTCCTCATTACTATATGCGGCTAGCTCCAGTAAAGGGTAGGTGCATGATAATTAAAAACCAATAATGAAAGAGATAAGTTCAAGATATAAAATAGGGTATTTATTGCGATAACAACAGGGACTTGATCGGTAAAATTAAACAAAAGGTGAAGACTCTAAATTATTAGTTAATATCTCGGGCCGTGTACATCATCAATCGAAGATTGATGTATGTTAGACGATAAGTTATAAGTGGGTAGAACGCAAGTGTGCAAGTGTTGAGCGCCATTGCATTTTTATAGAATACAAAAACTAAACTGGTAACCTGAGAATTAAGAAAATAATATAACGTTACGATTTCCATGATGCGAAGATATGATGACATATGATGAATATAATGTTGCGATCTAAAGCGCCAATGGTTGGTCCCCCAGCAGCAGTAAGCACCTTCCTTCCGTGGTTTGGTTTCTTGACTGACATTAGCCGCGAGCCGAGTCTCTGCACAGATGATAAATGAAACGGGATGACACCTCTCAAAACGCCAGTACTTATTCCTATGAAATCGGGGTGAGAAGGTCCGTGTGAAATCAACCCATTGCATTACCCCCTCGCCAAAGAAAAAAATATTTCCTCCTGGAAATAATGAGGTCCACCTGGCACCTCCTGGAGAGAACTTGTAGCCTCGTGAGTCTTGCTCGTAGAGTGATTGATTGACGATGAGTACCAAACTTGAAGATTTTCAGACGGTAGGATCCTGGTTGATAGAAGGTACTGTAATACTGTTGACATGATGTCAAAATAAAGTGATGAACAAGAAAAGTTCCATTATACATGCAGCATCTCTCCTACAATGATGTATTCAAGTACTTGATGACCCAAAGTGGCCCAAGGTAGAGATGGAAACTCTGGTACGATGTCATGAATCCAGCGTCAATAATCTTGATAGAATCTCTCTGATAATGATTTCATAAAAAAATCCAATGACCCAAGATGCCCACTGTAGAGATGAAAGCTTGGTACAATGTCTTGAAAACAGCGTCTCTCTGATAATGATTTCTTCAAAAAAATCTAATGACCCAAGATGGCCCACTGTAGAGATGAAAGCTCAGGTACAAAATCTTGATAACAGCATCCATAATTTTTTTTGTGAAATGTAAACTTCTTTTTCTTCAGGTTGCTTGAAGTTCCTACTCTAAACTATACTACCTATCTCAGGTTACGAGTAACTGATGATATTATATCAAAAGAAAAAATTAACAAAACCCAGAAAACCAACCTAATTGATAATGCTTGCCCAAAACTAAGTAAAAATCTGCACATACCATTATAGAAGTGATTATCATAAAGTTTAATATGCTGTAAAAGCTTCCTATGTCAAACACCACAGAAGTGATAATTAATTGAAACCTACACACTTGCAATTAAATAAAAGAGTATACCTTAATGAAGTTAAATGTGGTGAAGTAAAATAAGCAAAACAAATGCATTTTAAATTGAAATTGAGCGTGGTGAAATATTATGAAAGTCAAATCATACCCATATGATGTCAAAACCCACCAAAATAATTTACTAACAAGAGTAAGAAATTAATGCTTACTAAAATTTCAATAATATTCTGAATGAGTATAAAATTCTCAAAATTAAACTCTTAATTTGTTTACTAAAAGAATTATCAAATCACTAAAAAAATCACATTCCCCGATAATAGATATTTATTAATTATTTATTTATGATAAATCTATTAACCTGTAGATATCATTAATGAAAGGCAAAGATTTTGAATTCCTTCCAAAATTAATAAGTGGTATTACTTTCCAATAAAAGAAGATAATCTGTGTCCCAAAAGTTAAAAAAAAAAAAAAAAAAAAAATTGTGAGATAATAAATAAACACTGACAAAAAAAACTCTAAACAAAGATGATGCTAATACCTTGGATTTAAAATATTAGTATGAATACCAAAGGCATAATAAAATGTATAATGAAATTTTCACATCCCGAGTGAAATAACATAATTCATTATACCGGAAGAGAAAAAAAAAAATAAAATTCAACATGAAAATTCTACTAAAGAATTTTCAGGAGGAATATTAATGCGATTCACACAACACAAACATATAATACATATCTGCTAAACAACAATTTTATAATTTTTGTATATATATATATATATATGTATTTAAAACCAGCTCAGCGCTGTACTGCATAAGAGTATCTTTTGTAAGATTTGAATATATTAACACTACATATGTCAATGTGAATTATGATATCTATGCTGAACCAAATGTGAACATTCATAGTCAATATTTTAAATATATATATATATATAAATAATAATAATAAACATTAAACGAATTACTAAATACTTAAGGCTTCTTGCGATCCTCTAAAAGAGTAAGTGCCTGAGCTTCTACCATCCAAAGAAAATTCTGAATTATTGTTTGGGAACAAATAAAAAATTAACCCACTCCATTATCTTTGATCAATAAAGATTATTATTATGTAATAATGGAATGAACCGTATACTTCTCGTAAAGTATAAACCTTTACGCAAAGAATTCTTCATCTCACGTGAAATGAAAGTAAATGGCGAACGATACGCCATCCTCGAATAAATCGAAACGTGTTTGCGAACTCAGTGACAAGAAATATTTCATAACTTGTATGGAACGCCAAACCCTAAAAATCTGCCGTACACAGAGGGTATCACCGTGAGATCATATATCACCTCAACAAATGTCTAACGCTAGCAACGTCAGAAAAAAAAAATTCAGTATAAGTTTTACCACTGAAAATGAGGCAACGCTCCTAAAATTTGTTTTGTAAAACAAAACTTGTACGATTCCTATCACCAGGAACAGAACACGCAGTACACAATCCACAGAACAAACCAGCACATACAAAAGCCGCAAGCTACCTTCAACGATCAACCACAACTAACCTTTGAAAGTTGAAAGTGCTTATGGAAGAAACATAGTATCTGAGTCCGGTGGCGCTCCAAGCCCAAACCTATATTTCCTATGACAAATAAAACAAACTTATCTAACAGCTGAAATACATAATTGCTCCGCAATTATGATTATATTCATATTTGCAGCGTCTTGGGGCTACGAGAACACATCCTCTTCGACCCCACTGCACAATGTTAAATTTAACGATTAAATCGATGATTATACAGTCAAATTATCAGAACTAATCTGAAATAGCGTAGACGCAAACCTAAACTCGTGCCATCCTGAGCCAACCTACAACCTGAGTCGTACGATAATTCTCATACTCTGATTAATATGCGTAATTTTTAAATGTTACATACATTCTTAATAACCATTAAATTAAATATCCCGAAAATTATATGCTGAATATCTCTGATAGCCCTTAATAGGAAAAATACCTGCACTTTCAGGAACCGCTTAACCTTATTAGAAAGTAAATCCAATCTCTTACGGTGACATTTGATAATAATAAAAATCCCAGAAAGAATAAAACCCAATATTATTTTTACCAAGATGAAATTCTACCAAGCGTGAACCAATAAAATTAATAATAATACAGAATACACGAAAGTTTATCTACATACTGATTGGAATCTTAGAGATAGCGAAGTCTCACACCCAAAACCCTATAAGTTACTCAATTTACCGACAGATGTCATTGAAACATGGTCTCAAATTTAATAACCTTCCTATGAAACAGAAATCATAATCACAGCACGAACCGACACTATTAAACATGTAAAGCCCTAAGGAGGAATGTAAAATAATGTGAGCAAGCACTGCAATAATACTCCCAGTCCCAAAGAAAGAAAATAAAGAAAGTCCTCGAAAAATCCAACTCGTTATGCAATTACCAGTAATTTTAAATTCTTTAAACAGAAAATTAAATAAAATTAAACTTTAACTAATTGAAATGACTCAAATCGTAAAACCCCAAGAAGATTAAAACTTAGAATCTCGACACGAATAAGCAATTTGAGTAAGTTGACCTTCTGTCACTCAGATTTCCCATTTAATGCCTGACTCTCAAAACGAAAAACTAAAAGATAAATCCAATCACATAATGATATCGCAGTTTAGTGTACCTTTAAACTGCCATCGGAATGTGTAAGGAACTTATCCGACCCCAACAAAATTTACTAGTGTACCAACATTATCTCAGAAAACCCAAGCCGATAGAACTTGTCAAAAAAATGAAGATTTATCATTGTGCCACATGTAAACTTCAGGATCATTGAGAAAACTATCAATTGCAGAACACAATTTTCCATATTCAAAATTACTCAATCTCAAGGAGATAATAAAAAATAATTAATGATTTATAAACTCAACTAAAGTCAAAATCTGTCAATTAGATCATATCTACTGCAAATTAAGTAAAGGAATATTTAAACCCTGTATCCGCGGCGAATAAGCAGCGACGAACCTTTCGGCTCCAGCAGACCGGACGTCTTGATCTACTCGGCGCACCCAGAAAACTCGCGCTGAAAAGTTATTAATTGAATGTCATTCAGAGAAAGAAAAAATTTATTATTGAACATGGTACACAAGGGAATACGCCCACAAGGCTGACAAAGATTCTTGTTAAAGAACAAATTTATTACTTGAGTCGCATAACAAACAAATTTGTCCCTAAATTTAAATAAACTGGAGATAACTCTCCGTGCATGTGTTACAAGCTTAATGAATAAGAGAAAAGAGCAAGTAAATCATCCAAAATAAAATTGAACATCACTGATAATAATGGAAATTGCAAAACGTTTCATAATGTGAGATGGAATCCTAAAGTTCGAGGAATAAGGAACCATGTTCTATGTAGAGAAAACTCAACATTAATAATAGAACTACCTAGTTCTGAGAAGAAATATCAATCTGAAAAAAAATATTTTTTTTTTTTTTGAAATCTAGTAAAAATAAAATGGTATTGTTAACTTACATATTAAAGTGAAGTCCATTCTAGGTTAAATAATGCATCTGTCCCAAAACATCTGATAAAAGCCATGTGTTATCATTATTCATGTGACAAAATTTTATGTTCACAGTTTACCTACAAGACTACTGTAAAACGAAAAAAATAATTAGACGACATTGTAATGGGAATTGTAAAGCCAACGAGTTAAGCACATCGATAAAATTGCATAACAAACTCCAATCCATCTGCCAAAACCCAATGTACCTACAAAATCAATTTGCAGTACAAGTGTGATCAAACACACACAACCCGAAATATCTCGGTAAAAGTCTCAATGACAAGATACCCACGGACAAAACACACAATAACCTAAGTTGAGCACAAAAAAAACCAAACCAAGGAAATGAAAAATTAGATAAAACATGAATAAAGTATTTAACAAAAAACCACGGCTTACTTACAAACTGTCAAGGTCAAACAACCATTTTAGATCGCAACAAAATAACCTCAAATGTCAAATAAAATTCCCGAACATGTCTGCACACTTGAAATAACATACTTATAATAAGAATATAACCCGTGATAATGTAATAAAGCAACGTATTTTTAACCATATTCGTAATGTAAAGGAGAATGCGAACATATTATAACTGTCAAATACATCGCGCGAAATTAATGAAGCCCACTAAATAACATCTACCATCTAGTTCAAACCACGTGGGTCGCCACTGTAATAGGTGGACGAAATTTACTTAAATGTATATCTGATAAACCTGATACTTACGTATAAACTCCTTCCTCATTACTATATGCGGCTAGCTCCAGTAAAGGGTAGGTGCATGATAATTAAAAACCAATAATGAAAGAGATAAGTTCAAGATATAAAATAGGGTATTTATTGCGATAGCAACAGGGACTTGATCGGTAAAATTAAACAAAAGGTGAAGACTCTAAATTATTAGTTAATATCTCGGGCCGTGTACATCATCAATCGAAGATTGATGTATGTTAGACGATAAGTTATAAGTGGGTAGAACGCAAGTGTGCAAGTGTTGAGCGCCATTGCATTTTTATAGAATACAAAAAATAAATTGGTAACCTGAGAATTAAGAAAATAATATAACGTTACGATTTCCATGATGCGAAGATATGATGACATATGATGAATATAATGTTGCGATCTAAAGCGCCAATGGTTGGTCCCCCAGCAGCAGTAAGCACCTTCCTTCCGTGGTTTGGTTTCTTGACTGACATTAGCCGCGAGCCGAGTCTCTGCACAGATGATAAATGAAACGGGATGACACCTCTCAAAACGCCAGTACTTATTCCTATGAAATCGGGGTGAGAAGGTCCGTGTGAAATCAACCCGTTGCAAACGTTGTTCTAATTAATCGTTCTAAACTATCTAAATCTGTATTGGACCATTTAATTATGCCAAATGAGTACGTTAATAGAGGTATTGCCCAAGTATTTATTGCTTTTATTAAATTTTTAGCAGATAGATTGCATTTTAAAATTTTTCTGATCCTAGTTTGAAATTTAATCCTAATATCATTTTTAATACTAGTGTGATCTAATCTATTCGATTGCGGGTATCCTAAATATTTATAAACCTCATCCCCTTTCATACTTTTAATTTTGAAATTTCTAAATATACCCTCGTCTCCATCTACAATTTTGCCTTTCTATATATGGATCGTTTTACATTTATCTAAACCAAAAGTCATTTTAATATCATCTGAAAAAATTTTAACTACCTTAATCATTTTCTCTAAATTTGATTCCGAATTTGAAAATAATTTTATATCATCCATATATAATAGATGTGAAACTATACTACTATCTCTTGTATTACCCTTAACTTTTATTCCAAACTTGCTTTTAATTAACATTTTAGACATAGGATTCAATGCTAAGCAAAACCAAAGAGGACTCAATGAGTCTCCTTGAAAAATCCCTCTTTTTATTGAAATGCCCGGTACTACTATTTTCTTAATTTTTAAATTTACTAGTAAATCTGTTATTTTTTTAAATTATATTATTATTATTATTAACATTATTAAACTTCCCTCAGCTCTTACTAATATCCAGAATTTGGCTGAATTTAAACGGGCTTTAAAAACAAAATTATTTAAAAAATCATACCATTCATTAATCCTAACATCTTTTCAATATACGTAATTATAATAAGCCATGTTCTCAAGTTTCCCGTAATTGTTTGGTTTCGGTTTCCTCATAATTGTATTTTTACTTTATGTTTCGTATCCGAATTTATGTCAGAATATCTCTCATTTCTAAACGCAAACTGCCTTTCTGTTAGTATATTACATATATTTTAGTTTTAAAGTTCTTGTTTTGTCCTTTGTTACAATAGCACCGCTATTGTCTATTATTATTATTGTCCCGTGTGTGCTATAATAGCACTATCTTTGTTAATTTTGTTCTTCTGTCATTGTTGTGTAAATACTGTATATTCTTTAGTTAATTTTGTTCTTTTGTCATTATTTTGTAAATACTATATATTATTTTATTATTTTCTCAATATTATAAGAAGCACTGTAGGATTATTTTAAAATTTATTATAGTTAAGCGCACTTGAAGTGAAATGTCACAAAACTGCGCTATATAAATATAATGTTATTATTATTAATTATTTATTTATGTCACAGAACTGCGTAGATGACTAAAAATATATTCTAAGAAAAATGTTTGATAACTTGAAGAATTGTCGAATTTGAAAAAAGTGGTTATACTTACTGCAAAGATATATTTTTATAAACAACGAAATATAACCATGAAAACTGTATGTTTGATAATGCCTTCAGAAGGCGAAGCAGCTATCACTCAATAATTAAAAGAAGTGAACGCAGCAGTACTTGTTTATAAATAAAGTTTATTTTTATAAATAGAATAAAAATGTTATTAAATCCAAACATAGAAGAAAAAAAATAGAATCAAATATGGTTTAAAGTGTCATTGATTTTTATTACTTACAAAAATTTACCAACTGATTTGATCAAAAAATTTCTGCATACTTTCCGTTCAGCGGTTTTAATAATACAAAACCAATCACCGCTTCTGAGACTCCCAGTCTCATTCTTCATTGGACAGGAAACAAATTAATATGATAGATTATTCATTAACAGAGCCAAAAAGAAGATAAATCCATAGGTTATCTTTATTTTTTCATTTCTTGCTACAGAGCAATCCCGATCAGATATAAAAGTCATCAATTTTACTAGAGTTATGACATGGATGGTATCCAGATGAAAAATAACACAACGACATTTTTTAACACTCCGTCAGGGGCAATTATGGGCGATCCGAAATCAGGCGCACCTGGCCTGAATGGCCACCCTCCCTCCGCCCCCACTACATTAATTCTAATACAATATTCGGAATAATTTCGGTTTACGGAAGGTCTTCAAAAATAATTTTTTTTTTTTTTTATACTAATTATGGGCCGGAAAATCCAAAACTGAAAGAATTTTTTTTCGGAAAGCAATATTAACAAAGTTACACGACTTTAAAATTTTTTATACACACACACAGGAAAATAGTCATTTTGGATGCATTCTGATTCCTACAAAATCAAACTAGTTATTTTTATACTAACTATGGGCCGGGGAATCCGAATCTGAAAGAATTAGGCGGCGGTAAGCAATATTAACTAAATTACACGACTTTAAAATTTTCTATACACACACACATGACAATATTCATTTCAGAAGCTGGTTTTGACTGACGCAATACAAAGTCATAGAAAAACAAGAAATACAGGAACATGTGTTGGCAGTGTTACCAAGTCTCAAAAATATTTATCCCTATTTTATGAATTACAACTATCTCAACGGCCGTATTCTTAAACCAAAAGTATGAAAATTCGTAGTCTTAAAAATGCGTAACCTAACCTAACCTAACGCTAGGTTTGTGTAACATGGTTTGTGCCCCTTTATACCGCCTGCTCGCGTCAATTTTAAAAAACAGCCTACGTTTTCAAGTAGTTTAGCGGCTACGCAAGGTTTGTGTAACATGGTTTGTGCCCCTTTATACCGCCTGCTCGCGTCAATTTAAAAAAACAGCCTACGTTTTCAAGTAGTTTAGCGGCTACGCTAGGTTTGTGTAACATGATTTGTGCCCCTTTATACCGCCTGCTCGCGTCAATTTAAAAAAACAGCCTACGTTTTCAAGTAGTTTAGCGGCTACGCTAGGTTTGTGTAACATGGTTTGTGCCCCTTTATACCGCCTGCTCGCGTCAATTTTAAAAAACAGCCTACGTTTTCAAGTAGTTTAGCGGCTACGCTAGGTTTGTGTAACATGGTTTGTGCCCCTGTATACCGCCTGCTCGCGTCAATTTTAAAAAACAGCCTACGTTTTCAAGTAGTTTAGCGGCTACGCTAGGTTTGTGTAACATGGTTTGTGCCCCTTTATACCGCCTGCTCGCGTCAATTTTAAAAAACAGCCTACGTTTTCAAGTAGTTTAACGGCTACGCTAGGTTTGTGTCACATGGTTTGTGCCCCTTTATACCGCCTGCTCGCGTCAATTTAAAAAAATATCCCTGTTTTCAAGTAGTTTAGCGTTTACGCCAAAAGTGAGTAAAATTTATAAAAAATAATTACTTAAGTTAGTTATTGATATGGCAACACTTAATTTTATGTGGCTGTTTCTATGACTTTAAACTGTTATAATACTTCCAATATGTCGATTTTCATGTATGCGTATAGAAAATTTTAAAGTCGTGTAACTTTGTTAATATTGCTTTCCGAAAAAAAATTCCTTCGGATTCGGATTCTCCAGCCAATTAATAGTTAGTATAAAAAAAAAAAGTTTTATTATTTTGGAAGACCTTCCGTAAACCGAAATTAAGCCCAATATTCTTTTCGGGTAGTCTTTACTAGGATTTATAGAAAGGAATTATACCAAATTTAACACAAAAGAACCAGTTAATTAAATATTACCAACCATAAACTATAAATAAACAAATCTAAATCTTCAACCAAAGCTGGATCTTCAGAAGCTTCATCGACGAAGAGAAGCTTCAGCACATCATCAACATCATTCGGTCGATAGAGAGCATGTTTTCTAGCCATTTAAAAAAAAAATCATATAAAATGCCAGAAAAGAGGGCGGAATCCAATCGGGCGCAGGCGGCCTGTGAAGCCAGGGAGGTTGTACGTGAGCTGTGTAAAGGCCGACACCTGACTTCGGGCACCGTGTGAAGTCTCTAAAGTTAGGCGAGTAAAAGGAGGGAAGCCTTTGTGAAGTGGAGAGGGAAACAAATGACGCGCGACGGAGGGTTAATCGTTATAAAAGCTAAATGTTTTTTAAAATTTTCTAAACACATATAAAAGATGGACTTGTAATGTCAAGTCTTCCATTAACAGATAATATTTATATGATGAAAATAAACCAAAACAATAAAAATATTCGTACATTACTTCCCAACTAATTTACAGGTTGTACACGTAAAATTTTACCCGTGGGTCGTAAGCTTAGAATGACACTTTTGTTATTGAAAGGTCACAGGTACCAAACCGTTGAAGATTTCTGCAGAGTGCAGATGTGCCGATACACAATGCAGGGACGTACAGATTTCATTTAATTGGTTGTAAATTTTGTGAATGTATGAAAGGGAATACAAAACATGGCTTAAAGAATGGAGGTGCGAATGACCGAGCTTTCCGCTGTGGTTCTTTGAGCTGGTACGGATGAATTTGTATGTTCAGGCAGCTAATGTTTTTTTTGCTGCGAGTTAAAGAATATTGACGTCTCTATTTCAGAAACACCAAATTAATGCATTAGAAAATATAAGACTACAATCTTATCTCAACGAAGAGGGGCAAAAAAGGAGACCTCAAACAGCGGCGCAGGAAAATTTTGCCACCCCCCCCCCCCCCCTTACTTCTACAGGTACTTCTTCCACAGATTTTCAAGTGCTGACCGGGGGAGGGGGGTAGATGTGTTATTTTTATTCCGATTTTTATAATCCCATATGTGGAGTATTTTTCCAATAAAATCATGCTTATAAATTCTAGTACACATTTATATGTAACTGCTCTCAGAAATCGAGAATGGCGTGCCTGAGATAGAATTTCTCATCATCATTACACATACATATGGAATGCAACTCAAATGCATAGCTTCGCTCGGTGTACGATGAATCGGCAACTTATTGTTACATTGATAACACAAAACTGGTTTAAATTAAACTAAATATGCGGTGTATCAAAACCACACTCAGAACATGACAATTGTTTTTCTTTAATTCTGGCGGCACTTACATTATGAACACAAAACTGGTTGGAATTAAATCTGTATGCGGTGAATTAAAACTACACTCAGAATATGAAAATGGTTTTCATTTTTATTATTAATTTTTTAAACTTTATGAGTAAAATCTCAAATTATAATATTTAATTAAATGAAGACAATATTAGCGAAACTCAATCGAAATCTGGAGACAGAAAAATCAGAAAAGATATTGGCTCCGCTGGGACTCGAACCCAGAACCCTTTTCTTACATGGAAACAGCTCTACCGATTAAGCTACGGAACCCATATTAATTCGGTCACTTTTAACTGTATCATACTTCGACTAAGAACTACCAACATTATCTTCACTTACTTAACGCACATATTATTGGCTGCTATCTTTATATATGATTACAAGATTCAACTCGAACTAAATGCAATCTAGATAGTGTCTGGATAAATTTTTATCCATTTTATTTGTAATACGCGACATCTATTGACTTTTTCTGCAAGTCTAGGATGAATATTTATTATTAATTTTTTAAACTTTCTGAGTAAAATCTCAAATTATAATATTTAATTAAATGAAGACAATATTAGCGAAACTCAATCGAAATCTGGAGACAGAAAAGACAGAAAAAAATATTCATCCTAGACTTGCAGAAAAAGTCAATAGATGTCGCGTATTACAAATAAAATGGATAAAAATTTTTCCAGACACTATCTAGATTGCATTTAGTTCGAGTTGAATCTTGTAATCATATATAAAGATAGCAGCCAATAATATGTGCGTTAAGTAAGTGAAGATAATGTTGGTAGTTCTTAGTCGAAGTATGATACAGTTAAAAGTGACCGAATTAATATGGGTTCCGTAACTTAATCGGTAGAGCTGTTTCCATGTAAGAAAAGGGTTCTGGGTTCGAGTCCCAGCGGAGCCAATATCTTTTCTGATTTTTCTGTCTCCAGATTTCGATTGAGTTTCGCTAATATTGTCTTCATTTAATTTAAAAAAATGGTTTTCCTTTGATTCTGGCGGCACTTACATTCTGAACACACTGGTTTTAATTAAACCTGTATGAATTGAATTTAAATTACACTCAGAACATGAATATGGGTTTTTTCTTTAATTCTGCCGGCACTTACATTCTCAACACAAAACTGGTTTTAATTAAATTTGTATGTGGTAAATTAAAACTTCACTCCGAACCCCGGAGCGGAGGAAAATTTCGCCTCCCCCTCATTTGGGTTCGATAGTCGGCGTGGGGGGGGGGATTGTATATGGAAATCCTTTTTTTTTTTACAGTGAATACCGCACAAGAATCTCAACTGCTCCCGTCTGGAGCCAGTGAGACTATGACATCCCCAATTGGGGTATGTTGTGAGGCTGAAGGTAATAGGGAGGGGAAGGAGGTGGGAAAGAGGAAGGTTGGGAAGTACCTGGCTATTCAGATCTGGTCACCAAACACGGCTAAGGCCATTTTTAAGCAACGTTTCAATTCTTAATGGTGGTCTTACACCAGGGCGATACTAATAATATCTTCCACTCTGGAACATGCCGCAAATATATTATATATTATTTTTAATGAATTAATTGTGAAATAACACAAATTAATCAAAAAAAAAATATTTGCGCATGCCGGGTTCGAACCCGCGACCTCCGCATTGTGAGTCAAGAGTCTTACCCACTGGACTACGGAGGTCCTATTTTTTTATTACCATTAAATATTTACCATGACCCCCATCTTCGCTATCTTGGAGTAACTTTGGACAGGAGCCTGAATTACCAGAAACATATGGAAACAGTGGGCAAAAAACCAGGACAAGACTAAACTTAGACAAAAAGCTAGCTGGTACTAGCTGGGGATGCGACGCCAACACGCTCTGAACGGCATCCATTGCCCTGGTTTTCTCAGCAGCAGAATACTGTGCTCCAGTATGGGCTAGAAGCGCCTACCCTTCCATAGTCAACGTTCAGCTTAATGCCACAATGAGAACCATCAGCGGAACGTTAAAATCGACTCCTCTTCGTTGGCTCCACGTACTTGAAAATATAACCCAGTCAAATATCAGGCGAGAGATTGCAACACTGAGGGAATACAAGAAGGCGCTGCAAAAAAGCGAAATACCTTTGCACGATAATGTCGTTTCTCACCCGGCATGCCGCTTACTCGAAAACCCTTCTGGACGGAAGGAGAAAGACTCCTTCGAACATCTCTCATCCCAGAAGATAGGTGGAAGCTTGAGTGGCAATCAGCCAACGTCAAAAATGCCCATCTCGTTCATGAACCCACTGAGAGATAGCCTGGGTTCTCTCTGCAAACTCTGGACTGCCATCAATTGGATAAGGTGCTCCCATAGCCGCTGTACTCAGATGATGCATAGATGGGGCATGGATGCATAGATTAAAGAGTCGGCGATGTGTAAATGCGGTGCGGTGCAGACCACCGAACACGTGGTCATTCATTCCCCGAAGGAATTGGTGAGGTTCACAGGCCAATGCCTGAGGCCCTAGACTGGCTCGCAGACCTAGATGTCCCCCTGTGACCCCCAACCATACGAAAGAAGAAGTTCTCCAATACTTCTTCAAATCACTCGTTTAAGAAGACGAATAGCTGCAATCGGATTATAATAATGGTTTTTCTTAACAGTGAGTCACCACGTGATTTGTCAGATTGCCCTTTTGAGAACATGAATATTTGCACTCGGAACAAGAAAAAGGTTTTTCTCTACTATGAGTCAGCTTGTGATTGCCCTTGTAGGAACATGAATAGATGCACTCGGAACAGAAAAAAAACCCACTGGGAGTCAGCTTGCGGATCGTCAGACTGCCGTTGAGAGAACATGAATAGTTGCACTCGGAACAAGAAATTATTTTTCTCCACTGTGAGTCAGCATGTGTTTTTTTTAATCTCCTCTTCGAGAACATGAATAGTAACACTCGGAACATGAACAATGGATTTCTCCACTGTGAGTCATCGTTTGTTACTTTAAATATCCTTTTCGAGAAAATAAAGGCTTGTCAGATGGCTCTTTTGAGAACATGAATAGTTGCACTCAGAACAGGGAAAAGGTTTTTCTCCACTGTGAGTCAGCTTATGGATCGTCAGATTGCCCTTGTGGGAACATAAATAGTTGCATTCCGAACACGAAAAAGATTTTCGTCTACTGTGAGTCAGCATGTGCCTTTGGTATATTGTTCTTTTGAGAAAATGAATAGTTGCACTCGGAACAGGAAAAAAGATTTTTGTCTACTGTGAGTCAGCATGTGCCTTGTCATATTGTTCTTTTGAGAACATGAATAGTTGCACTCGGAACAGGAAAAAGGTTTTTCTCCACTGTGAGTCAGCTTGTGGATCGTAAGACTACCCCTGACAGACCATGAATAATTGCACTCGGAATATTTTTCTCCACTGTGAGTCTGCTTGTGAATCGTCAGACTGACAATGAGAGAACTTGAAAATTTGCATTCGGAACAAGAAAAAGGTTTTTTTCCACTGTGAGTCACCATGTGTTTTTTTAAATCTACTCTTCAAAAACATGAATAGTTGCACTCGGAACATGAAAAAGGTTTTTCCCCACTGTGAATCAGCACGTGTTTCTGTAAATCTCCTTTTCGAGAAAATAAATAGCTGCACTCGGAACATGAAAAAGCTTTTTCTCCATTATGAATCAGCATTTGGCTCGTCAGATGGCTCTTTTGAGAATATGAATAGTTACACTCGGAATAGGAAAAATGTTTTTCACCAATGTGAGTCAGCTTTAGGACCGCCAGATTGCCCTTGTGGGAACATGAATAATTGTACTCGGAACATGAAAAGATTTTTGTCTACTGTGAGTCAGCATGTGCCTTGTCAGATTGCTCTTTCGAGAAAATGAATACTTGCACTCGGAACAGGAAAAAGGTTTTTCTCCACTGTGAGTAATCATATGTCTCCTCAAATCTTGCTTTCTAGAACTTGAATAGTTGCATTGGGAACATGAAAAGGGTTTTTCTGCCCTGTGAGTGGGGACGTGTCTAATTAGATTGTCCTTTAGAAAACACGAATAATTGCACTCGGAACATGAAAAAGGTTTTTTTCCACTGTGAGTAATCATATGTCTCCTCAAAGTTTGCTTTCTAGAACTTGAATAGTTGCATTGGGAACATGAAAAGGGTTTTTCTGACCTGTGAGTGATAGCATGTCTTATTAGATTTGTCTTTATAAAACTTGTATAGTTGCACTCGGAACATGAAAAAAGGTTTTCTCGACTGTGAGTCATTTTGTGTCTAGTTAAAACTCCCTTTAGAAAAAACGAAAAATTGCACTCGGAACAAGAATATGGTTTTTTTCCGCTGTGAGACTGTATGTGGTTCTTCAGATACCTCTTTAAAGAACATGAATAGTTGCACTCAGAACATGAAAAACGTTTTTCTCCACTGTGAGTCAGCATGTGGGTAGTCAGATATGTCTTTCGAGAACATGAATAGTTGCACTTAGAACATGAAAAAGGTTTCTCTCCACTGTGAGTCAGCATGTGGTTTGTCAAATATTCCTTTCGAAAACATGAATAGTTGCATTGAGAACAAGAAAACGGTTTTTCTCCACTGTGAATAAGATTGTGAGTTATCATAGACATCTTTCGAGAACATGAATAGTTGCACTTGGAACATGAAAAAGGTTTTTCTGCACTGTGAGTCAGCCCGTGTTTCTTCAGACTGCTTTCTTGAGAACATGAATAGTTGCACTTGGAACATGAAAAAGGTTTTTCTCCACTGTGAGTTAGTATGTGGCTCCTCAGATTGCCCTTTCGAGAACATGAATAGTTGCACTCATAACATGAAAATGGTTTTTCTCTACTGTGCGTCAGTACATGGCTCCTCAGACTGCCCTTTCTAAAGCATGAATAGTCGCACTCAGAACATGAAAATGGTTTTTCTCTACTGTGAGTCAGTACGTGGTACCTCAGACTGTCCCTTTGAGAACATGAATAGTTGCACTCGGAACAAGAATATGGTATTTCTCCGCTGTGACTCAGCATGTGGTTCGTCAGATATATCTTTCGAGAACATAAGAAGTTGCACTCAGAACATGAAAAAGGTTTTTCCCCACTGTGAGTCATTATGTGTCTCGTTAAATCTCCCTTTTGAGAACATGAATAGTTGCACTCGGAACATGAAAAAGGCTTTTCTCCACGGTGAGTCATCAGGTGTCTCTTCAAATATCCCTTTTGAGAAAATGAATGGTTGCACTCGGAACATGTATAAGGTTTTTCTCCACTGTGAGTCAGCATGTGGCTCGTTAAATGGCTCTTTGCAGAAGATGAATATTTGCACTCTAAACATGAAAACGTTTTTTCTCCTCTGTGAGAAAGCATATGTCTCGTAAGATGGTGCTTTTGAGAAAATGAATATCTGCAGTTGGAACAAGAAAAAGGTTTTTCTCCAGTATGAATTTGCAAGTGCCTGTCCAATTTCGACTTATAACAGCAGGCGAAGTTACAATAAGAGCAAGATAATCGTTTTTCCACATGCTGGATATTCAGATCTGTCAACAAATTGAAAAATAAATTTGGATAAAGAGGGCTCCATAAGACTTACAACTATAAATTAATTAGAATTACACGAAATGTTAAATGTTACAAAAGAAAATCAGTATTACCGGTTATCTGGGTAATTCTTCCAAAGCGTTCTAAGCATTCCTTTTTAATATCCGGAAGATCAATGTCAATTTTCGAATAAGGAAATCCCCTTTCATCTTCTTCTTGGAGTCCAAGTTTCGCCTTAATGGTAACAGTGTCCACATTAGTGCAACCTAGAAAAACAAAAAAAAAACAATACGTACTCTCTACAACAATATTTTTTTAAATATTTTGTTAGATTCACATTAGAAAAATATATTTGCAAATTTATCAAAAAAACTTTAAATCAAAATATAAACGATTAAAGATACCATGATCAACCATGAAATTATGCAATTTGGAATAGAGACTTTGGGGTCATTTTAAAGATTAAGAATAATCATAGACGTCTGCTCAAGAACTGACGCTTCAAGAAAGAAAAACCGTCTTCTAGACAGGTTCAGTTCGTATAAGTTAAGTTGTTTTTAGTCAAAGGATTAATGTTTTCTTCCATCCAATGAAAGTTTTATAATGTTTAATAAAACATGTAACTTGTATCATGTTCTAAATATGATGAATGAGTTTGAGGAATCGGGAACTTAATTTAAAACTTGGACGCCACACTATCACAAATATCTGTAAAATAAATCACACATAGTCAGAAATAACTATTCACATACAACCTAACCCTTATAAAATAAATTAAAATAATGGAATCCTGTCAAATTTAACCTATAAATAGATTAGGCAGAATTTATTTCATTACTCCATCTCCAACATTTTTAAAATAACTGTCTTTAAAAGATTTACCACCCTTCCAATCACCCTTCTGTTCTAATGCTATTCATAATATGTATTTTACCTGAAATATCCTTGTAACTACTATGTTCATTTATATACCTGTACGCCTGTCTCGACACAGGTATACCCTAGTGAGACAGGCATACAAATAAAACCATTGTAAATATATTTTATTATACCTAGATAAATAAATAAAAAATAAAAAAATGAGGGCAATGTAACTTAAGAGTGTTCTAGTACGGCAGTTACCCAGAAAGATGCATTTTATGATCTCTTTTATTCATTCATTTCCACTAATTTAACATATCCTATTAATATATTAAACTCAATGTACTTAATTATTTTATTATCTTAACAAACTATACATGTGTGATACATTCGATTGTTTTAAATTATCTACTCATTCTAAATTATCAAAATATTCCAATCTACTAAACTGTTCTCATTTATACATTTATTTCCACTATTTTAATCTATTCAATTACTATAGTTAACTCAATTTGTTCAATAATTTTTTAATTATTTTAACTAATTTCATATATGTGACACATTCAATTGTTTTAAATTATCTAATTATTCTAATCTATCCAAATATTCCATTATACTTAAATCTTCGTATTTATTCATTCATTTCCACTATTGTAATATATCCAATTATTATATTAAACTCAATGAACTTAATTATTTTTAATTATTTAATTATTTTATCAAACTATATATGTGTGATACTTTCGATTGTTTTAAAGTATCCAATCATTCTAAATTATAAAAATATTTCACTCTACTTAACTGTTCTCATTTAAAAAATTTATTTCCACAATTTTAATCTATTCAATTATTATATTCAACTCAATTTATTTAATTACTTTTAATTATTTAAACTAATTTGATACATGTGACACAATCGATTGTTTTAAATTATTATTTATTTGGTTGAGTGGGCATAGCGCTTGGGTCCCACCCGAGCGTCGCGTGTTCGATTCCTCGGCTGGCTAAGTCCTCCATCACAACACAAGCAACATTTTCGGCTGTCTGTGGTGGTAGTAGGAGATTTTCAAACATTGTTGGGTTATTCGTAACCCGGGAATGTTTGTCTTTCTTTTTAAACAAAAAAAAAAAAAAAAAAAAATCTAATTATTCTAAATTATCAAAATATTCCACTCTACTTAACTGTTCTCATTTACTCACTTATTTCCACAATTTTGATCTATCCAACTATTTTATTGTTCACAATTTACGTAATTACGTTTAATTATTTCATAACTATTAATATTTATATATGCGTGATATTTTCAATTGATTCAAATTATCTAATTATTCTAAATTATTCAAAAATTCCATTCTTCTTAATTATTCTCATTTATTCATCTATCTCCACTATATTAATCTATCCAAATATTTGGCTTAACTCAGTTTACTTAATTTCTTTTAATTATTTAAATATTTTAACTAAATTGATATACATGATACATTCGATTAATTGTAATTGTGCAATTATTTTTACAAAATTCTTTAATCATCAAATAATATTATCTAACTTAATTCAATTACCTCACTTAACTTGGCCAAATAATGTTATTGAAAAACTGTATCCTACTATTTTAATTGATTTCATAATATCTAACCACTTGATTCCTTCTATCCCCAGTGTTTTTATTCCTGCACTTCTTTTACTTATCTTAAACATTTTAATTTTGCTAAATCTATTAAATGTGGTATGTTTATTAATTTCCTCTCATCCCTTAGTAATTATTATACACTTATCTTTAATCCCTTTACTTCTCCAAATAAATAAATTCTTCTTTAATTCTCTTAACTATCCTAATCGCCTGAACTATTATTACAACAATTGTTTCAACCATTTCCAATGTATTTACAACTTAGATCGTTTTAACAATGTACCGACACTACATACCACGTCAGCACGAAGACATTTCATATACCTAGCTCCTAAAATATTTAACCTTCTCCCTGAGAACTTAAAAACCGAAACACAACCGCTCACCTTTAAAAAACATTTATCACAATGGATCCTTACAACTAGAAATGATGATTAGAAACGATGTTCCTTAATTCCTTAATTCAACAAATAATTAAATTACTATTTCTTATATGTTATATTTTAATAACTATTATTATCAACTTATTATCACAATATTATTACTTATTTTTGTTATTTTGTTATTTTTGTTATTATTTTTGTTATTTGTCATTATTATTAATTAATTAATTATTATTATTATAAAATTTTGCAATGTAATTTAATCTGTACAACTTCTAATTTTATTTATTTACAAATAACATTACAAGTGTATAATTTCAAATCTGTAAACTTCACCCGCCATAACACAGGGATATCCCTAGCATGGCGGATGAAACACCACAAAAAACTAAGCAATGTACAATATTCTTATAAATAAATAAATAAATGATAAAAACCAAATAAAATTAAGTACGACAAAGAAGACGCTGTGAACAAGGCAAGCAAATGTGATGTTTACACGACATTTCAAAACGGACAAGGAATCCGAACATCGGCGGTTTCGTAAGCTAGAGTGCTAACTTTGAAAAATACGACCTTTGATATAAATTTCTTCGTAAAAAACCTGTCGTATTATTCAACCGTATTACCCTAGCTCACTAAAAATTTACGAACCCTCTTTAATTTAAAATCACACATTTTTTACATATCCAATGCAACAGATACACAGTTTCCATTGAATGTATTATTTTGTGCAACTAACTGGATGTCTGAGTACTCTCCGCAAGTTGCAAACATTCTTTCTTTACATCTGGGAGATCGAAATCTATATCCGGACATGGCATTTCACCTCCGCCTTCTTCCTGGGGCACTGGTTCCGTCTTAACGGAAACAGTCTCAGGATTTAGTAGATCCATGGCACTGCTGTGGTAGCGGCAGGTAATTGGTTCAAACCCAAACAAATATACCTGAAACAGAACATAGTTGTAACCGAATTAGAATTCGAATGAGCTTTGAATATTTGGTTTTCTTGGAACATTCTTGATATTCTTGGAATATTCTTGGAGCATTATGGGTTGATTGTCTATGAAATGTTAAAATAAAAACGATGAACAAACAATGGCGTTACCGCGTGAGTGAATTAATTTTAACAGAATTAAAATGTTAAATGCATACTCTTTGCATGTTTTTTGGTCTCCCTCGACATAAATACTCACTTTTCGTAATAATAAAGCTAAATCTAACTGTTTGATTAAAAAATATTCCGTATTAACAAGTAAGCGGTTCAATGCATAAATAATCATTCTGCCAAAACATTATGCATAAAACATATGAGTCGTTCAATTTCTATATCCGTTATCATCCGTTGGATGACTAACACCTCTGCCACAGGTCACCCCAAGTGGTTCGCCACGTTTGGTAACTTAGCAGGCGCACCCGGATTCATGGGGTAATGTTTGTCTGGGTCTTGATGGCGGGTGCGTCGGCCCACCTTCTGCGTGGCGGGCCGGATTGGGAGATGCTGGTTGAGGGAGACCCTTTACAACCAGTTACCGTTGTCCGGGCCACTCGGTAGTACAGGGTCCCGACCCTCAGGCTCACGACTGAGGGTGGGCTGCCCCATCAACGAGTGCAAAAACCCCCCGCTGCTGTTGTGCCGGTTCGTGACCGGAGGGGACCCAGCAGTAGCGTTTGGGGCGCATTGGGCGACCTTTCCAGCCGGACTCTCCCGGCCCATCGCCTTGCACCGCAGTGGGTGGGTTGGATTCATACGTCCGTCACTCCTGGACACTCTGATCCCCAGCTTTCCTACCCATCCCTCATACCTTTTCCTTCCCGGACCTTCCTTTCTCCTAATAATCCCAAAAAAAAAAACCGTATAAAATCATGAATTGCACAAACAACACTAATATCACTATCACAACGGCGAGAAGCAGGAGTCCCCGCTGCAGGCCAAAACTGTTGGTGAATTTCACCAACATTCGCGGCCTGCACAAAAACTTAAACTTCGTCCACCACCACCTTCTCTCCCAACGTCCTAACCTTCTTTTCCTTTCTGAGACACAGATAGCCGAGCCTACAGACGCCTCCTACCTGGGTTGCCCGGGCTACACACTCGCAGGCAAATTCAGACGCAAAGGAGGTGTCTGTCTCTTCAGTCGATCTGACGTCAACTGTGTGCGACTATTGAATCTGGAGAACTCCAGATTCGACGTAATGTGGGTGCGTGTTAATCTTGCCAGTAAGGTAAGATTTTACGCGTATTTATACCGCACCGAACCTTAACGTTTCAGATACGTCCGAACTCTTCAAACATCTAAGTAATACTATAGATGACCTCTTGCCCCGCTTCCCTACGGCAGAGTTTGTGGTCCTGGGGGACTTCAATGTTCATAACGAACCTTGGTTAAAATTCTCAGGACCAACGGACTCTGCTGGACGAGAGGCGGAATCCTTTGCCCTCTGCCACGGACTGGAGCAAATGGTTCAGGAGCCTACAAGGGTTCCTGATGTCCAGACTCACCGCTCCAATCTGTTAGGTTTGTATTTAACCACTGTGCCACACGGTTACAAGATTGACGTCACAGCGCCTTTAGATTCGTCGGACCACTGCCTGGTGACGACGTCAATCCCCGTAACCTTCAGACCGCCTAACGAGCGGCTGAAGAGAAAAGTGTGGCACTATCGATCAGCAGATTGGTTTGGTCTGCGGGCACATTTGAATGCTTTCCCGTGGTCAGCTGTCTGTTTTCGGACCTCGGATCCCTCAAGATGTGCCCAGGAAATTGGTGAAGTCATCACATCCGCGATGGATGGCTTCATCCAATCCACTGTAAAAGAAACTGGTGTGGGCTCAAAACCGTGGTTCAGTCGACAATGCTCTGAAGCAGTGCGACGAAAAAACGCGGCTTACCAAGCCTACAACACATCTCGAACGTCCGAAAACAGAATAGTATATAACAAAATGGCAAAGGAAAGCAAGAGTATCATAAACAGGTCAAAATTCGAGCATGACCTGCAGATCAGCAGAAAGCTGGCTGCCTGCCCGCACGGCAGCAGAGCGTTCTGGTCGCTTGCGGACTCAATAGGTCGCAATTTCTGCAAACCCAGTCTGCCACCTCTTACCAGACCTGACGGCTCTCTAGCAAATACCGCCGCCGAAAAGGCTGACTTATTAAGCAAAATGTTCGCGGAAAACTCGACCCTCAATGATCAAGGTGCTACCCCGCCGTCGGTTCCTCATTGCGGTTTTCATATGAAAAAGCTGAGGATCCGGCATCGGGATGTACCCCAAGTCTTACAAGGGCTTGATATTAATAAAGCTAGTGGGCCTGATGGAATACCTGCCTTGGTTTTATAGAGGTGCGCTGCAGAAATAGCTCCAGTTTTGGCGAAGCTTTTCAAAATGTCCCTGAAGTCTGGCTCTGTGCCCTCTGGTTGGATAAAAAGCGATCATTCACCCTATTCCAAAGAAGGGTGACCGCGCCAACCCAGCCAACTACCGCCCCATAGCGATCACATCAATTCTGTCTAAGGTGATGGAACGTGTGATCAACGACAAACTGCTCACATACCTCGAGAAGAACAAAATTATTAACGACCGTCAATACGGATTCCGGCGGAACCGCTCGTGCGGTGATCTTCTCGCGTATGTGACGCATGTTTGGGGGCGGTGGCTGGAACGTTTCGGTGAGACCCAAACGGTAGCACTGGATATTTCCAAGGCCTTTGACCAGGTTTGGCACCGAGGGCTTGTCAACAAACTGTCTTCTTACGGACTTCCCGCATCCTTGTGTACGTGGATTGCCGACTTTTTGAGGGAGAGGTCGATTCAGGCGGTTGTTGACGGTTTCACCTCTTCCTCGCATTCGATAAATGCTGGCGTCCCACAGGGATAGGTTCTGTCACCGACTTTATTTCTGTTGCACATCAATGACCTCTTGTCATGTGCAGTGATTCATTGTTACGCGGATGACAGTACAGTCCATGATAGCTTTTTGTTTGACAACCCCCAAAGGGCACACAAACTCCAATAGCTCGGAGGGCTTTGAAGCAAAGAATGGACGGTTACCTCGAGAGTGTTTTCCCTCGGGGTAAGACTAACCTCGTCGAATTTAATGTTTCAAAGACCCAATTATCTTTGATAACGTCTAAAAGGGATCGAAATGAAAATCTAGTCTCCTTCAACGGAAGCAATCTTCCGAACAGGACCTCCATCGATATGCTTGGTGTAACTCTAAGTGATCAGCTAAGGTACGGGGGCTCCATCGAAACCAGAGTTAAGTTAGCCTCTCAGAAACTGGGCGTACTGTACAGGGCCCGCAGATACTTTAATAGTACACAACTGCTAACCCTGTACAAATTGCAAGTGCGCCCCATGGTTGAATTTGGCAGCCACCTCTGGTCTGGAGCTCCAAAATACCTAAAAAAAAACCTTGACTCTGTGCAGAAACGGGCGGTCCGTTTGATAGATTCTCCCATCTTAACAGACGGACTGCAATCTTTAGAGCACAGGCGTCAGGTGGGAATGCTGTCCTTGTTCTACCGGTATTACAATGGAAGATACTCCGAGGAAATAGCGTCATTGATCCCCTCGGCAGCGGTACATAGTCGGGAAACACGCGAAACACGCGCCCAACATCTGTACACGGTTGACATTAGTCACATGAGAACGGGTCGTTTCTATGACTCGTTCTTAAGTTCAACGGCTCGGCTATGGAACGATTTGCCGGCCTCTGTGTTTCCTCCCTCCTACAACATGGGTCTCTTCAAGACCCGTGTTCACTCCTTCCTTTCCTCAAAAAGACCCTCCACACAGCATCTTCAAGGATGACATAGGCCCTGAGGGAGGTTATTTTCCTCAGGGCCTCCTGTGTGGAGTTAATGTAAAAAAAAAAATCAACTTTCACTGTTTCGGAGAAAACCGCAAAAAACTGTCGGTCTCTAGGGTAAATAAAAAATAGCTTTTTATTATTTTTATATAATGAATTGGAGTAATATACATTCGAAAAGTGTTCATTGTTCAATGTATGTCTAGAAATATTCAAGTAATTTGGATAAATAAAATGGATATAACGGATGTTGATACTCACTTCGTGATTTATATGGAATATAGAGGCTTTTGAAACTCAACTGACCCGAGGGGCGCGTTTCTACACCCGCCAACTTGGCAAAAAACTGCTCGCGATTGGTTGAATTCCGATATAGCGGGTTTTGATAGTAACTTCTTGAATGATATAGCGGGTTTTGTTTCTCACTCGCAATTTTAACATGGTTTTTGGTCGTGATAAAGGAGGTTTTGAAACTCAATTTAAGATGAGACTTGTTCCTCGCAAAAATGTGAATAAGATTCTTTCAAAGATTCCTTCTTTCAAAGATCTGTACAATAGAAATGCATCGATTCAAATTATAAAAGAAAAAGAGAAGTATCAATTTATAACTGAAAATCGTACTAGACATAAATATATTTTTTCATGCCCAAAATTAAACACTTCCTTCGCACAAAATTATTATACTTATCAAGGAAGACTTATTTTCAACCGATTACCGGAAGAAATTAGAAAAACTAATGATAAAATCCATTTAATAAGCACTGTTAAAAATATTTTAAAGATAATCTCAATAACAAAGTTTCCAACTAATCTAATCTCAAGAACAACTTATAACTCAGTTTCCAAGTGATACTCTCCGTTCTTCCAATAAGGTAACTATTGTTTTGTTTTTAACAATTAATTACAATAACCCTAGATACATTATCCTAATAGTAAAATTGTTTATTAGTAGATAAATACTTATAATTACATATCACCGAACTTACAACTTATTGTTTTTTACATTGTAATTTAAGAACTCATAACATAATATAGCATTAAAAATGTACACTACTCTTCCAGACACAAGCTAATGCTTCTATGGAAGAGTGGTATTAACATATTTAAAACATGAACATGTACGCAAATTATTACATTATATTTTATATTCAAAATAAAAAAATAAAATAAATAAATAAAAAATAAAAAAATGAAATTTCATACTCAGATCATTTTGTCAAAAAATCGGATATAGCGGGTATTGAAATTGTAGGACTCATATGAGAAACAAAGTTATAATTATTTACTGGGTTTAGAACTTGAAGTTGACATTTGAAAACGGTTCAGAGAATCGTTATCAATATGTACACAACAACTGATTAATACGATACGCGATATGAGATATGAGTAACAATGGATAATTGTATGATAGATAACAATATTACTACGAATGACGGAAAGCTGGGATTAGAAGAAGAAAGTGTGAGCAGATGCTATTGTATATAAAAAAATAAACCCTAGACCGTTGCTGTCTCTCTATAATACCGCTCAAGTCCAAGTAGCAAAGACGTCAAAATGACAGTTTTAATATTCGCCAAACAAAACTTCAAATTTTTAGAAATTTAATTAAAATTAAATTTGATAATGTTATTATCGAGTTCTGCAAGTTTTTTGGTTAGTGTTTTAGTTACAGCTGTTTCGACTTGTAAGGTCATTTTCAAACTGTGGTGAAGCCACGTACGGACGACTTATTTATAAGATTTTAAATGTCAATTTTTAAAGGTGTCTAAGTTGATTTATTACCGGTTAAACCAATTTGTAGAGACACTAATTGAGACAGTGCTAATGTGGGATTCGGAATATTTCCCTTTGGTTTGCCTTGCACTAAGTGTAAGGGTTTTCTTAATTGGTTTAGAATGACGTTATTGCTATGACTCATTTAAGTGCATTATATTTTTTAGGTTTGGTAAACATACTAAGTAGTGGGGAATAAATAATTTTCCTTACTTTATTAATTAGCGTTATGTTGGGGTTATTCGTTCGTTTATTGATTTCTAATTGTTCAAGAAAATTTAATCTAAGACCCTTTCGTTCAATATGTAATGGTTTTGGCTGGTTATTTTTAAGTGGAACGTGATTATTCACTAAGAGATGTTCGGCAAATTTTGAAGAGGTGTTTTTATTTTTATAACATCTTATATGTTCTTTGAATCTAGTTGAGAATGCCCTACCTGTTTGTCCGATGTATGTAGCGTTACAGTCGGCGTGGTCACATTTCAATTCATATATGCCACCGTTATTGAGTTTAGGATTTTTACTTTTTTAATTTTTAAGGCTTGTTCCCATATTATTATTGGTTCTAAAAGCTATATTTAAACCACATTTTTTAATTTCTTTTGCAATTTTTAAAGATATTGGGCCGAGGAATTCTAGACATGCAAATTTTTCTATTTTTTGTTGTGTACCGGATATATTAAATTAATTTTATTTTTGTATTTCTTATTTTTTATTATTTTTTCAATGTTTTTTGCCTCATAGCCGTTATTAATCGCGATTTTTTTAATAGTTTCCTTTTCTTTTACGTATGCTTTATTATCTAAGGGAATGTTAATGAGTCGATGTACCATTGAATGGTAAGCTGATAATTTGTGAGACCAAGGATGAGTTGAATTTGCATTTATCGTAGTATCTGTAAACGCTGGTTTTCTAAATATTTCGAAGGTATGTTTATTATTACTTCTACCAATTGTCAGATCTAAAAAATTTATTTTACCTTCGATCTCATGTTCAACTGTGAAGCAGATTTTATTATTAATGGTGTTGGCCCAGTTAGTAAAGATATCTAACTGTCGGTTGGTGCCGTTCCAACAAATAAAGATGTCGTCTACATATCTGACATAATATATTATGTGTTTTGCTAAGGGAGATTTAAGCATTATATTTTCAATATACTCCATAAATATCTCTGCGAGAAGTGGACTTAATGGTGACCCCATGGGGAGACCATCATTTTGTTCATAGAATGTATCATTAAAAAGGAAATAATTTGTTTTTACGCAAATCTTTATGAGCTGGAATAACTCTTTTCTTATTACCGGGTTGATGTTACATTTTTCCAAGATATTTTCAATTATTTTAAGGCATTTTTCAATGGGAATATTGCTAAATAAGGATTTTACGTCTAAAGAAGGAATTGACAGTTATGCGGAAGATCAAAATTTTTAATTTTATTAACAAGTTCTATCGAGTTTTTTACGCTGTATCGTGGTGAAAAATTAGTATATTTTTTGAAGATGAAGTTAAGTCTTTTCGCTAAGTTTGTTGTAGGAGCATTAATAAAGGATACAACGGGCCTTACGGGAATATTAACTTTGTGAATTTTAGGTTGGCCATACAAAGCTGGGGCTCTTGGGTTCATAACCCTGACATTTTTCTTGGACCATTCGGTGGGAAATATGGCGTTACAACTGTTTATAAGGATGTTGACATTATTGACAATTTTATTGGTTGGGTCTTTAGTTAGAATTTTAAAATCTTCTGGTAATAAGAAGTCTTCCACCTTACTGATATAATCTATTCTATCAAGAATTACTATAGAATTACCTTTATCGGCTTTGGTTATAGTTAGATTATTATCTTTAATTTTATTTTTAATTTCATTTAATGTTTGGTTTTCTTTACTGATAAAATATTTATTTTTATTTTTTATGGATTTTAGCGTTTTTTCTAAAATAACTGCCGTAACGTGTTTTGTTAAGTTATTATTTTCCACTTTTCGCAGTGACATTTCTGTATCAATAGCTAATGATTCTATTTGTTTGCATGATAATTCGCTAGGGATTTTATATTTAAAGCCTTTATCTAACAAATTATTCTCTTCCGTTTCAAATGTTGTGGTCGATAGATTTACAGTTTTCTTATAAAATTGAATATGTTCATTGGTAGGAATCTCGGTTATTTTCGTAGTTTTATTTTTTGTATCTAATCTTTTGAGTTTATTTTGTTGCGTTTTAAATTTTTCAAATATAATTACGTTAATATGTTCACGGCTTCGATCAAGTATTATCTAGATACGGCCTATCTCAGTAGCAAGCCAGTAAAATTGACCCCGTGTAAGTAAATGTTAACAATACAACTCTTGTACGTATTCCAGCGCCTCGCCTCGAAGTTCGTAAATCCGATCACAAAGTTCATTCTCAAATCCCATTATGTAGTTTTATCATTCATCAACCAATCACATGTCGCGCGTGACGTATTATGGAGATGAATTTATCAATCCTACTTGGTATAAACTAGCCGTACACGCTCGTAAAGAAAATAACCCGAGAGCGTTCATTGTGTGACAAGAGGTGTTCTTTTAATTTTAAACAAACGTCGAGAAAATACGTCACGAAACCAAAGAAGGGCTGAATTGGGAGAGGATTAATAAATAACATGAAACATTTTAGTTTTCATTTTTAGTTTTTACATTCTGAACAGGTCCTCTAGAACCAAAAACGGTAGGTAAACCTACATTTTTTATTATTGGGCAAAGGTTTTATCTTAGTGAAAAATATTTGGTAAATAAATATTAAATAACCACTTGGAAAGACCCATTGCAGGGGTGTTAGTTACCCAATAAATGGTGGTTATGGGTTTCTCCCAACCGCCTGGAACCAGTTAGACTATGGCATCCCCAATTGGGGATGTGAGGCTGATTGTAGTGGGGAGGGGAAGGAGATGGGTTAGAGCAGCCGTATTTCTATTTAGTCCAGTCAAGGAAGGAGGTGTAGAGTGCGTGAGCAGGAATCTAAGCGATTCCTTCAGAAACTTGTTCAGGGTGCTTAGGGTGTGAACATACTAATAGTCCTGACGTCTAGGTGGTGAGCTAGGGGAGAAGGTCCCAATTTTCGGATGTGCGCTTATATCTCGAAAACGGTGTGTCGCAGAGGACAATTTTCTCATAATAAGTAAAAGCTCATAAAATTATGTACAACTTTTATTCTATACGTAATTTTCTAAATCCAAGCTGAAAATAAATTAAATCCAAGTCTAAGTCCCACAATCTGTTACAAACAAAAGTGATGTGTCAGTAATAAGATAAAAACAGCTTTTTCTGAAAATGACGACATTTTACTAAAAAACTTAAAATTGCTGTAAATATTTACTGATTAGAGATTAATTTGCATATGCTTATTCTAAAAGGGAATTAAATTCTTTACAACTTCTTTCAATTAAATTTCTTTCATTGATGAATATTTTAGACGATATGAAGGAATGTTTGATTCAAAATGTGAGGTAAAATGATTTTTTTCGAAAATATCTACATTTGTGGAGCGTGAAGTTTCTGTTCCTGCTCACGCACTCTACAACACCTTTTTGGCCTTTCATTGACTGGACTAATTTTGGGATATTCCTTCGAAACTTCGAGGCAGAAATCTAGCAGAAACATTTTTTTTTTTCAAAGTAAGTTTTCAGCTAAAAAATAGTTGATACTTAGTCTTCTCCCATTAGCTCAATCGGAGAGTTATTTGCGGTGTTTTCAGTTTGTTGATGATCGATTTGGGAAACTACCAAACAAGGTTGGAAAATGAAAAGATTGGTACATAAAATAAAGAAATGTTTATTAATAAAACCATGTCTTTTGATATACAAATGCCCCTTTAGAGATATTGCAGCAAATGATTTTCTGACGTTTCTAGGAAAAGTTTTAATCTCTTTATGAACGGATTTGGAAGCTTATTTACTGATTTTAAAATTTATTTTATCGGAAGCAGATTTTTGAACAAACCAAAGCTTGTAACAAGAATTAAATTTACGTTACCCATCGCGTTGTTGCATCGCAGCCTGGGCGAGGGACGGCGAAATTTGACTTTTATCCTTTTTTATAATACATACTAACTAATATATATATATTTTAATCTACACGAATCAATCATAATCTTATTTCATAATCTTTTTTTTAATTAAGTGAACGCTGAGGAAGTGAGCATTGCTCAGGAAATATGTCGGTTTTTTATAAACAATAAACGTGGTTAAAACTAAGAAAATTATTAATTGTGAAAAAGAAATTCATTCAGCAAATAATACGTAGGTAATGGGCTATTATATTTTGTGCTTAAAATACGAAAAAAAACTGAGAAACGTTTTTTTAATTAAAAAATAAATTAATTAATGAGCCCATTACCAGTTCGGCCCTTCCCTGTAAAGCGCTCACCCCCCCCCCCCCCCCTCCCCGCTCGCCGAGCGGTAACGCCGTTCTATCTCAACTCCCCGCCACGTGTCGAAGCGCGAATGACGTCAGAAATATTGCTTGACAAATTTTAAAAACTATAATGTTTTCACTTATACGAATGCGGTGTTTAAATGCGATCTGTAAACATATATTTTCTTCTGTATTCTGATAGCTGACTACGTTTTCAAAAATAAAGTCCGCGGCGTGTACCTTGTAAAATATTCGGTAGTGGTATATTTTTGTGTTTGAAAAAATTTACCCCCGTCTGGACGGCTGGCAATGCAAATTAGTTTCAGTGTAGCCCTCCAGCCCAATAAAAGATACAATTAAGAACTGTGCCTTCTAAACGGTGCAATACGATGCATATACTTTTTCATAAATGGGTCGTAAGCCAATTTTATTCTGGTTTCGGGAGTTTGAGGGGCCTATTATTTTTATAGGGCCTGTCTAGATATCCTTGGTCGAAGGTTCACGGGTATCAAAATCAAGGGCATCAAATTCCCATGCATGAAGTTTAAATGTTAACTCTGAGTGGATGACCTTTATGTAGTGAAGTAATGTGTCCCGTTTCCGACAGCACTCCTTTGTTTCTTCCTTCAGCCATATCCTCTGTGCTCTCACCACAGTGGCTATGGCTGCCGTAGATGTACTTTTGGTGAAGATCTGCACGTGCTTTGGAATCACATTACACTTCAAACACTTTTGGTTAAACCACAGATTTTGAACTATTTTCCGATGTTTGAGTTTAAGTCGTCTGTATAAAATCACAAGGGTAGCTATATCAGCCACCTTTAATTTATTAATTGTTTTTGTGTTTAATTCGTAGAACTCCATTTTAATTTTTAGAAATTTAATTAAAATTAAATTTGATAATGTTATTATCGAGTTCTGCAAGTTTTTTGGTTAGTGTTTTAGTTACAGCTGTTTCGACTTGTAAGGTCATTTTCAAACTGTGGTGAAGCCACGTACGGACGACTTATTTATAAGATTTTAAATGTCAATTTTTAAAGGTGTCTAAGTTGATTTATTACCGGTTAAACCAATTTGTAGAGACACTAATTGAGACAGTGCTAATGTGGGATTCGGAATATTTCCCTTTGGTTTGCCTTGCACTAAGTGTAAGGGTTTTCTTAATTGATTAAGAATGACGTTATTGCTATGACTCATTTAAGTGCATTATATTTTTTAGGTTTGGTAAACACACTAAGTAGTGGGGAATAAATAATTTTCCTTACTTTATTAATTAGCATTATGCTGGGGTTATTCGTTCGTTTATTGATTTCTAATTGTTCAAGCAAATTTAATCTAAGACCCTTTCGTTCAATATGTAATGGTTTTGGCTGGTTATTTTTAAGTGGAACGTGATTATTCACTAAGAGATGTTCGGCAAATTTTGAAGAGGTGTTTTTATTTTTATAACATCTAACATGTTCTTTGAATCTAGTTGAGAATGCCCTACCTGTTTGTCCGATGTATGTAGCGAAATGAATAATAATGAATAATGAATAATAATAAATTTATCTTAGCAATATTTTTGGATTTTCAAAGGGCATTCGAAACTATAGACAGAGACATACTAATAAGAAAGCTTAAAGAAATTGGTTTCTCATCTGTAGCCATTAAATAAATACAAGAGTATTTGAGAGACAGAAAGCAGGTAACAAAAATAAATAATCAATTTTAAAAACCAATGGAAAATAAGTTAGGAGTACCACAGGGATCGGTCCTTGGACCTCTATTGTTCATAATCTATATTAATGACATGGTGAAAATATTTTCAAAATGCAAAGTACGACTTTTTGCCGATGATACACTAATATACTTAATTGGAGACTAACTATGAAGAACTAATACACATTTTAAATAATGAACTAAATGATTTATCAAGATGGCTGAAAATAAATAAGCTTAAATTAAATACAAAAAAACAAAATGTATGGTGATTGGATACAAGAAGACATCCAGTGAAAGCAAAATTAAAATTGATGGTGAAATTATTGAAAATGTTACTGAAATGAAATACTTAGGAGTAATATTAGATTCCAAACTAAACTTC